>OY101448.1:81981826-82410116 GCA_956483635.1 Panzeria rudis
TTAAGAGTAAATACTAAAGTGTATTTTTTTTGAGTACTTGTTGTCTGACACCAGCCACTAGCACTGGGTAGGCATCAGTATTTAAACCAACACCTCTCCCAGCGATTTTGGTAGCAACAACAGCCACCACGTGAGCTCCCGAAGGAGACCTCACCAACAACCAGCCACAGAATCATCCTTCCTGTTGAGGGTAAGACGAAGTCCACCACGAACATCATCCAAGATGATGTCGCTTAACGGCGAGCATCATCTCCCTAACCCTCTGGAAGGCAGGTTAACTGTGAGGCAACTGGTTCCCGTGGTGCCACTTTATGCTCCTGGTAAAGCCTCAAAAGAAAACCACTAGAGTTTAACTTTCTATTGACTTTGGTCTTGGGTGAGACCATAGGTGCCCTTCCACCTCCTTACTGACTAGCGTAGGCAAGCCTACTTCCTTAAATAAATATATGCACGCCAATTGCTCTGTTTGCAAAGATTGTGTGGTAACACATAAGTTTTATGGATAATTGGCCAAAGGTAAGCAAAAATCAATTACCGTATTCCCAGAAAGCAAAACATCAAGGCTAGTGTAATCACCAAGATGTATAAACCGTGCTCCCCGGGGAAAACTTTTTTTTGGGACAAGAAAATAAAACTCTCAAAGGACAATAGTATAAATATCATGGATCTTCTCCAAGTTTAAATCTATACAAAACTTTATGATGTTTAGCCGATTTCGATTTAAAGCTTATGTACAAATTTTCTATTTTTCGCCAATTGTTGTTTCAATATCATCGGATATGTCATTTGAAATCTTACTTTCAGTATAGCTACATACATATACATTTCATATCCCTCTCCTTGACCCATAAATCTAAAGTTCCGCCAATTTTAAGCTTCAATATTTCTAGAAAAAAGGAAATTATTTGCGTAGCTGGAAGAAGCTGCATAAAATTTAAGTATAAAATGCAGCCTGAGCTTTCCACGAACATTGACATATATATTATTTTTCGAAGAAATGCGAAGAACGTAAGTTCTATACCACGGAAGACAAAAAACTTTTTCGATACTTTACCAAAAAGATGAACTTATAATAGAATGAAATATGGCACATAATGCAAACATTTATTGAAATATTTATATACCTTTTTTAAGTACACATCTACATTATTGTAATCCGTTTGGGTAATATTTTAGTTATAAAAAATTAAAAAAATTACTTTATCCTTAAAAAAACTTAGAACTTCATTATAAAAATTTAAACATTTACAGCTGTTTATATGTAAACTGAACTGACAATTGGCATATATTCTTGCATTTATGTCGTTGAAGGGTTAGGGGAATTTAACGGTCAGTGCTTTTTTTAATTGCAAAATTCAAAAATTAAAATTTTTGCCGATATGATACCGGTACCGATACCTATACTCAAAAAGAAATATCGGCTATACCGCTACCGATACTGATATGAATATTGAAATTGAAGTCAAGTTGAAATTAACAAAATCCAAGTAGAGCAATTTTTTTATTATACAAAATTGGAATGTAATAGAGTTATTAACATTTAGAATTGATATTATTCAAGTAAAAAAATTGGAAGTAATTTTTAAGGAACTAGATTTTTATTGGTTCAAAAAAATATATATTAACAATATGCAGATAATTAGTAGAAAAGCAAGTAAAAATGTATTTAAATCATACAAAAACTTGTAATTTCTTCATAATTTTAGAAAATACTCACTATACATTTTGAAACATCGATTTTTTAATGCAGATCTATGAACTAATATTCATCTAAAAGTTTATAGTTATTCACTTAAATTTACATAAAAACACCGTTTTGCATTTACATTCGCATAAAAAGAAACAAGTTGCGAAAATGGGCGATTTCTTACTCATTTTCCTAAAGAAAAATATCAGTATGAACGACAAAAAGGCAATTTTTTAGCATCACTTCCAATTCGCTGATTGGTAATCGAACTATCAAATTTTGCAATGGCAAGCCTGCGTAAAAATCAGTAGAAATAATATCAATTTGTACTACTTCCGGATCGCAAATTCTACATTTTCATGACTTCTTATGAGAGTATTTTTTTCTGACAACGAGATTTCAAAAAACAGAAATAAATTCGACTTCATGGTAAAATTAACAAAAAATAATTTTTTTTTTAAATAACAGCGTAAGATATTATCAATATTTAATAATGATATTAATAAGATAAAAAAAACAGCGATGTGAATTCATGGTAAAATTAACAATTTATTTATTAAAAAAACTCTAAACAAACATTTAAGCAGTATCGTCGTATCGGCAATAAAATATCGTCGATACCGATATATCTGCAAAAGTGAAGTATCGATATGTCGGTATGGCTACATCAGTACTTGTAATCGACTCAGACGATTTTTTGCTTTTTAATATACAAATGAGTTATCAATATTTTATGTTTTGATTTAAGATATATGTATATATTTGAGTTTTACATTACTTTTTACCACTCATTAACTAAAAAACTTTAAAGCCGTCAGATTAATGAAGTGTATACATCGGTGAATTGAAGAAAATGTACTTTCATTGAGGATGTGAGGGAGCTCTACATCCTTAAAAAAATCTATGATTTTTTAATAATCAATTCTTGGATATGTGGAGGTCGATATTTAGAACGAAGGGATTTTTCTCAAAGATCATTGATGATTGCATTCTAAAATTTTACAATTATATTAAATATATTTGAAACTTTTGTTAACCAAGTATGAATGATTTCTATAGGAGACTTTGAAAATAGATGTTCTGTTCTAGATTAATCAGAAAAGTACATTTTTTGCTATTTTTTTTACAAAAACTATTATTTTCATGTGCTGTTGTGTACATGATTACTATTAATATAAATTAATAAAGGAAATGCTTTTATTTAATAACAGACTGTTATGAATATGAACGTGTGCAGAATATCACTGTTACACTCAAAGAAAAATGCTTCGTTGAGGAAATGAAACACTTACGTTGATCCCATTACATTAATGCAATGAAAACTTGCATTATAGTTATAAAAATGTCATTAATAGAATGAAGATTTTCTCAAGCATATTTTGTTACACTTTTCATTGTCGTTAATGATACGAAATACATTTCATTCGAGCAATGAAAACTATTTAATATGGAAAAATAATTTTAAAATACTTTATACCTACATAACATTTTTTTATCGTATAGTTTTTTGAATTTGATTTCATTTTATATAAAAAGTCAAAAATAGCAATTGTGAAGAATTATTGAGTCTAAAATTTAATAATTAATAGAATTTGGGTATTAAAATATAAATAAAACCCTTCTTACGACTGCGCAAAATAGTTGCGTAATAAAAAATTTGCATATTAAAAAGATAATAACACAAATTCTGGAAGTTTTATGTTTGGTAAGTACATACATATACATACGTACGTATACATGTACATTAGACCGAACTTTTTTTGTATGGAAAAGGTGTACCGCCCCCTCAAATTATTCCTTTTTACGCCAATAGTGAAATTCTAAAATCTTAGACTGATTGCCCTAGATTAAGGCGTGGCACATGCTCACTAAAGTGGCTAAAACTGGTTTATATGGACTTTTCAAGAGACAAGGCACGAAAAAGTAAAATGTTTCATATTTCATATTCACGGGTACCTCCGTGGCTTAGTAGATAGTGTGCTAGACTGTTAAGCAGGAGGTCGCAGGTTCGATTCCTGCCAAGACCCTGGGTGTTTCTGCATAAAAGCCAAAAAGGCTTAAAAAGCAGTATGTGTTCGTTTTTTTATATGTTTGTAATATATTATTTTATTGAAATTAACTTACGTTTAATGATTACTATTCTTGATAAACATTTAAACTTAATCGCAAAGGTCTGATTTATTAATGCTACCGTACTTTTTCCTATAATCAGTTACTGTTTGCAAGATATATTGTTTCTCTTCTTCGTTTTTTGTTAACGCTGCATTATATTCTTCCATAAGTTTTACAAAACGCTCTGCAGGATCATTAACAACATGTAAGTTTTGTACAATATTCATTCCCTTTTGAAATTCGGATTCATTGTGCCACTTGGAAGGGTCAAGTTTTAGAAAGTTAGTTTCAATATTAAATCTTTCGAAAAAGCGCAATGTTTTTTTATTAACAAAATCTGAAATATTTTTTTGGTTTAATTCATTCATGTTGGTTACTATTCTTTTATTCTCATTATTTTGTTCTTCTTTGAGATTTTCAACCATTTTTCTTTTTTCTCCAACGTCTACAGCATTATCAAAAAATGAAAGGCCTGCTGCTTCTGGTGTCAGGTAACACAAGTGATTCGAAAACTTGCTCGTTACTTTATTGCTTATTATTTCATTCAATTCATTGAATTTAATAATATTTTTAATAAAATTTAAATCATTTAAGGGTGCTTTCACGGCAATTGGCGCTTCAATCCACGGTCTCAAATAAATTTTCAAAACGAACACACTTATATCTTGTATAGCATTTGCCTCATCTGATGACATTGAGAATTGGTGGCGGAAAAGAAAAATCTTAAGCGTATATATCGCTTTAGCCATCCATCGGGCATGATGCATCGCTCCAGGTGATTTAAACCTTACAGGCTCTATGTTTCGACCAAGAAATATAAGACTCAATTCCAATAACTCCTTGTAGTCTGCCCTGGGATGTTGTATAGTGACATAGTTGAGAGCAAATTGAGCTAATTGGTCTTGTTCAGTTTTTTTAAGCGCAAGATTTATTTTTTTATCCACCATTCCATTTGCAAATTTTTGTTGATTGATTTTGGGCCAATTTTTTTTAAAACGCTGGAAAATATCTAATGATGGTCCACTTAATTTTAAATCATATTTCACGAAAGCACTTTTCAGCAAGAGTTCATATATGTGATGACGGCAAGGGAGATATAACAATTCTCTATTGAGGTGTTGTTCTAATAAAATACAAGTACCTTGTAATCTACCTGTATTTGTCGCTGTAGTATCAAAACATAAAGCTTGTACCTTGTTTGGAAAGAATGTTGTTTATATTTACTGTTATAAGAAATTGTTTTTTAAATACCTTTTGTGTTAGATTCCATTCATTTAATAGCTTGAGTATGGTGCCTGTCTGTTCTTTTCCAGTACCAGCTGACAGGGCAGGTACTCCAAGTAGATGTTCAATGCCATTTGTTGTTATCACAACTGGTAATCTGTCCACTTTTGCATTTCCTGTGATCGATGGTAAAATTTTTCTATCCCAATGTACCGTAATTTGATTTATATCTTTGTTTTTAAAACCGAACGAAATTGTTTACGGCAAAGCCGAATCGATGTCTTCCTGATTACTAATGTACTGATATCATGTTTCAATGCTTCAGCCGCAGCTATCAGAATACGTACTGCATCCCTGTCACTTACCTTTCCGTTGTCTAAGGTCGCAACAAGCTTGGAAGTGATAAAATGTTTCATTCCTCGTTTTCTGTTTTTTTGTTGAGAGTTACAGTTAGCAGTTTGATCAGTATTATCATCACTATCGTATTCATCAATTAGTTCTTCTGTATTGTCACTCAAATCAGTCGCTGGCAGGAATACTTGGAATTGTTCTTCGCCCTGCTTTTCTTTTCGCATTTCCTCTTTCTCAATACGAATATTTCTTCGCTTTTCTTTTTCAAATAATGAACGATCGCAATCCCACCATTGTACCAGGTCTACCTTCTTTACGTTGATTCTTCAAAAACTCTTTATCTTCTTCTATTTTAATTAAATCTAACGCATTTCCGTGCGCAATGTCAAATAAGTTTTCCATATTTTTAATAAACTCATCTTCTCGCCTTTTTTGAAGTGGTGTGCTGCGTTTGCACGTTTTTTGCAGATTTTTCCATTGGTGATATAAAGCTTCAACTTTTCGAACACTTCTATCAATTTGACGAAATGGAAAACGGGCTTTATTCCAAAAAATTTCGGCCTCTTTGATAACCAGATATGCACTTGAACGAAGATCCAATTTCACTTTGCGCATGTTATAAAACAAAACTTTCAAAACTTATCCATTGGAAGGCAGCTTAGATCCAACAATTTGGCTTTCGTCATATCCTAATAAATAAATTTTTTCACTTGCTCTTGTGTCCATTTTATCATCAATATAAATTCTCTTTATAGCAATAATGTTTCTATGATTCAAAGCTCAAAATACCTACACTTCACTTTTTACACACTTTTAATTGACACGTGGTTGACTTTACGCTGTTGTTGCCAAATATTTGTTTACAGAGTAAGTAAGAATGGGGGAACTGTGTTCGATGTACCGAGTTAGACACGCTTTGGTGTTGTCCGTAATCAACGTAAAAAACAACAAATCGTGAGCATACAAAAACAAATCGTGAGCATTTGCCGAAGAATAGCAAACGTAAGTTAATTTCAATAAAATAATATATTACAAACATATATGAAACATTTTACTTATATTTTCGTGCCTTGTCTCTTGAAAAGTCCATATAAACCAATTTTAGCCACTTTAGTGGGCATGTGCCACGCCTTAACCTAGGACAATCAGTCTAAGATTTTGGAATTTCACTATTGGCGTAAAAAGGAACTATTTGAGGGGGCGGTACACGTTTTTTGCAAAAAAAAAAAAATAAGTCCGGTCTAATGTACATATATAAAAATTAAGTGATTTATTTAAATGCAATGACAATTATAGATGCTGCGCTACCATTTACAAAAATTAAATAGTGGTTAAGATACATGTGCGAACAAGGCATCCAACTGGAAAAGCAATCAATGCAGGTTGTGAAAATGTAACAAGTGTAGCAAATAATGATAAATAGTGCAAAAATATATCTGAAATATGAAGATCACAAAATATACATGCCTTTAATCTTATCCAAAAGAATTGGTTAATATTTTTGGCAAGAAAAAATGTAATGCACCTCTTATCTATGTTTTTCGATTTTGCAAGAATAGCCAAACTTGTGAAGTTCAAAAAAAGTTTAACTCGTTAAAAATGGAGCATTTATTAAACAAAAACTAATGTATCTTCAAGAAGTAATCTCAAAATCAGATAGTTCATTGAAACATGCATATGGTTAGCTGATGTAGTCACAAACAAGCAAAAAAAACATTAATGCCTTGTTTTATAAAAATTCTTTGAAGAGACGATACATTTTTATATATGTAATTATGTATATTCGATTTTATGTCTCATGAATTTTCTTCTAACGCAATACAAAATATTTTTCAGGCAGAGTTTATAGCGAAAAAAGTGTCAATGCATCCACATAAAATCCAATATATCTTATACTGCGATGATCTAGAAGTCAATACCCATTAGGATCTCATTAGGCAAAACACAAAGAAAATTGTAATCGTAATAGATATTGACGAAATGGAAAAAGGTATGTTCTCTGTATATTACAAAATAAAAAAAATTATACCTATTTTATGCCACACATGTTCATGTCTTTCCCTTCAGATGAAGAAGCTCTCATTTAAAAATATTGTGGTGTCTGCATTTCTTTTAAGTTTAAGGGTCTCAAAACATTTAATATTATAAATTTTTTCCTTATTTAAAAAAGAAAAATAGCTAAGTTTATCTTCTTTTAGATGAATTGTCTAAACCAAATTTGTAAAGATATTTTATACAATTTCTTATTATTTATATCACGATATGTAATACGTTAGATTTAAAACTTGTATCTATAGCTATAATATAATTTGCAATACATTTATTATTAATTAATTACAAATTGTTAATTTTCCATAAAATAGTTTTGTATCGAAACATTCTTTAATAAAATAATTTCTTAAAATCAAAAATAAAAGCAAATATCAATCTCTCTTTAATCTTAATAACAATATGTATGTACAACGTACGTTTCATTTGTGAAACATTTTCGTTTTATTAATGATAAAGTTTCATTACATTAATGAAAATGCGATGTTAAATAAAGTAAGGATTTCTTTGTTTTAATGATACTTTACGTTTACCGTACATAATTTTACGTTTCTTGGAGAAAAAAGATATCATTATATGAATGAAGTAACTTCATTCTATTTATGACATATTTTAAGTTAATGAAACATATATCATAACAGAAATAAAATGTTACCTTGGTTGAAAAATAATGACAAAATAATTACTCTAACGTAAAAAATCAGTATATCCATGAAGTTATATTCTCGACCTCATGGGAACTATAATTCAATTGTTTTAAGTAAAATATTTTGTCAATCATTATAAATATCTATTCTAGAATTTCTGCTTTAATATTAAAGCTTTGTTATTTAATTTTTTTATGATTATTACCAAAACTATCACCTAGCAAAAGGATGTACATGTTCATTTAGCAAACAAACATTCACACACTAGTACATATAATTATCAATGACTAGTATAGCCAACGGACGACATATATATAATTTCAATAAAGTTCATAGAAAAATTATTCAACGTCATAAAAAAGGTCTTAAAAATATATAAATGTGTAATATAATGCAACTGTTTATAATAATGAGTTAATGATAGCAACTTTCCTACACTGAAATTATATTAATTCAGTAAAGTGCAATTTTGACTCGCGCAGGAAGGCGTCCTTTCGAATACCATATTCATAATTCCATTTTTTCGTTCTGACGATTTTTGTTTGTTTTGGGGACTTTTTTCTTTTTTAGTTCTTTTTTGTTTCAGCTTTTTTTTGTTTTAACAAATTTTTTCTTTTTTGTTGGCGATATTTTTTTATTTTAGTGATTTCTTAGCTTTAGCGATGTTTATCGTTTTGGTGCTATTTTCGTTTAAGCGCTTTTTTCGTTTTGTCGATTTTTAGTTTTGGCTTTATTTTAATTTGGCTGCTTCTTACTTTTTGTAATTGTTTTTTTGTTTGGCGACTTATTTTAAAATTTGGCGATTTTTACTTATGGTGGCTTTTTTCGTTTTAGTTTTTACCGTTTTTGAGATTCTTTTTAATTTAGGTGTTTTTTAATTAATTTTTTAGTTTTGGAGGGTTTTTTTTTCGTTGATGTGATTCTTTGTTCTGGTAATATTTTTAATTTTTGACGGCATTTTTTGTTTTTTTGCGGTTTTTTCATTTTGGTGCTTTTTGTATTGTTATAGTGTTTTCTTAATTCTGGCGGATTTTCTAATGACGTCTAAATTGAGATTGTCGAACTCCATATTTCAAAAGGAAACTATAAGTATTTTTTCATATGTGGAATTTCATGTTTAGAATGAAGGAAGTTTTCTTTAGATCGTTGTTTTCTTTAATGTCTTACAATAAAACACTACGAATGTTTTCTATAGGAAAATAGTTGAATAGTGAAAATAGTTGTTGAAAATAGTTGAAAAATAACATGTTTTACTAAGTTTTTACAGTAAATTTTTATTGTCATGTACTGTTCTGTGCATGATAACTATCATTGGAAATGAATCCAAAAAAAGCTTTAATTTGCAATCCAGAATAGGTATTTGTAACTATTGTCACAAATGTTTTTACTATGACAAAAATTTTGTTATAACAGGTTCGAGAACAGCACTGTAAGTATTTGTTGTTATTGTCACAAACGTTTTTACTGTCACAAAAATGTTTTTATAAATGGTTCGAGAATAGCACAGTAGTAGTAAAGATGCAATTTAAATTGGTTAGATTTGCCTACATTATTATATGGAGTGTAAATTGTTGTTTCAATATTTATTAATAAAAAACTTTTAAAGTTACAACTGAACTGCCAATATACTGTTGTTCCAGTTTTTATAAAAACAATTTTTATTGGCTAATATTACCACTTTAATATTAAATAAATTGATAAAAGGGGAATTTGAAATAAATAGAAACAAATAAGTAAAATAAAGAATAAATGAAATTTCTTTGCTGGAGTTTAAGCAATTGTCTATATGCAGCATTTCGTTTGTGCTTTACCAACTCATCAGTAGACTTCAAACACAATTTCGAACAGTTACAAACCCCTTATCATATGTACAAACATTTAAAAACCATTTGAGAATTTACAAATATATAAATGATTTAAAAAAAATAAGCATAGTAGGCTTTGAAACTTATACAAAAACCAGCAAACAATTTTTTATTCGATATGAATCTATTTTATTTTTCTACACCTGCATACAATTAGAAATCCATTGGATAACAACAAAAGTATTTATAAGACAAAATGAAAAATAAAATCTAATTTAAACCTTTAAGGAATTTATTATTTGAAAGTGTAGAAAAATAAAATAGACTCATATTGAATAAAAAATTATTTGCTGGGTTTTCGAAATTGTGTTTGAAGTCTACTGATGAGTTGGTAAAGCACCAACGAAATACTGCATATAGATAATTGCTTAACCTCCAGCAAATAAATTTCATTTAAAATAAAATTGTGGTAATATGTCAAATAATAAATTTCTTAAAATAAAGAATATTAAAATTCTTGTATTAAAAAATTTCAAGATTGAAAGGGAATCAACAAGCCAGTACATATAGTACCTTTGATACAACTTTGGCTTGATTTAAGTACGGATGACTTGATTTTTCAAAAAGTTCTTTTTTGGGAATTATTGATTTTTGATTTTGATATGAGTTTTCTTTTGAGTGTACTCAACTTTTTATTATAATGTTATTGTGCCATAGAAACCTAGTGCACGTGCAAGTTTTCGTTAGACTCGGTTTCGTGGAAGTCGAAAGTGAAAAGGTATTATAAAAATATTTTTCTCCTATACTTAATGGTATAGTACCTTTTATTGAACATATATTTTTTGCTTAATACTTCTATTTAATACTTTTATATATATATTACGGTTTTACCAAAAACTATTATTTCTTTCTTTTAATGTTTAAGCCTCAGCTGCTAGAAATTTTTTTTTTTATTTTACCTTAACATAATATAGTCTTGATATTATTCTAAAAGGATAAGAGCCAATAAAGTTCTAAAAAATATGTGTTATACTTAAATAAACAAAGAAATTTATGTAATTTGCATATACCCCAATCTCTATATATGTATGTATGTAGTTATATTAGGGTATTTATAATATGGTTTGGGTTAATTTAAGTCTCTCTACTAACAGTTTTAGCTACTAGTAACGATTTGTTTGCCCACAGAAATTTATTCGTTAACGTCAATACGTATTATTGCTTACATCTTAGAAGGTTCCTCCAAGAAAGTCGTGCCGACCTACACTTTTATGCACGATCTTTCAAATTCCATATATGTTTTATTTCAAATTGAGACTTGTTTAGTGCTCCACTATGAATCAAAATTTGCTTTCTTAAATAGTTAGGTTATGAGAAAATTTTTGAATGTAGCTAATGTCAAACGCCGTGAAACTGTAACTCGGTACCGTTGACGGAGGCCAACCACTATACTGTAAAGATCAGTATTCACGGTAAAAATGCATGACCTGAATTATAGTAGTATTTGTGAAATTTTATCTGATACGCCACACCGACGGTGCTTAAAGCAGAATCTAAATTTTTCGCTCGCATTGCGCTTGAATTTTGACCGACATATATTTGTTATAAGCCATGCACGTTTTCAAGACAAAGACTAATTTCTTAGTAAAATGTTTGGTACCATGATTTTTCATACTTCCCTTAAATATCAGAATTCTAATATGGCGATGAAAAGACAGAATTGGAATTCCTTCTATTCTTGTGTCATGCTTAGAGATTAAACTTCATAAATGAGAAGATTTTTATGTGTATGTAGTTTGACATCTTGTTAATAATAAAATGATTTGACCTAATCTTATCACAAATTCCATACCCCATGTTATGCATGTATATGAATGCTGAAAGATTATGCACATGTACACAATGCTTGTGTTTGCGCGCATAGTGAAAACATTCTCTGATTACTATTCAGTGGACGTTTCTACATATTTACAGTGCACTGCACTTTCTCAATAAAGAAGTCATACAAACTATACACTTTATTTAATATCGTTTTCCTTAAAAAAATGGTTTTTACTTAAAAAACAGCCACAATTTGATTTTTAGTCCATCTCGTAACGTTTTACAAAAGTAGACAAAATATTATATTTAAGAATAAGTCGGACAAGAACTAGAAGTATTACAAATTTTAAATTTGTTTTAAATATTATTAAATATTAGACAATCGTTTATTCTTATAACCACCGCCAGTATTCAGAGCATTGATTCCAACGATTTGTTACATACCCAGGTATTACTTTTTGATCATTCTTCCTTTAAATCTTTCTCGGGATCCTTTCTATGATGATGATAATGTTCCGCTATTCTCTAGCTTGGGACCAAACGGCCTAAATTAAAGATTTCCATCTATTTTGGTCGGTAGCTATTTGTACAGCTTCGTTCCATGTTAGTTGCGATGATGCTAGTTGGTTTAACGTCAATGTACGCCAGATGCTTCTTGGGCGTCCTCGTCGACGGGAACCATGTGGGTTATACGTCAGAGCTGCCTTGCAATTGTATTTTCTGATCTGAGCGTATGATCAATCAAACCCAATTTTCGCCTTAAGATGTCCTGGTGGATTGGAATCTGCCTTGGAGATCCGAGTTACTTATCGTGTTTGGCCAGAAACATTGGATGATCCGATGTAGGCAGCGATTGGTGAATATTTAGAGTCTCCTTGTGGCGAGCTTTTTCAGACCCAAAGTTTCATATTCATAGAGGAGGATGGGCTTAATCAAGTGTCGTAAGCACTTAACTTGAGGTCACGTGACAGATCATTTGATATCCATACATTTTTCAAAGAGTGCATAGCTTTTCGAGCTTTGTCTATCCGATTTTCGACATCTTCATCTACACCGCTGCTTATTTAGATTGTACATCCAAGGCAGCTGAAAGATGAAACATCCTTAATAATGGTACCATTTAGGAGGAGAGCGCTATTATTATTTGTGTTTACTTTCATGAGCAGGGCAAGTTTAAAATGGCACGGAAATTTGCTAAAAAGGTATGCAAAATAACACGAAAAGCCTTAAAAATGGCACAAAAATGGCACAAAAAAGTGTTAAAAATGGCAAAAAAAAGCGCGAAAAAACATTAAAAATTACAAAAAATTCCATAAAATAAAACTAAAAAATAAATATTTAAATACAATTTAATTTCATTAAATTTTGATTGCACATACAATCATGTTTTTTATATTTTCAAAGACGAATGATCTTCTATTGTTACATAAAACAGTTGAATATATGGAAAAGACACGTTCGACATCAGTAGATGCTACTGGAGCAAATTTAAATGCATTTAATTCAGATGTGGATAAAGTTTTAATGAATGAATCCGTGTCGTTTTTATTGAAAAATATAATATTTTTATTTTAGTCAATGTTTCTAGTTCCTTATTTCGATTTAAAAATTTTATGTTTATTAAAAAAAATTTTTTTGTTCGCATTTTGAGTACTTTTTTCACATTATCAATAACTGCCAAGCTTTCATTTATGGAAAGACCTTTGGTTTGAAATTTCGTAATGCTGGAACATATGCACTCATAATTACTTTTTATATACAGTAGACCAGATTTTATTCCGGGTTTTTGCACTATTAATTTAGAATTTCGTATAGATTCCGCTTCATCTTCACTAACCATATTTAAAACGTAGCAGATTTCTTGGAAATTATCGCAATAGTATATTGGCGCCTTAATCCAAGTACCCCATCTGGTAACACATGGTGCTGGAGGCTTATTTAAGTTCGGAAATATATTTTGTAACAAATTTTTCGAGAAGAGGCCTAAAATGTATTGCCAGGCTATGGAAAAAGGCATTTTATCGCAAGGATTATGGAAAATAGCTTTTGTACGATATAATTTAAAAATGGCAAATACCATGGCATGTGGCCTATGCCATAAAAAAGGCTCCATGAAAAATCGCTCAAAATCAAATCACCCAAAAATACAAATGAAAAATCGCCCAAAATTTTTCCCATAAATTGGGCGATTTTTAATTTTTTTTTGGGTGATTTTTCATTTTGAAATTTTGGGCGACTTTTTATTAAAAATGTTTCCATGAAAAATCGGCCAAAACTAAATCGCCCAAAAATATAAATGAAAAATCGCCCAAAAATTTTTCCATACAAATTTCAAGTTATTTTTCATATGAAAAATCGCCCAAAATTTTACACCCAAAAATTCTGGTAATCATCATAATCCAATATAGAGTTTAAAATATTATATTATATTAAATAATTGAAAGTTTCTCCAATGTGTTCCATCTCTATAATTATTTGGCTTCTATAGCAGTAAAAGTTTAAAATCCTTCCACCCAAATTAAGCATTTCGAAGGCTGTTAATATTGAAAATTGTCGTAAGCGAAGCCGAGATTTAACATACCATAGAGTTGAAAATCCTTCCGCTCGGCCGAAGGCCGGCTATACGGATAATCGTCAAAAGCATTTCTCAAGTTAAACAATCCAAGGTTCACTAATATAAAAAATTTTCAAAAACGAAGCTAATATTTGATATACCATAAAGTTTAAAATTCTTCGTGTAGGCGGAATCAAGTCTTTGCTTCGCTTACGACAATTTTCAATATAAGTTGCCTTCGGAATGCTTAATTTGGTACGTGCTTTCGACGACTTTTCGTGTAGCCGGCCTTTGGCCGGGCGGAAGGATTTTAAAATATGGAATGTCAAATCTCAGCTTCGCTTACGACAATTTTCGGAATACTTAGTTTGGTACGTCTTCGACGACTTTTCGTGTAGAAGGCCTTCGGCCGGGTGAAGAATTTTAAACTCTATGGTACACATATCAAGTCTGGGTTTTGCTTACGACAATTACACGGAAAGTCTACTAATATTGAAAATTATCGTAAGCGAAACCGAGATTGGACATATCATAGAGTTTAAAATCCTTCCGCCCGGCCGAAGGCCGGCAACACGCAAAGTCATCGCAAGCACGTCCCAAATCAAGCATTCCGAAGGCTACTAATATTAAAAAATGTCGTAAGCGAAGGCAAGTTTTGATTCCACCTGCACGAAAGATTTTAAACTCTATGATATGTCAAACCTCGCCTTCATTTACGATAATTTTCTATATTAGTGAATCTTAGAATGTTTAACTTGAGATACGCTTTCGACGACTTTCCGTGTAGCCGGCCTTCGGCCGGACGGAAGGACTTTAAAGTCCATGGTAAGTCAAATCTCGGCTTCGCTTACGACAATTTTCAATATTAGGAGTCTTCGTAAGGCTTAATTTGGTACGTGCTTTGGTTCGGCCTTCGGCCGGGCGGAAAGGTTTTAAACTCCATAGTATATCAAATCTCGGCTTTGCTTACGTCAATTTTTTAGATTACTTGCCTTTGGAATATTTAATTTGAAACGCTCTTTTGGCGGACGGAAGGACTTTAGACTCTATGTGATATGTAATATTTTGAGCTGCGGTTTCCTTGACGTCTTAAATTTCCGGCCTTCGATAAATGATCATTACTGTATTATATGTTTATACATTTTTGTTGTATCTATGATAATTATCTAAATTACTCTTGGAGACCCATACTATAATTTTTGGCCGCTGGAATATATTGCATTTTATTCATACTTTTATTGCAATCCAGTAAGAAACGAAGACTATTTATGCTTTTCTGTAAGTTTTCTTTTTTTTTCAATATAAAAATTAAATTACTATAATCTTTATTTTTTTTTTGTGTTTTTTAATTTTGGGCGATATATAATTTTTTGTGGGATATTTTTAATTTTTTGGGTGATTTTTCATTTTGAAATTTTGGGCGATCTTTAATTTTTTTGGGCGATTTTTCATTTTGAATTTTTGGGCGATTTTTCATTTCTATTTTTGGGCGATTTGGTTATGGCCGATTTTTCATGGAGCCCATAAAAAACTTGCCCTGCTCATGACCTTTGTTTTTGGATATTGTTAAGCCAACATTTTCAAAAATAAGCTAAACATGGAACGTGCTTAGCCGTTTCCTTTGGCAGTTAAGTACTAGACTGTTGGAAAACTAAAGAACTGTCCGATAATAAGTGCTCCAAAGCAATACTGTCTTCAATATGTAAGAAAAATCTTGAAAATCATTGTTTTCATGGAAAAGTTGCACGAAAGAGTCCCTTGTAAATAAGGTGAATGGACCAAGAATATTAAATTTCGGAAAACCCTATAAAAATAAATATTTGCTATTTTGGTTGCAACGTTATTTACTGATGACAGTCAATTTAGTACACTTCCGTTCAGATAGGTAAAGTTGTGCCTAGAGGAAGGCCAATGATGAACCAAAACAACAAAATCTACAACCCAATGTAAAGCATGGTGGCAGCTCTATTCTTTTTTGGCATGACCGCCACTAGACCAGGAAACCCTATTGCAACTGGTATTATTATGCACCACAGCAAATACTTAACCATTCTAAAAGAAAAATTAGTGAACATTTTTTTAAAAAGCTGTTGTAGAAAATTTATTATACTTCTACCAAGAAAAGGACCCGAGGGATAAAGCTCTCAATTTTTGCTTGTGGCTCCTCTAAAACTATCTGCAAGGGCGTGAAACAAGACCTTAGTATCCAAATATTAATGTCATGGAGCATTTATGATTATATATGGAAAATAGGCGTAATAATAACGATACATATATGCAACAGGAAAGATCTTGAAAGTTCTCTTAAGGAAGAAAGGTTAAAAACTTATGTCTGGATATGTAACAAATCGGTGAAATCAATGCTTTGAGTACTGGCGGAGGTTATAAAAAACCCGTTATAATACTTTTAGTTCTTGTCCGACTTTTTATCTAATTCTTGTCTACTTTCAGTTTATTGTAAAATAGTACGAAATAGACTAAAAATTTAGTTCCTTTTTGATTGTAGTCTTAAATTTACAAGCAAAGCTTTAAGTTGTGGCCGCTTTGTAAGTAAAAAGAGATTTTTTTCATAAAATGAGTATGTTATAAAAAATGTGTGGTTTGCACGGCTTCTTTATCTTTTTGTTAACTTGTTGACACTTTTTCTTTTACGCAGATCTATCGATATTTTTAATTTCAGCAAATTCAGTTATAAAAATTCGGAGATATTTCCAACAACACCTTTTTGATAATAGTATTGAAAAATATAGACAAAAATATCTCAACAATTTTCATTGAAAAAAACGTGTTTTTTCAGTGAACAAATTGTTTAAATCTATAAAAAAAACTTGTCTAAAAATCTTTACAAATTATAAACAAAGCAATTTATTAAATAAAAAAAAGATATACTGGATTTTCTGAAAAATATCAAACAATATTTTTTTCGGAATTTACCAGCATATATTAAATATAATTAAAAATACCAGCATATATTAAACAAAATAGTTTACTTAGTCAAACAAAAATATTTACTGGACTTTTTGTAATATATCAAACAGAATTTTTGTCGGGTCATTATCATCATCATCCATTAAGCATTTATGAAAAAATGAATGAGAATTAACGCAACGACATTAACGAATTGATTCACTTAAAAGGCTTCAGTAAACAAACTTGGTACATACGAATTCCTTTTGCTATCATTGCTGTTGTTGTTATTTGTGTCTGTGTCGTCATCGGTGTGGTTTTTTTACGACACAGCTTTTCTTCTTGTTCTTGGTGTTTGCGTCCTAAATAAGAGTCAAACAAACAATTCATTGATTATGTAAAGAAAATTTACTGAAAAAGTTATTTATTTTTATACAAACTTTTGTTTGAACATTTTTTGGAGATAATTTTTTCTGTGTAGATAGTACAGATAAAATAATATGTGTCCGATTTTTACTTTACATATTTTCGAGGAAATATTTTAGGGAAACAGCTTATGTCATGCACTTTGACCGTGCATACTGCGCTTAACTATGAATCTTCGATCCGATTGTTGTGAACTTTTGTCTTTTGTTTCTTAATATTTTTAATGGCCTCTTCGAGAAAGGTATGTAAAATTTTATATGTATTTTGCAATAAATGCTTGAAGTAATGACCCTAATATATTATATATGCATATATATACATATATGTATATATAAATATTTTCACTTATGCAAATCTAGTACCAAAATATACAAACTATAAGAATAAGTTTTAAAATATAAACCCAAAAGCTTAATAAGGATCATTTCGGTTCTTGATATATAATACAAATAAAATAAATTCTAGCAACAAAATTTCATGAGAAAAAGAGTTTGATTGCTAAATAATTTTATAATCAGTAAATATGCATACATAAATGTGTGCATACATAACTATATGAATATGTGTGGGTATGTTTGCATATAAATAGTTAGTAAAAGTTTTAATATACTTACATCTATAGTAATTTAATATGAAAAATAACCAAACCAATAACAGGGTTTCATTGGTAGTTGTGTTAAACACAACTTAGAACTATCAGCACCTTTTTATCATTATTGTCTGCAAGTGTATGTAATATGGTTCGTAATAAAGTTCCGCCATTTGATGATGTATTGAAAACTATGAGCCACATTAAAGTTGTTTTGTCTTGATTAAATAGGAGGGTTGCCGGTTTTGATTTTTTACTAGCACAACTAAGTCTAAACTCTTGAGGTATTTTTTGGAATTTTAACAAAATTAAAAAAGTTCAATAATTCTGTTGATAAAACAACACCAAACTGAATAACCCTATATTAAGCACACATACAAAATTTTTATTTTTTTATTTCCTAATTATTTTTATTAAAATTATTCGAATATTCATGTATTTCTCTTTGTTAACCCCCGACCAAAACAGGGGGTTGTTTTGTATTTGAAATGTGTAGCTCTGTATACCAATTGATTTAGTTTTTTGTTTGTTTGAAAAGCGACTTGGCCGAGAGTGCACAGGCGTTTAGGAGTTACCACCTTTTTCTAGCTTTATCCTGCTAAATCTGTTGTCTGTGGGATCGTAGCTCCAAAACGGCTAGATCAACTTTAAAGTGGCGCTACTCTGTTCTTTTGTGTACGTTGAAAAATTAAGTTGATGTTAATTTTTCCTTTGTTCCTTGGAATATTAATCATTGCCAATTCTTTCTGAATATAACGTCACGAACCTTAGCCTACTAATCAATTTTGATAGATCAAATTTATTTTAGTTTTTTTGTTTGTTTTAAAGGTGCCATAATCTGAAATCTTCTCATCTATGTTTGAAGAAAATCAGTCCAGCAGTTTTGAAATTATCGTATATGTGTTAGGTGGTTTTTAAAATTTTGAATTTAATGATATTATTCGAACGAAGAAAATTGTTCGTTTTAGAAGAAAGTATTATCGATTAATTTGGAGCCTTCGGCCGAACGTAGACACAGATCATGTCACATTAGGGTAACTCTTAAGCTGGGATCACACGACTGCCGCGAATGCACCGATCTGACATAATTTTTATTGTGCTGAATTGGAGCACAATAAAAAATCGTCGCGATCAAATAATCTGCAGTCACATGATTGCCCCATTTTCTACAAATTTGATTGCCGCTAGTTCCCGCTAAACGATATAGTAACAATAATTGTCGCAGTCCAGTCACACGATTGTTCTAGCTTACGGCAACTCTGAAAATCAGGATTGTGATAGCTAAGGCGAATTCTTCACGGGTGGCCTCGACAGATCAGGTGATTATATTTTGCCTTTTTTATATTTGTTCTAGTTCGGATGTATGCAAGATTTATTGACATATATTTCAGTACATATTTTGAACACCAAAGTGGGTATTTTCCAAAGGGAATTGGGAAGTCTACCTGTTATAAATTTACTTTGGTGCTAGCTTGTAAATTCTGTTTAGTTTTTTTGGTGGGCGCATGGAGCATGACCATAGCATTACTATGACGGCTGACTATTTTTTGCTCGTGTTTCTTGGACAGCATACATGTCAAACTCTATATTATCAAATTTTTGTTACAATTTGAAGTTTTACTTGTATGTGGTACAAGTGAATTAACTACGGCGAACTGAATTTGCCACTGATATCGCCTTGTATGAATTCACCTTGGATGCGCGTATATAGATCGTTCTTTAAAAAGAACATATGCTAAAGTAATTTTTTTTTTATTTGCAGCATGTTTCATGAAAAAGTCATAAAATATATTAAAAATAATAAGAGTAAAAGTTTTTAATTTAAACGGTTTTATTGTAATGAAACATAATAATTATGCAGATTATGTACTTAAAGCTAAAGAATATTTGGTAGCTTTTTATAATATGAAATAAATCAAAATTTATGGTACTGACAACTACAAATGATATTCTACGCAACGGTTTTCGCACAAACAAAATATAAATATTGGCGCGTATTGTCCACTTCGGTGGCCGCACAAGAACACATAAATATTGGTGAATTTTTGACATTTTTATATCCGCATGGTTGCTTATCAAGCTATCAAACGATTGCCGCATCAGAGTTGCATTTTATTGGGCACAATATGAACAATATTGGCTTTGATTGCCGCATGAGCCAATTGATTGTGAAATCACACGAATGGGGTATAAAACAATGCAATATTTGGTGCCTTGCGCCAATCGTGTGATCCTAGCTCTAGCTATATGACGAGTTTTTTTTGTAAAATTTTCTGACCAATGGGTTGGGGATGTGACATCCCGCCAGCCCGCTCAAATTTAGGAAACCGTAAATATTAATTTTATTGTCTGATAACTTAAAAAATATTACTTTAACAAAAAATATATAAGAAAATTATATTGCTTTTGAAGTTTACTGTTGTATGAAAATTGCGAATAAAATCAAAAGTTGTGAATCAGTTTTATTGAAAAAAAACGTGTTTTGCTTGAAACACATTGTAAGAAAATATATGGTTGTGGCATGGTTGCGTCAACACTGGCATGTTTCCCGATATACCTTATGGTTGTGGCAAATAAGTTATTATTGTTTTAAATAATTGTGAACCTTAATTAGTTTACGACAAAAAACTTATTTTTACATTTAATCATGACATTATTAGCACTCATATTGCTTGCAACATGGTTGAATTTATTGATAAAGAAATTATAGCTACAGTCATGCTATATTTGAAAATTCAATAACAGTATGGTTCTATAACAATAAAATATGATTCTTGTCCATACTATTTCAAAATAGTTTATTTGCAATCAAGCTATGGTTACAAAAGAGACATGGCTCTCTAGGTCCAAAAAAGTTCTTGTTCTATTCTTTGGTTGAATGTTTTTTTGTTTTACTTCACAGCTGTTGGTTTGCTTTTGAGTGTCACTTGAAACAATAAAATATAAGAAAAAATAAATTGAATATAACAAAAAAACGGATAAAAGTTACCAAATAATATTCGGACATGTTCTGAAAGCCATTTATTTTTGAAATTGCAAAATCTCAAAAACGAAAAAAAGTGTTATTTTAATCGAACAATATAGTGCATTCGTAGCTTAGTTTGGATAAATTATTTGAAATATATGAGACATAAAATTAGCCGAAAGGCTACAATTTTTGGTTCAATTGTTTCCTGAAAGTTGCCGTTTTCAAAATGAAATGGTTTTCAGAGCATGCCCGATTATAAATAAAACATGTGTCAACAAATATGTATGTATTATCTATCTATGTGAAAATAGATAATAATTTTTATTTCAGATTCAAAACGTTTTACTTTACATTTAATTTCAAAAATATATATATTTTTAACTTCTGTAAATTTTTAATCAAAATATGATTAAGAAAATAACCTTTATATGGTTCTTTAGAACCATGCTATTTTTATATACAAATATAATATGACTAGTTTAAATCATAATATATTTACATGCAATTGAACATTAGGTTGTATCAATCATATTAGTGTTATAAAAGACAACAATATTATATTTAGAACAGATTTTTTGTTCATAATAATATTTTTTACTTTAACCATATAATTCAATCATAGTATGTTGCTCTTAGTTTGTGGTTGCCTCAACCATAGATTATACGTAGATAGTCAACAAAAACTTCAAAAACCTAAGTCTGCTGTCAAAAACCTAAGTCTAAGAATGAGTTAGCAGAACATTTTGTTTTAGTATTGGTTTAAAATAAAATATTCACCACATCTACAAAACCAAACTTAGTTGTACAAAAAGTATTTAACAAAATTTATATATTTTAAACACGAATTTTTTTTTGTTATATACAATTAATTTTGCATTAATTAATGTAAATATGAATTTAGAATCATTTTTAATGCAATTGAGCTCAAAAAATTTTGATTCGCTAAACATTTTTTTTAAATTTTCTATTTGGCACTAAAAAATTGTCCCAAATAGTATCGAAAATGCAATACTGTTGAACGAAAAAAAAACGGTTGAAAACTTTGATAAATTTCAACAGACAAATGTCAACAAAATTAAACAAATATTTTAAAATTACAGCAAGAAGAAACATAAAATTTGTTATATGGCAAATAAAAAAATTTAATAATATAAAATAGTGTTTGTGTGTGCAAAAAAAAAATAAATTTTAGTGCATTTTCAAGTGCAAAAATTACGCTCTCTAATGAGTGTTGAGTTGCCTCTCTCAGTATGTTGGATAAGAAAATACTCATAGGTGAGAAGAGAGTTGTAAAAATTTTTTGACAGGAGCCCAGTTGACTATCTACGTATAATCTATGGCCTCAACCATGTTTTTTCTTTGCGTGTATATGCCAATAAAGAAATAATGGATTTTCAAATTTGTTATTTTTAGCCTGTGACAAAAAGAAAGCGGTATTATAAGCAGCGTTGCCCGTTTAGCCTTTTTCGAGTCTAGATATAGCCTCTTTTACGTCTTTTAGCCTCGAAATTTACTTTTTAGCTTCGTGGCATTTTTTAGCCATTTTTAATTTCTTGTTTAGCCTCCAAAAGAATAAATTTAATTTTTTCATTTGTAATTTTCTTACTTTTTAACATTTCATAACAACAACTTTTAATATCTAATAAATCGCGAATAATGTCGAATAAGAGTATTATTTCGTTATTAGAAACATTTAAGTGACCTTAAGATGGACTAATTACGTATAATAATTCGGACACTACCATCTATGTTGGTTCCCGATTTATTATCTGCCTATGGGAAGCATATCTGAATGCTACCGGACGCGTGACAGGTTGCGGATAATGGTAGCTGATTTATCCAGTCGCGGACAATCAGCGGATTCGAGAGTAGAGTCTCAGAGGGATATCGGGCTGCACCGCACTCCACCGAAATTCTGGATGTCAATGATGCTCGATATGACATGGCGAGTCATTGGCGCCATTCAAAACCAATGGCTTCTGCCGGGTGTCACCGATTTGGTATGTCTGCAAGCGGGCGTCTCTTCTTGCATCAAGCGGCTCGCTATATAAATATGTTCGGATGTTATCCGTGCCTGGTTGGTAGGCTTAGCTAGAAGCCCTAGCACCAGACTAGGATGATTTGGCCCAATCCGCTAATCCTCCGAAGCTTACATGATTAATGAAACAGGAATTAATATAACTATATAACATGGACTAATAGAATTATGGATTGGAATTTGATATTAATTAAAAATATTAACTTAAAATTATAACTCCCTTGGTCAATCAACAGCTGAACGTAATTTTGTTCAGCTGTAATACCATAGATTATACGTAGATATTCAACTAAAACTTCAAAAACCTAAGTCTGCTGTCAAAAACCTAAGTCTAAGAATGTGTTAGTAGAACGTTTTGTATTAGTATTGGTTTAAAATAAAATGTTCCCCACAGCACCAAAATTATACTTAGTTGGACAAAAAGTATTTTATAAAATTTATTATTTTAAACACGAATTTCTAGTTGTTATATACAATTAATTTTGCATTAATTAATGAAAGTATGAATTTAGAATCATTTTTAATACATTTGAGCTCAAACAATTTTGATTCGCTAAACATTTTTTGCATTTTTTCTATTTGGCACTAAAAAAATTGTCCCAAATAGTAACAAAAATGCAATACTGTTGAATAAAAAAAAAACGGTTGAAAACTTTGATAAATTTCAACACACAAATGTCAACGAAATTAAAAAGAAAAATATTTTAAAATTACAGCAAGAAATATAAAATTTATTAAAGAACAAATAAAAAAATTAAATAATATAAAAATAGTGTTTGTGTGTGCAAAACAAATAAATTTTAGTGCATTTTCAAGTGCAAAAATTACGCTCTCTGATGAGTGTTGAGTTGCCTCTCCCAGTGTGTTGGATAACAAAATACCCATGGGTGTGAAGAGAGTTGTAAATTTTTTTTTTTGACAGGAGCCCAGTTGACTACATATAATCTATGCAGTTGACTATCTACGTATAATCTATGGTAATACTTTCAAATCTCTTCAAGAATCTATTAAAAGTGCGAAATTCAGAATTATATAATATGCTTAAGGCGAGGAGCTTGAAAATAAAATATTTAATACAATCTGTGTGAAACAAAGCTTTCTTCGCTGTGTGGGTAAATAAATTTCAAGGGTTTCCAGTGGAATGTTTGAAAATTTTCGTAGTGTTAGTGATCAGAAATATTATATTCGTGAGAGTACGTGATGAAAAATTTTAAGGACCTTAAGAGGAAGCCTTCTATGAGCCGAATCCCAAGGCATTTTGCTATAACTTAATTCTGGATATAAAAAGGGGCAAATTTCCCATAGTGAAAAGCAGCGCAGAGTAAAAACAGACGCACTTGCGTAACTACTTTCTACTACTCCTTACAGTGAATCAACAAATTGTCATTTTTAAAAAGATTTAAAAAGATTTAGTTAGGTATGGGGTGTATATATTTATGTTTAGAATACCTCCTTTCAGAATCCAAAAACTCCTTCGCGAAATTTTATGGTTTCTGAGACATCAAGCATTTATTTTGCTCAAATAAATAATTTTAATCAATTTTTTGTATTTTTTTTAACCAAAATAAATCAGAAACCAAGTAAAATACCAAGTTTCATCATTATTGACATTTTATTCCGTGTAAATATCTGTTCTAGTACCACTAGGGTTTTCCCCGGGATTTCCCGTCTCGAGAAAAAAAGTCATTTGCAACAAAGAATATAAAGTTCAACTTTTCTAAGGGCAGAGAATTTTCATTGCATACCAAGAAAAAAAGGTCTGAGTTTACTGTTCTAAGACTGCTCTTTGTCAGCAACATTTATCCTAGACAGCATTTTAATCGCATTTGGAGCGCTTCCGCCCTCTGAAAACCACGTGTTGAATGATCAGAAATAAAAATACTTTGATTTCAATCCATCAGTGATTTTACTAATGTTTTGTATGCTTTCCTTTTGCTCGGTGTAAAAATAGTTTTGAAATATAATTTACTTTGAATCTTTTTACTTTTCTGATTTGTTATGTATTTTTCTTCTTTATTTCATTTCTTTAGACACTGTTTGTTAGTGAAATAGTTTTGAAATAAAGCTCAGTTTGAAGTAAAGAATGATCGATTCATTCATTTTGCTCATATAAAAATTAATGGATTCCGACAATTTCTTTTTTTATTTCCCGCTCTCCCGGGAAACAAACAAGTGCGGGAATAAAAAAAACCCTAAATAACACATATAAGCTTATTTTCATCAGAGAGAAAAATTTTCATCTCCACAACATAATACATTAAACGGCAGTAAGTATACACATGCAACTCCAAAAGCTACCTTTGAGAAAATAAATGTGTATGGAACACACAGAAAAAATTATCACCAAAAAATTTTCAAGCAAAAGTTTTTCTAAAAATAAATTTCATTTTCAGTAAATGTTCTTTACATAATCAATGAATTGTTTGTTTGTTTAACTCTTATTTAGGACGCAAACACCAAAAACGACAAGAAAAACTGTGTAGTAAAAAAACAACACCGATGGCGACATACACACAAATAACGACAACAACAATGATAGCAAAAAGAATGCGATTGTACCAAGTTTTTTTACTGATGATTATTGAGTGAATCAATTCGTTAATGTCGTTGCATCAATTCTCATTAATTTTTTTAAGTCTTTACATAAACATTCATACATGCACACATTTAACAAAGTGAAATTTTATAAATGCTTAAAGGATGATGATGTCCCAGACAAAAATTTTGTTTGATATATTACAGAAAATAAAATAAATATTTTTGTTTGATTAAGTAAAATATTTTGTTTAATATTAATTATTAGTATTTTTAGACAAATTTTTATAAGTTCAGACAAAAATACTGTTTGATATTTTTCAAAAAATCCAGTAAGTCTTTTTGTTTGATTTAGTAAATTGGTTTGTTTACAATTTGTAAATATTTTTAGACAAATTGTTTTATATATATAAACAATTTCTTCACTGAAAAAAAACACGTTTTTTTTTCATTGAAATTGTTGAGATATTTTTGACTATATTTACAAATTTGTTTGTAGACAAAATATTTAATATTTCATTGAATTCCTTGCAGAAAATGAAATTTAAGGCCGTGTCATATACAACTTTGACGCTTTGCGTGACGTTTCTAACTTTGATAGAAAAGTGTAAAGCAAAAGGTGTATGACATAATGAAAACTTTGACAACACTCGTGCATTGCTCGTTTACCAAAAACAGTAGTTGATAATTTTGCTATTTATTTTTATTTTTTGTTATGAAAATAAAAGTCAATTATGTTATTTTACGATTTATTATAAATAAATAAATGGCACATACATATTTAGCTCTTATTAAAACAGATTCAAACGCACGATATGTTTCGTTTGGCAATATAATTAAAGAAGATTATTCCAGCTGATTGGCAAAGCAAGCAAAAAGAAGAGAGTTGCCGAACTTTTCGCTTCACGCTGCGTTAAAAGTGCTTTATGTAGCATGTTTCGTATAAGTATGTGCATTTCATCTTAGATGTCAAAGCGAATCTGTAACGCAACGCGAAGCAAAAGTTTTATCTGACATGGGCTTTAGTTTTTTCTGCGTACAAAAAAGGATTTTTCGCTTTCAATAAAGGAATAGTAACTTTTAAATACATTCATGAAAGTTCGCGAAAATTTGCATATATATTCAAAACATATGCAGGAAGCAGTGGTTAAAATACAAAGAACTTCCATTGGGTGTATTTTGAAAAAAAAAACATTACGTAAACCTTCTTTGTCCTTTTTCTCGGTTTCGAGTTTGTGGCATAAGCTGACGAAATGTTAATTAAAATTCTTTGAGAAGACATTCAGTTTGAAGGAGATAAAATGGAATATATGTACATGTTTTTGTATGTGAGATTAGTATTATTTTCCTTTTCAAATTTGGTAGAAAAATTGCAATTTAATAATGGCATCTTGCAATAACTTGAAGTTATTATTATTAAAAACTAAAAATTAATACAGAAATTTTTTGGCCTCTTTTTAGCTTTTTATTTTGGGCCATCTGTTTTTTAGCTTTTTTAAAAGCCGATATAGCCTATTTTTCCTCCAGCTCCTGGCAACACCTCTCTGTTCCCTCATACAGCCTAAGCGGCTCGACCGATTTTTATTTACTTTTTTATATTTGAAAGATGACTTGATCAAGAGTGTTCTTAAGTATATTTGAAGAAAATCAGTCTGGCCACTTAGAAGTTGTCACATATTTTCTAGCGGTATCCTCTTGAATCTGTATATATGTGGCGCCATAGCGAACTCTTGTAAACTTGAGTTTTTAGTTTTCATGAGCTGGAAGGATGAAGGAAGCATACGTATCTTTGGTCTATTCGCCCTTATCATACGTCACGATGTAAAAATTACCAACTTGTAAGTCTGTCTAAATTTTAAATTAATTTTTCTTAGAAAATTATGTGAGAGCCTCGTAGTAAGGTATGTTTGTTTTTAATCCCATGGAGTTCCCACTCCAAATTTTGGATATGTTATGCATTACACTATGCCCTATCAACAGAAATTTTATTAAACAAATCAAAGATGAGGTTTTTGAGATATTTAAATTTGCAAATATTTTATTTTTGCATTTTTGCAATACTTCTGTAAAGAAACTGTATATTTTAGTATTAGTTTTTGTAACCTTATGATTTAAGCTTTTCATGCATGTTTTTTTTTGTTCAAATCGCATTATCGGTTGTAAAGCTATATTAATTTTAATGTGAGGTATCTTATTAAATTTTTCTAAAAAATCGAAATTCGAAACACGATAATTCGAAAACTGCAGCGAAATTGAAAAAACTAAAAACGACTTATAGCACGCAGGTACGTGTAATATTGGTCTACAAAGTCTTATTCAGATCCGTTGGCATGCATGCGACAACCGATTAAAAATTTTTTTTGAATTAGTCTATATAAAGCACAACAGCTTTTCTGCAGAAATTTCAAGGTCATAAACGGAATCGAACTTCTAAACTATAAACTACTGGTCGCACGCTATCTACTAGTCTACCCGTGCACCCATTGTTAACTGGCTACCATGCCTCAGCGATTTGACGCCACTATATTATTTATTCTGGCGATATGTAAATCTGAAGCAGCCTACATTCGACACATATTTTATAATTTGACCTCGCCTATAACGTTTTCGCAAAAGCTATCAACCATTAAATTTATGCCATTTCGTGTATATTAAAACTGTTTCTGAATTTTATTTCAATATAAAGCTCTCTGCTTCTAAAACTGCACTTTATATTTATGTTAAATGGTAGAAAGAAATAAATATATAATTATATAAAACTACTAAAGCCTATTAAAGTTTTTAGCTTCTTTCATCTGTTTATTGCAGAATTCAAAGAAGTCTTCTGTTTCTCCTACTTGTTATTTTGTTTGTTTACTATTGCTTTTATATTAGAACTTTAAGATATATCTGTATATCAGTATACTGACACGAAACCGCACAGAAACAAGAGCAACACACAAAAGCGCCTTAATCTTTTGTATCTTTAGAAAATTATTGTTGCACGCCGCTTTTTATTCTTTACTACTGGTGATAAAACAACAATGATAAAATGATAAATAAGGACGAGATGTTATAAAGAAAAATGCAACAAAAAACCAATTGGATAAGAAAAACTTTAGCTATATATAACACAAATCCTGACATACCATCCATTGAAGAGATAATGTATTATATAGTGCGGTTACGTACACAGAGAAAAAATATATGTAGTATTTATGTTCGTTAACATTTAAACAGAGCGGATTGAAATAATAGCTAGTTTTATTGAGAATATTAAAAAAAATTGTTTTCGCTTTATTAGAATCTTTAATGCTGATATGTGAACATAAATTAGTATAGAACACCGCTATAATTTTAAAAGTTTTTTTTTCTAAAAAATAATATGCGGCCATGTTCTGAAAACCATTTCGTTTTGAAACCGCAAATTTTCAGGAAAAAATTCAATTAAAACGGTCATGTATTGCAACTTTTTAATTTATTTTTATGTTTTAAATGTTTCAGATATTTTATTCGAATTCAACTACGAATGCACTAAATTGTCTGATTACAAGAACACTGTTTTTCATTTTTGTAATTTTGCGATTTCAAAACGAAATGGTTTTCAGAACATGGCCGATAGTATATCGAAAAATGAATAAATCGACTACTTAGTGCCAAATGATCGTAAGCGACTTAGTAAAAAAAATTTTTAAATTTTTTATAACTATATGAGAATTGTTCATCTACAGGTCATATTTATAATATAACTAATAATAAAAATTAGACGAATTTGGCTGTTTCCTTTTAAATTTGTTATTTCCAAGCATACCGATAAATTTAGCATTGCAGATAATAGAGAAAAAATGGGAAAAATTAGAGGAATACACAAAAATACCAAAAAATCTTTTTATGGACTTAATAAGATTTTGCATCAAAGACAGCCGCTATATATGAAAAGAAGATCTACTAGCTATGCAAGGGAATGCCAATAGGCTCACCAGTGTCACCAGTTGTTTCCGACATTGTAATGGAGGAGTTTTTGGATCATTCACTATATAACCTAATATCGAAACCGAGGATTTTAACAAAATATTTAGATGACATTTTTGCTGCGATATACAAAGATAATACTACAGGAGTTTCTAAGCTTTTTATAGTATGTTTCCACTATCTTCAAATTACGTAGATTTAGGTAATTTACTTCGGAAGTGTTTCCACTAAGCTTGTGAGTGATTTGGTGTTGGAATTTTCGTATTCAAATGATGCACTTACCTTATAAGGTGTGCGCAGCAGCTTTAATTGAATTTATTTTCATATATAGTTTGACATTTGAAATTAATTAAATATTCTTTAATGTAATTTTTTCGAAATTGTAAATTCTTTATTTTAAAAGCAACGCAGGATTGCATATATAAATCCAGTTCGAAAAAGAGTATTTTCGACATAATTTGGAGCAAATTAAGTAATTTAAGATAATTTTCCAATGTAAGAAATATGTATATGGAAAGTCATATCGCAAATTACTTAATTTGGGTAAATCAAATAGTTTGGGCTAAATCACTTATATGGAAACACACTATTAAACTCATTTAACTAACAAATACAGTTCACAGTAACAACGGAGAAAGATAACATGTTACCATATTTGGATGCAATGGTCATTAGCTATTATTACGAGATGAAAGTTAACTGGTATAAAAAACCTACTGCATATGGTCGCTTGATAAACTTTTTTTCTAAACACCCTAGAAGAATTATAATAACCACAGCCAACAACTTCATTAGACGGGTGATCAACATTAGCGATGATACTTTTCGGGAACAAAATAAACGTAAAATAGAAGAAATTTTAACACTAAATGATTTTATTTATTTTCCATAAAACATTTATTGAAAATAAGAGATAGAGGAGAACAAAGAGAAAAAAGGTCAAAATACTATAAAGGGCTAACGTATACAGGGTGAACGGTTAAAAAACTCTGACCTTTATGACACCGATAAGTTTCAATTAGCCTTCAAAACAAATAACACCTTACAAAGCTTATATAGTAGCACAAAATCGATACTAAAGAAAGAAGAAAAATGCAATGTCATATACAGCATCAAATGCAGTAGAGACGGTTCGGGCATATGCAAGAAAAAATACGTTGGAACAACTAAAACAAAGCTAAAAGCTTTGAGAGCTAGTAAACCTTTAGAGCAAAAAAACACACTCGCGGCCCATTGTGCAAAGACAAATTACATACCCAGTTTCCATGATGTGAAAATATTACTAGAATATAAAAATTATTCCAGGAGATTTACTTTAGAAATGTTGGACATAATTGACGTTCCCTCAGCAAAATAATAAATTATAAACAAGATACCGAAAAATGCGCTCAAATCTATAGGAGTATAGTTAATAAACAGATAAGCTAATATCAGTTAATATATTTTTGCTGTTACTGACGGTTGAATATTTAGAACAGTGGTGGCCATACATACACTACCATATTCTTTGTTTGTGTGTGTGCTTTGCGGCTAAATAGATAGGCTGTGTGTCTCACACACAGTGTACGTGTGTTGATGATTAAAAACAGCCTACATATAGGAAATTGAGAGAATGGCCACCACTGATTTAGAATTTGCATGTAATGTATTACATAATTATAAAAAAAGTGTAAAAAGATTTTAATAATTGCTTATTATATATTTTTAACAGTGCTGTTTCCCCTGCAGATGAATAGCTAAGCTATTCCAAATATTGGGAAAAATTAAAAATTTCAACAAAATTCGTTTAATTTTTATTAATAATTTTATTAAAAATATGACCTATAGCCGAACAATTCACACATAGAGTATAAATAAATACGTCAACTATATAACATATAAAATTTTTGATAACTTTAAATATATGAGGTGTACGATTTGATAACGATTTCAACTTTTGGTGAAAGATTTCGAATTATACGTAATTTCAGCCAAAATATTTGATTTACCCAAATTAAGTAATTTCCCAGCAAAAACTTTGCTTACTAATAGGCAAAAAAGTATATGAGGATTCAAGTCGTAACTACTCAGGCAGAAATTGCGACTTTATGCAAGAAATATGTACCACCACAATACTGTAAATACAAAATTACGACTCTTCCAAAAGTTTTGTGTCACCATAGTACTGTATACACAAAAATATGACTTTAATTTCCCAATACTGCGTTCATAGTAATCCAGTATCGCCACAACATTGCAAATTCAAAATTATGACTTAACTGTCTAAATATCATAATCACAATAACCATCTACCACTAAAATACTGTAAAACCAAAAATGTGACTTTAGTTCAGTGGTATCAGAAATAAAACTATTGTTGTATTGGTAAGTAAACACTGTAAGAAAAGTTGTCTCATCTAAAAGAAGTACTATCAAGTACACAGAAAAAAGAAATATTTAAAGACATATATGTATGTTTGAAGTTAACTCAGGTCTAATTATAACTTTATTTATTTTCATAGAGACCTTTTGGTAACAGTTTATTCGTTGAATTGGTAAATTTTTCCATATATTTTGTTGCTGTAAAATATATCTAAAAATATTTTGACAACAAAATATAAGTGCAATTTTACTAATTTAACGAGAAAACAGTTACCGAATGTTGTTGTATTTGTTTGAATTGTTTGTATTTGCAGTAGGGCTGCGACGAACGTTCGCATTAACATTTGCGAACTATTCGCTGATTTTGATATTCGCATTCGCTAAAATTGATGCGAATATTTAAAGCGAATAGTAAAATTAAAAATAAATCAAAATTTTTAAAGATGGCAAATTATTTTGGTGGAAAGGAAGGGCAAATTACGTTTTCTTGTAAAAAAAATGTTTTGTATGTTAGTTACTAGCATTTTTTTTTAAATAAGGGAGTGATATGTAAACAAAAGAACGTAGGTGCAGTTTCCAACTTATCAGTGTAAAAATACTATGCGCCTATTAATAAGGTCGTGTTGAAGACACATTTGATTATTTCGATGATATGGCTTGTGCTATATAAAATGTTTTTCTTGTTTTGTAACATAAAACACATTGAATATTGCTAAAAGCATTTATGAACATAAAATATTTTTCGCATTCAGATATTTCTTTTTTTTCAGTGGACTAATAAAAAAATTATAAAAAATGTAACCTGGACTTTACACATGCAAGTGCAAGTTCGAAAAACTCAATACACTCAAACTTTTCTACTAACACACTTTTGGTTCAGCTATGAGAAAGACAGAGAAACGAATACAAATTACTCTTTCGTTGATAATACGTACACAGAACTTGCGTGCAAGTACTTGCATGTCTAAATGCAGGGTAATACAGTCCGCTATGCATGTGCTATCGTCGCTGTCTCATTGACGGCTAAAGGAAAGAGAGTAAGAATTTGTGTGAGAATGGCTACCACAATTGTGCTATTATGCATTAAATACATTCGCCACAGCAGGCTACCGACTACAACCTGTCAAAAATAGAATACATGTGTGTATATGAAAATGATTATTTTCACGACTGGACGGCTACACGACTGCAGGTTGTTGTCCATGCTACTTCTGTCGTGTAGTCAAATTAAACTAATTTCTATTTTTGTTGGCTACAAAATAAAAACAGTGTTAACAATATATCAAAATATGTAATGCAAATTAGTGATTAGAAATATTTTTTATTGTAAAATAAAAAAGAAAATTACAAAATTGAAATGTTATAATATATGTGCATTAAGAATTTTTAAATAAATAAATTTATTTGTTTTGTTGTTATATAGAATATTGACTTAAGTCAGAAATACCAACATTATTGAAAATAAAAAAAATCACAGGGTAATAGCCCTTTTTAACCTAAAAGTTTTAGTGTAATTTTTTCGGCGATCTCTTGATTCCGGAGTTACGGGGTTCGAAACTTTAATATATTATTGATCATAAGTCCTACAATAGAGAACGGATATAAACGATATATACTACATTTATACGCACGGGTTATATGCAAATAAAACTAAATTGTTGCCATATAATTGTTTTATTGCGACTTATTAACGCACTATTTGCAAATAAAATGTTTGGTGCTGCCACGCTTTGTTAATAAAAAACAATAAATAGAAAAAATTAAAGGAAGAAAATAATGACAATTAAAACAAATAATTATTTTTTTTGTAAAAATGCAAGTCTTCTATAGAAGTGCTACCAAGCTTTTGTATTTTGCTATGCCATGTAAACAATGAATTAACTTATTTGCGAATAGTCCTCGTGTAAACGTAGTAATAGTTATCATTTCAAAATGCTCTAAAAAACCTTTGTACTGGTATATACAATTTTGAAATCCATTAACCCATTGCGACCAAAATGGAATTTAAAACATTTTTTATATGACTTCTCACTTAAATCCACCGTTATCTTAAAAAATGGCCGTTGCTATGTTACTTAAACATGTATTTAGTTTAATAGAGAACATTCCAAGCTTTCACTTGATGTATACTTGAAAGCTATCATCGATGAAATTCGTAAGTTATGGCACTTTGAAAATGAGATTTCATAAATAAATTAACTCATTTACTTCTTAAACTCATCTTTAAAGTACTATAACTTACGTATTTCATAGGTGACAGCTTTCAAGTATACACCAAATAAAAGCATAGCAAGTTCTCTATATGCATGAAGTTCTTTAATCAATAAATTTATTTCCATTGTTATATACATTTATTCAAAATAAGTAATTGTATTTTTACAACATTGAGTGAAGTGTATGTATATGCCTGGAATCACACATGTTTTTCGTCTTTAGTCGCGTTTATGTGCACCTCGCCGATCATACTCAAAGTTAATTTCTATTTTTGTTCGCAACAATGAAAAGATTAGTGTTGCCAACATAATGAGAAATGTGAAATAATTAGGAACTTAAAAATATTTTGAAACAAGTTAAGAATACTAACATTGTTCAAAATTTGAAAAGAAAATTACAGGACAATAGCCGTTATTTAATCAGAAAAATTTTGCGCTCTCTCTTGTTTCTGGTGTTACGGTGTGCAAAACTTTAAATTTTTATTGAGCATAACTCCTACAATATACAACAAAGTGATCTAAAATACATTTGTACTGGTATATACGTATAAAATTTTCAAATCCATTGCGAGCAAATTGGAACTTAAAATATTTTTCGCATTACTTTTTACGTAAAAGCACTGTTACTGGCCGATACAACACTACTTAAACATATATTTTTTTAGTTTAATAGAACACCTTCCAAGTTTTCATTTAATGTATACTTGAAAGCTGTCATTGATGAAATTTGTAAGTTATGGCACTTTGAAAATGAAATTTCAAAAATAAATTAACTCATAAACTGATTTTTAAAGTGCCATATTTTACGTATTTGATCGGTGACAGCTTTCAAGTATACGCCAAATAAAGACAGAGAAGGGTCTCTATAAAACTATGGCCGATTTCATAAACGCCACAATGCATTGCAGTGATGCGACTTTACATTGTTTACAACAACAAAGCACATACAACTTTGTATTACTGCAATGCATTGTGGCGTTTATGAAATCGGCCTATATAATGCATATGTATATACCGTTGTATCAACAAATATATGTGCCGTTGTATCAAGCATTTCACTCGCAATCACTCATATCTGTTTTTAATTCTAGGAGTTATGATCAATAAGAACGTTACCCACCCAGCTATTGTTGACTTATATAAAAACACATGTTGACTAAAAAGTAGTTGTCTACTTATTTTGTTATCAATTTTATTATCAACAAATTGTAACTACTTTAAGTTAAAAATAAAAATGGCCCCATGAAAAATCGTCCGAACCAAATCGCCCAAAAATAGAAATGAAAAATTGCCCAAAATTTCAAAATGAAAAATCGCCAAAAAAAAAAAATTAAAAATCGCCCAAAATTTAAAAATGAAAATCACCCTAAAAAATAAAACGAGAAATTGCCCCAAAAAAATTATATATCGCCCAAAATTAAAAACACCAAGAAAAAAAAAAAAAGAAAACTTACAGAAAAGCATAAATAGTCTTCATTTCTTACTGAATTGCAATAAAAGTATGAATAAAAGGCAATATTTTCCATCGGCCAAAAATTATAGTATGGCTCGCCAAGGGTAATTTAGATAATTATCATAGATACAACAAAACTTTATAAACATATAATACAGTAATGATCATTTATCGAAGGCCGGAAATTTAAGACGTCAAGGAAACCGCAGCTCAAAATTTTACATATCACATAGGGTCTAAAGTCCGTCCGTCCGCCAAAAGCGCATTTCAAATTAAGTATTCCAAAGGCAAGTAATCTAAAAAATTGTCGTAAGCGTCAAATTAGGGCACTTCGGCCATATAAAATATTAAAATAAAATATGAGGCAAATAAAATGGGCTCAAAAATGCACATTTTGTGTCGAATTTTCATATTTTTCTAAATATCAAAATATCACATTTTGTGAATAAATGAAAATATCAAATTGTTACTAAGTGGACATAACGAACAAAGTATCCCCGCAAAAACCTTTTTAATTTTTGTAATGGGTATTACTTTATAAATAGGCTACAAAGTAATGAGTAGTACTTATTTATCTTATTACTGTGCTTCAAATTAGAATTACTACTTAGTTTTTAATAAAATTAGTACGTAGTTTTCTCATTATCTGAAAGTATCCTGCGGCAAATTTGTGTGAATTGTTCCAAAAAACCTGTCTTATGATTTGTGAAATTAGGAATATACCGTGACCGGTTAAACTAGTCCCCATCTCTTAACAGATATAAATTACCCAGTTTATACTTAATTTTAAATCTTATTTTCGCATATCGTGTTCACAAGAAACCTAAGTATAAACACATTTTTGAAACGTATCATAAGTTTTAAGTGTGTCATGTCAAATCATATTTTCAATGCGGATACAGAATTAAGAACCGTATTAAATCTAAGTATAAACAGGGTCTACATAAAAACAGTACTTTATTTCAGAGGCGGTGTTGTCAAAAATGACCACAGAGTTATTGATTTGTTTACAAATTTAAAATATATACAGTCTTAAACATTACTTCAAATTTACGATCATATATTGTCTAAATTTGTGTTGAAAATTTCTCCTTGTCTAAAATTACATCGATTTTGTAGTCATTTTATTAAAGAAAAAACCTTTCATATTAAATATATTTAGTCCAAGTGGAAAAAATGTAACATAAAGTATAATACGGCTATGGCTGAATGGTAGATACGTCGGACTATCAGTCAGGAGGTTGTGGTTCAAACCTGCACGCAGCCAATCGCTCTTTTTAGTTAAAACATTTTGTTCAAAAATAATGCATGTGTAATGTTAGGTCGATAATAATCTGTAAAGTGTTGCCGACTATTATCGACCTAATTTCCAACAAAAGTGTTTTAGAGTGTATACAAAAATAAATTTTTATGAACAAATATTTAAAATTAATATAATATTATTTGTTGTATCAAAAGTCATTTCAACGATTCAATATCCACACGGTTACGTTGTTAGATATAAGCACTAGTAATTTGAACGTTCAATTCGAAGTGATTTCAAAACGTATTTACAGGAGTATAAACAAAGTGAATGTTCCAAACTGCGTAAAAATTAAAAAATATTGCCTTCGTTCTTTTTTTTGTATTTACAAATATTTATATCCATATCTGCGAAAGTTTTAATTAAATTTTTGTAATGGAGTTCTGAATTAAAAAAAACTTGCATTGTCAGGTGTAAATGCCTACTTAATTGCATTACTTGCAGTTAATTTTTTAGGCTTTGGAATGAAATCAGATGATGATTGGTTTGGTGGTCAAAAGAAAAAATCAAATAGAATATAAATAAATTTCATACATACGTCATTGAAAATAAATAAAAAAAAGTTATAAACATATAATTAAAACATAATTAAATCCAGTTGAGTACAATGAGTGGGAGGGGCTTATCTAAACTAAATGAACTTCTACATTCCTTGGAGCTATATCCGAGACCAGTTTTAAAGAAACTGTAACTGGTACTATTCTTTAGATCAGTCTAGTTACCCATCACAAAATGTCTAAAAGCTATCACATGCTCCCTCCTGTGACAAAGCCATGTTAAAGTGATAGGTCCCTTCCATACAAAGTGTTAGAAATCGAACCGGTCCCTGTCCCCCAAGGACTAGTCAGGTGACAGTCACGTAAAAGAGTGATAGCAACTGTGTCATTTTGAAATTGGGTAAAAACACAGTTATCATCTACTAGTGAATGGTAAACGATGCAAGAAATCGATTTTCGACTTTGCGATCAACCATTTTCCATTCCGACTAATTAGCCGATTAATCGTAGGTAAAAACCGATTGTTTTGTAGTCTATTTTTACTTACATATTTGTATTTTTTTATTTTGAATGAAATTTATTTGCAGGAGCTTAAGCAATTGTCTATATGCAGCATTTCGTTGGTGCTTTACCAACTCATCAGTAGATTTAAAACACAATTTTGAGCAGTTACGAACACTTTATCTTATGTACAAACTTTTAAGAACCATTTAAGGATTTACAAATATATAAATGATTTTCAGAAAAATAAGCATAGTAGGCTTTGAAACTTATGCAAAACCCAGCAAATAAGTTTTTATTCGATATGAATCTATTTTATTTTTCTTAGTTAGACTAAATTTGCACGATGAAATGTTTTATGAATTTAATGGCATGCAAGTTTCTTTATTTGCTAATAGAATGGACTGGAACACAAGTTGGGTTGAATAAGTGGTAGAAAATAAAATTTCAGATGGTTTTTGTCAATTTTCTTCACCCCATTTGCTTTTCCGCGTTTGTAATAAGCAACTAAGAAAAGTTTTATGATGAAAATTTCATGAAATACCCATTTCATAGCGTAAACTTAGTATCTGTTATTTCATTTTATTTCTAATACAAAATTTACACAATCAAATATTTGTTGAAACTATTTTATTTGCTTTTTTATTGTAAGTTTGCATAAGCAAATGAAGTAAAGAAAATTGGCCAAAGCCATCTAAAAATGGGTTTTTATTTACATTTTCCTTTTTTCTGTAAAATAACTTAAATTCGAGAAACACCTCTTGTCTATCTTGAACCATATAAATTTATATGGTACACAATTTCTTTCTAAACTTTATTGTTTGCTCGTTTTTTCTAAATTCGATTAATCGGAGCCAAAAGTCGATTTCAGTATAATGTTGACAACTAAAAATCGATTACAAAAAAACAATTTTTGGCATTCAAAGTCGATTTACGACGACAATCGAGATCGACTTACCATTCACTAACATCTACCATCCTCAAGCCCATTTCAGTTGCTTTCTGGTATACATTTTTAACGATATATAATCCTATGTCCCTGGATGAGAGTGGATACTCAACGTTTAAGCGTTATTTTAATGCTGGATATTTTCACCGTTGGGATAATGATAATAGAACTTTGGCATTTTCATACTATAATGAAATTTCGGGAAAATTTATGTTCATGCTATCAATTCTCCTTTTGGGATCGTTTGGGTTTTGTCTTCATGATTGCCCGCAAAGGCTCTAACATTGAAATGATTTTCAGTGATTAATTAGCAGCAAAATTATCTCCAAACTACAAAAGAAAGAATGGAAAATGTTTTATTTGTATGGAAAATATGTGTCAGAGTAGTATATTATTTTTCTTTACTGGCATTTTGGGAAAATACTGTAGGTTTATAGAGTCAGGTACTTGGATAATGTTTTACTAAACAAAATTATAATGTTGGGGAAATGTTTTACTTAACAAAATGATGATATTGGAAAAATACTGAATTTTTACTATTGACAATGCTTGGCCATCGACATGAAAAACGATCGGCCAAGCGTGGATCGACGTTATCATTTGCGTGTTGGCAAAACACTTTAAACAGTGAACGTCTTACATCTTGCCAACATTTTAACTACCTTAGAAAACGCTTTTCCAACATTGGGCCGATTGTATTTTTCTGCCTGCACTCTAAAACATTTTTGTTGAAAATTAGGTCGATAATAGTCGGCAACACTTTACAGAATATTATCGACATAAAATAACACACGCATTACTTTTGAACAAAATGTTTTTAATAAAAAAAAGCGATTGGCTGCATGCAGGTTTGAACCGCGACCTCCTGACTGATAGTCTACCGTATCAACCATTCAGCCATATCCGTATTATACTTTAAGTTACATTTTTTCCACTTAGACTAAATATGTTTAATTTGAAAGGTTTTTTCTTTAATAAAATAACTACAAAATCGATGTAATTTTAGACAATATATGATCGTAAATTTTAAGTAATGTTTTATATTATAAATTATGTGAAAGACTCATATATTACATATGTTGTATATATTTTACCTCAAAATAAAACAATAACTTAAGTGTTTTATAGTTGAAAATCAAAAGCATTTTTATATTCTTCAATATTACTTCTCCGTATATGTGTAAAAATTTTTTGTTAACAAACGCACACAAACACATATATTGAAGCTAAATATTGATCTGTCTAGTAGACGCTTTGGAACATATAACTGAGTATTTTAATTATATCCTGACCCCCTCCATTTAAAAGTTTCATTTAAAGGTTGCTAGCCCATGGAAACCAGTCACTTGACCTGCCTTGTTACAGGTTCTCTTTCCTTTAAGGTTATCGATGCAATTATAAGGAACATCATTAAATTTGTTTTTAATATTGTATAATGTACTTATAATATGTATAATACACATATTGTAATTACTTTCCTTTTTATACGTATTTAATTATAAATGAGTTAACATATTGGATTTATCTATTTTGCCTATTAAAATACTTTGAATTTAATTTTATTTTACACTTTAGTAGTCCTGGTTTTATCTACACTAATGAGATAATGTCTACATCACCTTATGGAGTGTCTTGGTCCTTGTCCTTGTCCTTGTCTATGAATACTTAATTGGTTTGCAATATCTTACAAGTAGAAACAGAAAGCTTAAATGAAGAACTTGATATTAGATAAGATATTTAGTGAAAGTAAATATTTATAACAAAACCATACTGTAGCAGAATAAGAATATTTATTTTCTGGTATGAGGAACGCATCAAAAAGAGTGAATTTGCAACGCAAATTAATGACTATTTGTTTTTTTTTTGCAAACTAACGAAACTTTTCTTCAGCACTATGTTTATTTTTAAAGTGCAATTACATACTAATATAAGTGGCAAGTAGACATTTTTAGTTAAAAGAAATAAATAGTGACATATTATGCTGTCACCAGGGTGACCGTTGAAAATTTTTAAAAAGTGGCATAAAAAGGGGATTTTGAGGAAAAAAGTGGCACCAAAAAGGGGATTCTTCGAAAAAGAGGGGCAACTTTTTTAAAAAGGGAATAATTGAACCAATTTCTAGTATTTAATGAATTTCTAGGGCATATAATGCTTTTGAATTAAAATGAATAAATTTTTATGTTTTTTTCTATCTAAAAAAGACAGTTTTCAGCACCAACGAAGTACACCGCTTTCTAACAACAACACATACATCAGAGCTGTAAAAATTGCAATCAATTTTGATTGCAATCAAAATGATTTCAACCTAATTGATTTCATTCTTTGATTTCAAAATGATTTCAGATTTCAAACTGAAATCATGTCAAGATTGCAATCTTTTTGAAATCATTTTTTTTAAATCATTGATTGCAATCAATTTGTTTGCATAAAAAACGTACTAAGACGTAGGTTAGTTAGCCATTTCATGCAGTTTTTTTAATTATCAGAGTAAGCTTTATTTCTAGAAAAATTAGTATCATTTGAAGAGAACGATGATTTTGATTCTGATTTAATTTTGATTGCAATCAATGGATTTGATTGCAATCAATTAATATAGAAATTAATTTCAAAAAATTTATTGCAATCATTTTTATTGAAATGATTTCAAAATTTCAAATTGAAATCATGAAATCAAATTTATGATTTTGATTGCAATCAAAAACTAGCAATCATTAACATGAAATCATGTGATTGCAATTAATTTGATTGCAATCTTTCACAGCTCTGACATGCATACATACGTAATTATACCTGACTGCAAAGCAAAGAGAAAGGAAGATAGCAAGTTCAATATAAAAATTTTAAAAAGTGGAGCAAAATGGTCTATAGATGGCGGAGTTCTGAGGTAGCATACATAAATAAAATACAAACAAATTCATAGTATTCTCCGTTTTTTGGTATCGGTCAAAAATAATTTTTGCTTTTATGTAACTATAAGAAATGTTGCCCTGTCACACACCTTTTAGTGTTTTTTTAAGTTTTAGCACTAATATTCGTGTAAATATAAAAATTACTATGGTTTTAAATAAAATCTTCTTGGATATTCTACACAGAATGTATTTTGTAACATGCATGATTATTTGCGAAAACCAAAGATATACGGGGCTTCATTATAAAAATTCGTCAATCCAATTTTTCGAATCGCGTACAATTTCAAAACGTTATTATTACTTTTGTCTTAGCGGTTGATTTCGTAAAAATAAATCTAACGTTCACTCAAAAATTTGAATGGCAATAACTTTTAAAATATTTAAAACTGCATGCTTTTTATACAAGAACGTGTTGCTAGTTCTGGTTCGTGTAAGTGAATCAGGGTGTTAGTTTCTAATAATTTTAGTGAAATAATGAATATTTATAGATCTCAACTCTTAAACTATTTCAAAATAGTTTTTTTTCATGACTATAAATAATGTACTCAAAAACACATTATTGTCTTAATATTTTTTTGTAAAAAGACTTTCGTGCAGTAAAAAAAAACTCATATTAAAACAAAAAGGGGCAGAAAGGGGCATAGTTTTATAAAAGGTGGCAGATTTAGGTAATTTTAAAAAGGGGGCACTAAAAGGGGCAAGGCAGTTGAAAAAGTGGCAAATTGAAACTGCAGTAAAAAAAAACTCATATTAAAACAGAAAGTATCACTTCATACAAAAGGGGCAGAAAGGGGCATAATTTTATAAACGGTGGCAGATTTAGGTAATTTTAAAAAAGGGGCACTAAAAGTGGCAAGGCAGTTGAAAAAGTGGCAAATTGCCACTTTAGTCGCAAAACGGTCACGCTGACTGTCACTGTTTTAATTGAAGCTGGAATAGAAATACTTATCACATCAAAACCTAATTTGCTGCATGATGGAAATAAATGCTTAAAGAAATGTATTTGCAAAATATAAAATAAATTAAAGATAATATATAACAGTTTTATATCAAGTGGGACTTAAATCAGAGACCTAACCGTTATAAGAAATATGAAAAAACAGTTGAGACAACACTGTTAAAATATCAGAAATATTTTTTTCGTCTTGAAATAACTGTTATTTTTAACAAATATGTATTTGCATCTGTTTATAATTGTTATAATTAACAAAAACTTTTTTCTGCTGCTCATAACGTTTATTTTCACTTTATATTTTTTTACGTTGTTTGATAACAGTTATTATTGAAAAATACTTTTTCCGTTGCTCATAACTGCTATTTTCAACGTTTATTTATTTACGTTGCCTAATAATAGTTATTATTGGAAAACAGTTTTTTTCGTTGCTTATGAATTTTATTTTCAACATTTATTTCATTTTGTCATTCCTTGCAATTTTAGCGAATTTTAATCAATTTTTCGCGAATTTCGCCAATTTCGCGATAGAAGTGATTTTTGGCCAGTTGCTGTAAATAAAAACAAAGTTGTCTACACAACAATTATTCCGTGTAGAAATAAATACAAAATTTCAAACCTGAAATTCAGGCGGATCTGCGTATTGGGCTTTATATAGAAATTAATTTCGAAACAAGAGTACGAGAATATATGTTATTTCTAAAGAATATTTTTTTATTAACAACACGATTTTCTCTTTTCCCTGGCAAAAACCATACACAAAATTTTACTTCTGCTGTTCTCCCTTTTTATAGAAGTGAATGTGAAATGTGTATCTTATCTTTTATACCGAAGAGCAGAGGCCTTCTATAAGGCATTCTTTAGCTGCTAGATAAGAATGGTAAATGAATAAAAAAAATTGTAAGCAGCCCTTTAAAAAGGCCGTAAGCAAAAAGTCGTCTGAGCTTTACCGCTAAGTCACCTCGAACTATATATATGAATTAAATCAAACAGTTTTAAAACAATTCATATGTGGTAAACGATTTGACGGCATTGCTTCGACTATTTAAGAGAAGTTATCAAAACAGATATAACCCAGTTTGATACCGTTTATTGCAGTTTATGTTCATTCAGAAGCACTCTTGCAGAAACAATTACCAAAGTTAAGTAAGTACTTGACCTCTGGTGGCTTGTTTAATACATACAAGTCAAATTACTTTACTCTTAACAAATATTTTTCATTTGAAGGTATTTTGTTAAAATTTTTGTTCTAGTTAAGTGACATGTTTCCTTTTTTACATTTAACGCTTCGGAAACATATTGTACCATTTCCATTTTAACCAGTAATATGACAAGCGCTTTGAAGAAAGTTGGTCTGTGGGTTTTTTTTAGTTTTTGCAATAAACACAAAAGTTTCCTTTGAAAGTAAAAAATACATATAATAATACAAATATTCATACCCCGATTAATACCTTTAAAATATTCTGCTAGCAGAGAGACATATTTATGCTACGAATATAATTAACAAAAGCTAAGTCACCAATAATACAGTCAAATATTTTTTTTAATAAATCGCAAACAACAGAATTATTATTATTATTTTCGTTGAATAAAATTATCTGTTGGCGGGACACAGTCTTGCAATGGTGGCCATAAATGGTTAAACTAAAAGTATGAAAATAGAATAACTAATGAATACGATCAAAAAAACATCCTATGCAAGGCGTGCCTAAAATACTTTTAGGATATTCCCAAAAAATTAGAAGATGCATCTCTCTAAAAATTTGTTTTTTGAGTTCTATATTTTTAAAATTAAAGATGTTATAAATATATTTGTATATATATATATATATATATATATATATATATATATATATATATATATATATATATATATATATATATATATATATATATATATATATATATATATATATATATATATATATATATATATATATATATATATATATATATATATATATATATATATATATATATATATATATATATATATATATATATATATATATATATATATATATAACGAGTGATTTTTTTGCTATTATCTTTTTGGCAACACTAGTTTTGACAGCTCACGCACGTTTTGTATCTTGTGTCACTGTCAAACATCTTCAGTTTGGTCTATAATTTAATCATGAATCGTCTTACAAACGAACAACGCTTGCCAAATTTTTGGTGAATGGGCTCTTGAAAAGTTAGATGAAGATCCACTTTTTTATCGAAGAATTGTGTTCAGCGACGAGGCTCATTTCTGGTTGAATGGATACGTGAACAAGCAAAACTGCCGTATTTGGAGTGAAGAGCAGCCAGAAGCATTGCAAGAGCTACCAATGCATCCACAAAAAACAACCGTTTGGTGCGGATTATGGGCTGGCGGCATCATTGGGCCGTATTTCTTCAAAGATGATGCGAATCACAACGTTACTGTGAATGGTGAGCGCTACCGTGCGATGATAACAAACTTTTTTCTGCCCAAAATGGAAGAGCTTGACTTGCATGACATGTGGTTTCAACAAGACGGTGCCACATGCCACACAGCACGCGAAACAATGGACCAATTGAGAGGCGAGTTCGGTGAACAGTTTATTTCACGCTTGGGACCAGTCAATTGGCCGCCGAGATCGTGCGATTTGACGCCTCTAGACTGTTTTTTGTGGGGCTATGTTAAGGCTAATGTCTATAGCGACAAGCCCGCTTCGATTGACGCACTGGAAGCCAACATTGCCAACATTATTCGTGAGATACCGGCCGAAATGTTGGAAAGAGTATGCCAAAATTGGACTAAGCGGATGGACCATTTGAGGCGCAGCCGCGGCCAACATTTGCATGAAATAATCTTCAAACATTAAATTATATCAACCCAACTATCGATCCAAATAAATATTTCATGCATTTTTCTGAATTTTATGTGTTTTTTTTTTACTTTCCGATAGTTCTTATAAAATCACCCATTATATATATATATATATATATATATATATATATATATATATATATATATATATATATATATATATATATATATATATATATATATATATATATATATATATATATATATATATATATATATATATATATATATATATATATATATATATATATATATATATATATATATATATATATATATATATATATATATATATATATATATACTACACAAATTTTCTAATCGGTTGTCGCATGAATGTCAACGGATCTTTATAATACTTTGTAGAACAATATTTCACGTAACTGCGTGGTATGGGTCGTTTTTAATTTTTTCCCATTTCGCTGCAGCTTTCGAATTATAGTGGGTCCAAAGTTCGATTTTTTTGAAAAATTTTACAAAATACGTCATATTGAAATTAGCATAGCTTTACATTTGATAATGCGATTTCAACAAATAAAATATTTATGAAAAGCTTATGTTTAAGGTTTCAAAAACAAATACTAAAAACATGACAGGGCATAGTGTTATGTATAACCTATCCAAAATTTTAGACTGGGAACTCCATGGAATAAAAAAAATAAACATACTTTAATAATAGGTTCTCATATTATATTCTAAGAAAAATTAATTTAAAATTTAGACAGACTTACAAATTGGTACTTTTTACATCCGTCTAACTGATTTTTTACGTGCATATTTAATATTTCTACGATAGTTCGAAAACTGCAGCGAAATCCGTCCAGAACCGTTGACAATTTTGGAACGAGTCAGCTAGGTGCTCCAAAAGTATAGAAATAAGTTATCTAAATGTTATGGAAGTACATAGCAAAATATATTTAGATGTAATAGATCTTGGAGCATATCTAGGGTTGCAGATAATCGCTGACGTACTCAAATTTTATGGGGAAAGTGTGATTAGCTTGAGGGATTGGTAGGCCTATTTTTTGCATCACTATGAGTCTAAAACGGGTTTCAAACATTTAGCGATTATTCATGCTGGAGAATGCTGAGAAAAGGAAGAAAGGTGACTTTGTGATATACTAGCCCTTTTATTAGACATATTTGGGACAAGTGGAATAGCCAGATTAAGGTCTTTTGAATGCACATGAAAACGAAGCAGTGAATGAACAATTTGTCCGTTTCGTGAGCGAAGGAGTTTTAGACAATACATTTCACCAAAGCCCGCCAAATATGGTATAAACGCTTATTCGCTAGAAGTCACCGCCAGAAAGAATAAAAATTTTTAACACCTAATAATGGGTGTTTTTTATTGAGGTATAGAACTTTAAGTTGGCATCACTTTTTTAACTGGCGGCCATTTTGTCAGCTGTCAAGTGATTAATATTTAGTTTGGTTTGCCATTTCATCATGAACAGGTTGACAAAAGAACAACGCTTGCAAATCGTGCAAATTTATTTCGAAAATAATGGTTCAGTTCGCGAAGTTTACCGCAAGCTCCGTCCATTTTATGGTCGACATAATCGTCCATCAGAGCAATTAATTCGGTTAACCATGGATCGTTTTCGCACTACGTTTACTCTATGTGATAATACGCATCCGCAGAGAAGTCGAACAGTGCGCACCGAAGAAACAATTGCCGCTGTAGAAATCAATTATGGATTCGGAATTCTAAATCACAAACGATATAACTATTGTTATGTTTATATTATTTTGTTGAGATCTCTCCATTGTGCAGTGGTGATTTTAAATGTATTAGTATACTATTAATGTTTTTTTTTTATTTAATTACATTTTGTGTTACATTAGTTGTTGGTGAAATTGCGAAGACATGGCAATTATTTGTAATTATTGGTGTAAATAATTTGTTACAAACATATACATAAGTAGTTATGATAAATTCAATACCGTCGAGAAAAATTCTTTATTGTTTATAGCACCGATTTTGTGCCCGCGTTTCACTTTAGTAACGATAAAATCGTATAAATATAGTGCCAAAAATAGATAAATATTCCACTTTCTTATATCTTTTTAATTATTCCGACTCAAATGTTTGATAGGTGCTCTTGTTTAGCAGCAATAGAAGACTCCTAAATGTATGTGCACCGAACCTAACATTCCAGTTCTATTCATCAATTATGCTAACTTTAAGCAAAGTTTTTGTTAGTCATACGCTCGTAAATGTTAAAGTTTTATCTTTGCTCGATGGAATAAAATAAATGCAATTTGTGCTATTATTTTGCCTGAAACTATATGTATATAAACATTACTGTTAATAAAATAAATGAGCAATAATTCTTATAAGCTTTTAAAAATGTCAATATTAGTTAGTGCTAAAAATATTTCTGTAAGTTTCGTCTAAGTTTTTATGGCCGAATATTAGGTTCGTTTCGGGTTCGGCCTCAAAAACTGGTTTCTGTCGGACTTTATTTCTTATATAATTTAGTGCAACTAATTTTACATTGCTTTAAATTTTCCACTCCATGATAAATTTGTTTGCTTGAATTGCATTCATTAAAACCTCACGCTCTATTTACGCAAGAGGTTGTACATCATCCATTTTTACTCCAAAATGCACTTAAAACTTTACACAAAACAACACACTCATAATGTTGTGAAATACAATAAATATAATTATATGAATGCGTGTAAAGTTTAGCACAATGATTACAAGGTCGTATTAAAATCTAGTAGCAGGGTAAATGAATGACTACAAGATGAAGTTTAAAAGTATGAAATAAATTTCCGTTAAACTAAAGATAACGTTTATTTTAATATAAAACAAAATATTTTCTAAAATCGGTTCTGTTGATGATTGCGCTCGGAGAGCCATAGAAATGTATAATCATAATTTGTATAGTAGTCTCTACACGCAAAGAAAAAACATGGTTGAGGCAACCATAATCGAAGAGCAATATACTATGATTGAATATATGGTTGAAAACAACCATATATATAGTTCAAAACAACCATATACATGGTTTAAGCAACCATATGTATGTTTCAAAACAACGATATATATGGTTCAAAATTACAATAAATGGTTTGAAATAAAAAACCATATGCATGGTTCAAGAAACCATGTATATGGTTAAAAACAACCATATATTTAGTTCAAAATTACAAAATATGGTCTGAAATAACCATATATATGGTTAAAATTAACCATATAAATGGTTCTAAATAACCATATATATTGTTCTACATAATCATATATTTATTGTTTTCTTAACCATAAGTTGATTAAAAAATTGACAGGAGCTAAAAAATTTTATTATTTCAATTTAAATCAAAAACAAAATTTTTCAACTGGTCAGTGTGTTGAATCTGAAATAAAAATTATTATCTATTTTCACATACTAGATACATACGTATTTGTTGACACATGTTATATTTACAATCGGGCATGTTCTGAAAAACATTTCGTTATGAAATCGGCAACTTTCAGGATAGAATCCTAATAAAAAGCTCAATTATTGTAGGTTTTCAGTTGGTTTTTGTGTTTCAGATATTTCACATATTTTATCAGATCAAAGCACTTAATTGTCCGATTAAAGAACACTTTTCTTCGCTTTTGAAATTTTAGGAAATGGTCTTCAGAACATACCCGAACATTAATTGCCGGAATATATCACTTGTTGTTATTTTAATTTTTATTTTTACACACCAACCGCTCACAAAAATAAACCAAACGCTGTCAAGTAAAACACAAAACTAACAAAAAGAATTCAACAAAGGGATAGAACAAAAACTTTTTTGGAAGCAGAGAGCCATGTCTGTTTTATAACCATAGCTTTATTGCAAACAAAATAGTATAGATAAGAACGATATTTTATTATTATAGAACCATTCTGTTGTTGAATTTTTAAATAAACCATGATTGTAGTCAGAATTTTTTCAACAATATATATTGTTCAAGCCAACCTTGTGTCAATTTTCCTGAAATCTAATAATATCATGATTATATGTAAACGTTAGTTTTTTTGCCGTAAACTAATTAAGGATCACAGTCATTTAATACAATAATAAGTTATATGCCACATTCAAAAACTGTGTCGGGAAACATGTCATTGCTGACGCAACCTTGCCACAACCATATCTTTTCTTTGCATGTAAACAAAATTGTTTATATGGGCAAGTTACAATATTCAACTGAATTTTCAATTGAAATTTCAATAAAATTTATGCAGAAAGTTCGATCGATATCGAATGCGACCTAATTTTAACTAAAGTCTCAATCAGACTTTGGTCCAGTAAAAACATTAAAGTTTTATTTATTCTACAAGAAGAAGTTCCTTTAAGCAACTTTAATAAGCTGTTAAAGTGTTTGTAAAAGTATTAACTATGTTTATGTTAGTAGCCATCTACGAGTACTTCAACTTGAATGAATACATACTTATGAAGGTTTAAGGGCATTGGTAACAATTTTTTTAATGCGAGAATGGTGTTTGTTTCTTGGTTTAATTCACACAATGGTAAATTTTCATTGTTTTCAATGTTACGTTAGTGTTGGTGTAAAATGTTTGCCACTTGCCACACATAAACTTCATACAAAGAACATAAAAATTAATTGTTTATCCACAAAATTTCATTCACAGTTTGGTTAGAGAAACTGTGAAATTCTGTTTATGGGCTTTATTTCCTCATTCTCTTGTTCAACACACTCCATGTTCTTAACCAAATAATACATATTCACATATCGATGGCTTAATATAAAAAAGGCGTATCTCGATTTTTTTTCGAAATCGTGTTTTAAACGTTTTCTGGTAGCCAACTTCTAAATACACTCTCCCTAAAGAACTATGTAAGCTACTTTTGCAAATAAAGGTTTTATAACCACTTAAAAATTATTGTTTATATGCAAGAGTTCTAGTTTTTATTCTATTTTTTCCTTCTCTTATAAAAATAATGAAAATTCGAGCTAGTCCTTTTTATATTAAGCCATCGATATGTAACAAAAATCCTGGTGATGATGTTTTTAGGTTGGAAATAAAAATAAAACAAACAAAAATTGTTACCCTTGTATAAAGATTTTAAAGTTTGAAAATTATATCTACATATACAAATGGAGGTTTTAAAAGATTTGACTCTGCAGATGTTAAATAATGAATTATATACATAAATAAATTTGTTAAACAATTTGGTAGAGTTTATTAAAAAAATATAAAATTTTTAATGCATTTTTATTCTTAGTCAATCATTTTATGTGGATCCTGTTTCTTAAAGAAGCAGCAAATTAAATGATATGCTTTGGCGGACGGGATTATTGTTCCCATCTACATATAACAAAAATCTATCTTAATTGATGATTTGGCTGATCTTAACAAATTATTTCGTGTCGATGCGAATAAAGCACCATTGTATCTAGGGAAAGTTTTCAACTTAGTTTTTTACACTAATCGAAGCACCAGGACATTTCACTTCTACTTGCAATACAAGACCTATTTTTATAACTGATGAGTCGAAATTATTATTATATGATCAAGTATCTGGTCCATGTTTTTCTAAGCACGATCTCATATTTATAATATATGACTTTCAAACACAAACTTTACCAAAAACTATTAAATACCGGTACTTTAAAGATATAACTATATACACAGAAATAAAAACGCCGTGCTAAATTAAAGTATTTTCAACTTACTTTGGGTACTTTTAATTTGTGTACAAAAATTCTTATTTTATGTACTACTATTAGGCGATGTACAGACAGTTGTCAGATCTTACAATATTGTCAGTAAAATGTGCTAGAAATTCCTTACAATCGTGTGAACTGATCATTTTTGTCTAACAACGTTGCCAGAAAAAGTATTGTCAGTCGACTTTAGTACTACCTGCTGACAAAAAACTGTCAGACATCTGACAATCGTGTGAACACGTCGCGTTGCCATTGGTATTTAATTGGCAGATAATAGTCAGAAATTTTTTAATTGTCAGATGTGCTCAGTTTCTGCATTTGAAAATGCCGTCATTGTCAGGGACTTCTTTCTATTGGCAGCACTGCACACATATTTTTAGGGAAAAAGGAAAATAAAAGTAACTATGCAGCTCAAATAGTTGGAATCGCTTCCTTATGTTTCATATTCATTTATATTTTCACTTTTTAAAGTTAATACAAGCACTGTTGATAAATAATTGATAGCTTCTGTTAAATGATTTGAGTCTGGCAACGTCAAACAACAGATCTTACAATTTTTGTATTTGAAAATCGTGTAAACTGCCAATTTTTTTACTGAAAATATTGTCAGATAAATTTATTGTCAGACAATTGTCTGGCAATAAATTGTAAGCTTTCCTGACAACTTTGATACAACCGTGTGAACTAACAATATATATTTAAGTGACAATTTTTTATTGTCTTCAATATTTTCCCTCAGTATATGTGTATACATTTTTTGTAAACAAAGGCACACAAACACATATATTGAAGCTGAATATTGACTTGTCTAGCTGCCACTTAAGAGACGAAAGAAAATTTTATCATCGACAAACTAAAGTCTTTGAAAATTAATAACTTTCTTGTACGACCACCTGATGAATAAAATCTTTAAGTTCTAGTTCAGCAATTCCTGTTATTTTAATTTTGAATAGTGAATTGAAAATCGAAGTTGACCAAATATTTAAAATTTATTTACGATCTCTTACATTCTATAAATGACAAAGCATAATAATACTTTCTTTTCCCTTTCAGCTGTTTTGGATATAATTCATTTATTAAAAACTGTCTACATTTAGTAGTGCTAGTATATTGCCAAGAATTGCTAAAAAACGTCAACAACATTTTTTCTTTAATTTTTGCGTTCGTCTTTATGTCAAAAACTGTATATTGAAAGCCTTTTGCTGCACTTGAATACAAAGTATAATACACTTATACACAGGCAATGATATCATGATTGCATATTGAGGTATGTCAGGAGTTGTTTGTTTTCTCAAGAGATATGCTTTGAAGTTTTTATAATATTTGGAATAAAAAGCTTGGATTTTTTATAGGAAAAAGTCTTTAAAAAAATTTAGTTATACAGGAACTAAGAGACGAACAAAAATTTAACCATCTACAAACTTAAGTTCTATAAAATTAAATAACTTTTTTCCATATAATGCAGTATTCCACTGCTAATTACCTCGCCAAAAATGCCAATATTTTTGGGTAATTATGCGGGAAAGCATTTAAACGAATACGCTTAATTACCTTATTGAGGTAATTAAACGAATACGTTTAATTACTTCAGTGAAGTAATTATACGGATATGTGTGGCATAGAAAATAATTAAGAAAACACTCGTATTAAATTAAGTTCGATTGGAATCTATTAAATTTTTTTTGCAACCTTCATACGTTACTTAAAATCTACTTAAAATATAACATACATGTAAGTACTAACAATAATAAATCTTTGTAATTTGTTGCTAGAATCCAATAATAAAAAATTCTCCTGAAGACGTCGGAAAAAGCCGACGAAACGTTGAGAAAAAAAAATGAAATAGATTGGTTTTATTTGCATCTTATAAATTAAAGAAACTGACCATAAATAGCCTGAATTAAAAATAAGGATATTAACAAACGAAATTGGTCACATATATAAACAAAATTACTTAAAATCTTTATTTTGAAAATAATATGTGATGGAAATCGATTACGAATGAAAATCACCACAAAAGCGAATGAAGTTATGTACGAAAAAACGTTAAATCACATGCTTCATAGGAATTTGTATCAGCTAAATCTAAGGGAGATAGCAATAAATAACAATGGATTTTGCTCTTAAATTTTATCTCTACTGGTTTTTGAGATGGCTTCTCATATTCTACTTATTTGCAGTCTACACCTAACTTAACTTAATATTAACTTCAAGTTAATGTTATAACATAGTCAGGTTATAACATAGTTGTTAGAGCAATTGTTTTAACAGCACAGTCATAACTTCAAGTTACAACAGCATTTCAAGTTGGGTAGAGATGTAGAGTTATGATTACTATTTAAACTTGCGTGCATTACTTGCAGTGTTGTTGTCAAATAGTACTGAGCTAATGAAACGAATAAAATTGTGGGGACATATTATTTTGGGAGTTTAATTTTTCAGGCAATTACCCGAATTAGGTAATTAAGCGTATGGCAATTAAACGTGGACTTTTGTTAGAAAAATGTAGGAAAAAAACGGGGATTTAAAACTCAAAGTAAATAAGCGTGAAAAGCATTTAAGCGTGGGGTAATTAACCGGGGATACGTATACAAATGGAAATGATACAAATGTACATTAAAGCGAGTATGCCTTCATACAAAACACAGAGATATGTAAATGAAGTTTTTAAAACAGAAAAAATTTTATTTTGCCACGCCCCAAAATACAACACTTTTTGCTTTTCATATATAGCGCCGCCGATCTCATTATATCGCATATCGTTGTTCATGGCTTGAATATAACGCAGTTTTTGGCTGTGGTGACTTTTTAAACCGACATCAAATTCTGGTCCCCATTATTGCCATCTCGGATCCTACCCCCGCCTAATGTCAAATTTTTTGCACGTCGAAAGAAAATCGTTCTAAAAGTTGGTATATCTAGCTTTTAATACACTCACTTGTATGACACGCTCCAAAGCTACGGCTCGTTTTTCTTTTTCACATACAAATTACGTTAGACTAGATAGATCCCAATATAGATTAAAAAACTTTACACCAGTCACCCCCTAGAATGAAAAATACATCAATGACATTTCTAGACTGCTAATAAATCTTTTTGCCACCCCCTTAAAAGATAGCCCTTTTAATTTGTTATATATAAGTTTGCAACTTGCTCTTGAAATAGACGCATGGTTTAATTTGCCGTCGATCAGTGAACAAAATAAACAATATACAAATATATAATATAAAAAAAGACAACTATTTGCAACAACAAAATGTTACAAATGACCGATTGTTTAAAATTTTATATTTTTTTCCTTCTGACTGTGTAAAGTAAATCATAAACCTATAGACAAGTAGATAAACAAATCAAACACACAACTGTGTACCCGTATATGAGTAGCACTAGTAAAGAAAACTTAACAGCAGCAACAAATATCAAGAATGCGTATGTTATTATTATTGCTACAGAAAGGGAAATGTAGTAAACAAAAACTTAGACTTGGCGTCAAAACTACGGGTACGTCAATGACAGTGCCAACAATATGAGCCAATATCTAGCCGAAAAAGAAAACGGCAGGCAGTGGCACCCTAGAAAATGATACAGAAAAGCCAAAAATCCAAATGGGCATTGATCGACACATGGTAGTAATAACTAAAAAAAGGCAAAGAAGCCCCAAATTGACAAACCTCGCTCCAGTGGCAAAAATGCCCAAAGATGGCAAATCTGGTGCAGCGCCTTCCTAAAATCGCTTTTCTATTTTGCAAAATGATGAAGATGAAATCAATACCGTCAGGTCCAGCAAACATCCCCCAATTTATTTAAGGGAGAAAAACACAAATGAGTTTAATGAAAGGCTAGTAAAATTAATCGGTAAAGAGTTTTACGTCATGCCTATAAAACGCGGCATAATTGGCGAGACAAAAATTCAAGTAAATCAAGAAAATCATTACCGTACTTTAGTTTCGAAGTTTGAAACTCAAATTAAAAATTGCTACACCTACTTAGTTGTGTGCGAAAAGCACAGAAAAAACTAAATTTCAATGAAATAGTAAATATTTTGTCTATGAACGGACCTACAAACGAATTTGTAAATATAGACAAAAATACTTCAACAATTTAATTGAAAAAAGTGTTTTTTTTTCAGTGAACAAATTGTTTAAATCTATAAAACAATTTGTCTAAAAATATTTACAAATTGTGGACAAAACAATTTACTAAATCAAACAAAAATATTTACTGCATTTTCTGAAAAATATCAAACAATATTTCTGTCTGAATTTAATAAACAATTAGTCTAAAAATGCTAACAATTATTAAGCAAAATAATTTACTTAATCAAACAAAAATACAAATAAAATTTTTTTCTATCTAAATACTTAAAAAAATTAATGAGAATTAACGCAACGATATTAACTAATCGATTCACTCAAAAATCTTTTGTAAACAAACTTGGTACAATTGTATTCCTCTTGCTATGATTGTTGTTGTTGCTATTTGTGTATCTGTCGTCATAGGGATGGTTTCAGTTTTTATTGTTGTTTTTGGTGTTTGCGTTCTAAATAAAAGTCAAACAAACAATTCATAGATTATGGACAGAACATTTACTGAAAATTAAATTTATTTTTAAACAAACTTTTGTGTGAAAATTTTTTGGTGATCATTTTCTCTGTGAGCCTTCAGGTAGCGATAAAAGGCATCGATTCGGGTCTACTAATTAATACTTTTAAAGTGAACAATTAAAAATAGAGGGCGAGTCCCTCAACCTCTTTTTCGTTTGGAACTGGATCCAGGTGCCATGAAATTAAAAAAGAATGAAGTACAAGGCACTTATAGCTTAATATATTTGCTGCATGGATGAGTTACACTGAGGAACCACACAAGCGAGCAGGGCCAATCCAATGCTTGAATTGGCAAGAATATGACCACACCAAAACATGTTGCAAGTTGCGCACCGTTTGTGTCATCTGTGGCGAACTACACAGCACAGCAAATTGTGATAAGCCAAAAGATGATTCAAAAATTAAAAAGTGTAGCAATTGCCATGAAAACCACACTGCAAACTATAGGGGCTGCCGCGTCTATGTACATGCCACGCAGTCTTTGTCTAAAAGACGTAATCACACCTATGCTCAATCTATTACTTTCGACAATACCAATTATCCCCAGTTTCGCCAACAAGATGCCAGCCTTCATACGACAACGTTTTTAAAGCTAACCAGGCCATAGGGCAAAACATACCTAACAGTCAGTTCTAATACGCTAATGCTTTGAAGTCTAACCAGCCCACAGCTCAAAAACGGCCTCTTGCCAACAAAACACTGGTCTCAGTTTTGATCGAATTGAGGCTTCAACAGAAAATTTTATACAAAATTTTTTACAACCAGCATGACCTGCATGATGAAAGAAGTGTTGAAGATGCAGTATACATTACTGCAGGCTGCATTAAGCAAACCATAAACTTAAAAATCTATATCCGGAACGCAAACGGCATCCGCCAAAATAAGAGTGAACTTGAGTACTTTATGATGGATAAACAGATTGATGTCATGCTTATCTCTGATAGGCAATTGATGACTAGAGGCTTTTTAAAAATCAACGAATATACTCTCTACGATATAAAGGACCCGTAGGGTAGAGCTTGTGGTGGCTCGGCTATACTAATAAAATCGCGATTAGAATACTACCTAATGGGTGATCTTTGTGAAGAATATCTTCAAGCAACTAACATTTGCATTGAAGCTGTTCATCAAAACCTGGTGATTTCATCAATTTACTCTCCTCCCAGGTACTCTATTTCAGAAAATTAATATAGCACATTTTGTAATTCACTATGTCCACGCTTTTTTGCCACCAGCGACAACAACGCTAAGCACAAGTTCTAGGGATCTCGTCTCATAACACCAAAAGGTCACGTTTTGTTTGACAAAATTTCTAAAACGCGTTTGAATGTTATATCTGGTGGACAGCCAACTTACTGGCCAACAGATCGCCGGAAAATACCCGATGTTATTAATCTTAGAGTGGTACAGGGTGTGCTTGGCAAACTTATCCAAGTTGAAGCATCTTTAGATTTGTCTTCCGATCACTCACCAACTATTGTCACTATATATTCACATACAACTTCTTCATCCACATTTGATTTAACCATGACAACCCAAGGTATTCATTGGTGGAAATATTAAAAATATTTTAGCATTCATTGCACCGAAAATATTCGATTAAAAACGCCTGCTGATTTAGATAACTCTTTTGAATATTTGAAGCGAACCTTAACCAAGCTGCTTTAAATGATACTATTACAAACTTTCAGGTCAGATATAATAAAATCTATTCAGCAGCTGTAGAACAGCTTATATCTGAAAAAGGGAGAGTTTTTAGAGAACGGCAACGCTACAGATCCCCTTAGCTAAAATGTACGAAACAGCTTAAATCTCTACTAGAATATCAAAAAACTGGGGGCTAATTCTCGCAGTCGTGATCGAAATTACATTCGAATCGAAATTAATTTCGATAGTGTGAAATTTTCTAATGATGTTACTCGATATGATACGAATCGAGGTTTTGTTTCTGTGTTGTAAAACGCGTAAATAAATATGTTGTTCAAGTGCCCTTTTACACACACAAAGTTTTCTTTGCAAAGTTTTAATTCAGCCGGTTGAAAGACAAAGAGAGGAATACTTCATGTCTCTGTCCTTCTACCGGCTGAATTAAAACTTTGCAAAGTAAACTTTGTGTGTGTAAAAGGGCACCAACACTGAAAAATATGTACGAAATTTTAAAAGGTGGGATTACTAGCACAGCTGACTAGCCTGATTAAACGTCAAACTTAGTGGATGTTGATTATATGCTCATAATATCACCAGTATGTTCAAACTATCAAAACCATATACAGACTGCCTCCTGTATGGTGTTTGATATTTACTTAAGCGCCCTTCACATTATTAGATTTACAATTAATACTTGCAAAAAACTCAAATCTTAAGCATGGTACTCCGTTCATCATTTCGTGCAAAGTGTTGTCAAAAGTCCATATAAAAAACTCGACAAAAATTGCTCACGAAAAATTGTTGCAGAACTAGCACTCCATTTATTTTGTGAAAAACATGTGAAATGTATCGACAACATTTTGAGTCTTCATGCGAAATAATATGAGCACCACTTTTTTCGTGCGGGATTTACAACAAACACATTGGGTTTTGTTTAAAACGTACACAAGTGCAGCATACTTTCAAGGGCTAGTTATGATTGGTTACTTGTCATATTTTTTGTATTAAAAAACCAATGTTGATCAACATTTTTCGCAAATTTGAACAGAGTACTAAGCTTTAAGTAAAAATCCAACAGTGTGAAAACAAGTTGTTATGATCTGTCAAATAATACGTAAGGAAATTTGACAGTATTATCGCATTCGTCATTTTTAGGTAAATTTCTAAGCAATCACGAATTTCATTTCATCAGGGTTGTCTTTTGCACAAACAAACGTGTATTTATTCGCCGGCATAAATAAAGAAAAATAAAAAAGAGAACGAACAAATTTGCTTTATTGCAAATTATTTATGTTACGTTTTATTTCGAATGTGATAGTGTAGAAACAAAATTTAATGAAAAATTGTCTTTAAGATTTTTTGACAGTCAGACTGATTTTGATTTGATTTTCGTTTTACAAAATCTAATAAAAATCTCAAAGCTTGTATTACAATGTGAAAGAGCCTTTAAAGAGCTGTCTGCATTGATAATTCCACCCATCGTTCCAATTTTTTTTTACAACTGCTAAGGTAGTTTTTACTACAAATTTTTAATTGTTGTAGAAATGCCAGTACCTGTTAAATGTGCCTTGCATGATAATAAAGAAAATATGTACACAAAAAACATATGTATGTATGTGTGCTAAGCCATAAAAAGTAGATTTTACACAAAATGTGAAAAATTTTTCTTTCTAAAAGCACTACATATTTTATATAAAAAAGACAGCGTTATGACAAATTTATAGCAAATATATGTAATAATATTTAATTATAGCCACCACTTTTCCTTTTTCATTCTTGAAAAAGATCATTTCGATTGCCTTTTTGCTTGCGAGTTAAAACTCGCAAGGGTACGTTCGAATGCTCTCTCGCTATCGAATGTCATCATTAGAAATTTCGATACATTATATTATATATCGAATAAGAGAATACCAAAAGTGCAAAAACTCGCACGTTCGAGTACGAATTCGCTCGTAAGCGAATGCGAGAATTAGCCCCCTGCTTAGTTTTAAATCATAAAATAATTTTATATAAAATGATACAGATTGGCTTTGATTCATACATTGTTAAGCTGCTTAAAAGTTTTTTTTAGATAGAAGGTTTTGCATTAGCTTTAAAGAAAGATTATCAAATTTTGAAGAATTTAACTATGGTGTTCCTCAGTGTTCAATTATAGCTCCTCATTTATATAATATATTTATGTTTGATTTTCCTCATATGAGAGACAATTCTTTAGGTTTGCTTTACGCCAATGACTCACTTCTTTATTCACCATTGACAGCTCTTAGGCAGGTTTCTGACCATTTGTTGGAGGTCAAAGAATTTTATGATAAATGGGGTATTAAAATCAATGCTTCTAAATGTGAAGCAATCTGCATTTGAAATGCTTCTGGAAAGTGCAGAAATTTTGTTGTTCCAGAAAGCAAACCTCTTAAATTATTTATCAATAATATTGAAATTGCGTTTAGTGATAGAATTAAGTATTTAGGTATCACTTTCAATAAACTTTTAAAAGTTAATGTATGCCTTATTGTATTGAATAAGGCATACAAAATTATAGGCTGTTTTTCAAAAATTTAGTATAACAAAAATATGCGATGTAGAACTAAATTACTACTATACAAGACTAGCTTAAGGCCAATATTTCTTTATGCTTTTCCTATTTGGTTTAATGTTTCACCTTCTTTTATAAAATAAATGGACATTTTTGAAAGGAAGGTATTAAGATGTTGCATAGGAAAACATTTCCAATCAACTTGTAAACGATATTCTAACCTTTATATTTATAATCAATCAAAAGTTACCAAAAGTTGGTCTGTACGGTTGTGCTATTTTAAAAAAATTTATAACAAGACTTTCTAGTCACGAGAATGATATTATGAGATTTACTTTTAACGAACAAATAAATTTTAGTTGGTCTAACACAAATTACTTGTCGCCAGTTGGTCTCATTAATGAGAATCCTCCAAATTTTAATCTAAATATTTGTTTGCGACCTCCTTTTTATTTAAAGAGTACTTCAGGCACTCACAGGGGTTAGGCCTATTTGTTGAATGGTTTTGATTTTAATTTAGTTGTTTTTTTTTGTAATTTTTAAGAATTACTTTTAATTAAGTTTTTAATTAGTTTTAAGTAAATTATAGAGAAATACTCTCTTTAATCATGTTAGCTCCGGGAGCAAGAGCATATTAAACTTACTTCGTTTTACAATTTGTAATTTACTTTCTTTATTAAATTAAGTTTGTTACTGTATCATTATTTTGTAATTAGGATAATACATTATAGTCCTAAGTTCTCTTATTTCATTGAATTGTAATTTAAATCATATTGTTTGTAAAAAAGGCTCAAATAAAACTAACTAACTAACTAACTTAGTTTTAAAAATTTCTGAATGGCCTCACATCAAACAGACGCAACACCTCAAACAGACTATTTGATATGGAGAGCAGCCCGAGGCCTCAACAGACCAGTGATATCTAAGCCTCCATTGTGAGCTTCGAATATAGACTGGGCAAGAACTGACGCTGAAAAAGGTACTCTGTTTGTAAACCACTTGCAGAAAGTATTTACTTCAAATACGTCTGATACTATAGTTGAGGTGCAACCAGTCCTCGCTATACCAGATATTACCTTGAGGTTCAATATTCGTGAGATTGAGCACTGTAGTGCGGGCTTAACCCGGCGTACACTGGGGATTTCGCGGAAAAAAGTCAAATTGTCAACATACTCTTCATGTAATATGCAGTGATATTTTGAAATTTTAGACTAAATGGTACAATCAAATCAAAAAGAATTACTCCGATCTGACTGCTAGTTTTTTTATAGCCGTCTCAAACTCAGTACTTGTATGTTTTACCGAACCAACTTAATTTAAACCTAAGAATTTCAAATCGAATATTATTTTCTTATGTGAGCTAACGTTTTTCGTTTTATTTTTTATTTAAAGTAGAATATTTCACTATACTAAAATTGAAAAAATAAACTCTGCAGAGACTTAAGGTTTTTTTTTGTTTATTTTTATGAGCATACAACAAAAATCCATTTTTTCTCCAAACATTTGGACCTGCAATTTTAGCCATACGTTCCCACAGTTGGAAATCACTACTAATATATTGTCTCATATCTGTTTTTACATTTTTAATCAATTTCAAGTGCCACAAAGGAGCCACCTCTCAATTTGTTGCATTACACAGTACAACATTTTCCAGCTGATTGATTCGCGACTCATTTCTGATAAGGCCCTTTTGTTTAACATAACTCAAGAACCACTACTCGGATTTTGCTTAAACAAATTTAGAAAAATCAAGAATAACAATTACTTTCATAAGTAACAGTTTCGCAGTTATAAATAAATGTATGAAGAAACAAAATATTTTTTGCCTAAAATATTAATTTTTTTTAATTCATAAAAAATCCAAAACGTTAAAAAATTGTCAAGTGTATTACTTTCACGTAAAGTCGCATAACCTATGAACAAAATGAGACATAAATCATGAAAATCGATGAACGCGTTTCGCTTTTATTCACAATTAAGTAAAGGTATGAATTTAAAAAATTTGCTGGAGATATGCACAAAATTTTTTGGAAAAAACATTGATGAGTTTTTTTTATGATTCTCAGAATAAAAAAAAAGAGTAATAAACAAAAGGTTATTTGATTTTTATGATTGCAGTAGCAAAGTAATAAGCGCTAATAAATTTGCGTGGACAATTAAAAGGAAAAAAGGAAAGTGCACTTTTTTTAAGCCCTTCTGACACTACATTTTTCTTGGATTGTTTTGCTATAGGATTGAAAGAAAGAAATAGCAAATGATAGAAAGAAACAACTATACAAAATGTAAACAAAACGTAATGGCTTCTTTAAGTGCTGCCTACTTTTTATTTATAATAAAACGACAAAAGAAAAAAAAGTTGAAAAAATGAGGCGCTAAGTCGCTGAATTCGTGAACATTAAAGTGTTGCCACTATCTTGGCAACACTTTAATGTTTCAAGCTTGAAATGTCAATTTTAAGTTGAACATTTTTACATTATTTTTGACAGGCCCCCATTTTTTATCGATAACATTAGTAAAAGCATTGACAATTTGGAACAAAATTAAAACAGTTTTTGCAACAATCGCACGTTGACTTAAACGAGACTAGAGCATGTGAAATTTTTAATACAATATATAAAGGCTTTTACTCTAACTTCCAACAAAGATGGCAGGATTCTAATCGTACGAAGTCGCGATTTGAAGAAAAGAATGCAAATTGGCTTGAACGCACATTTACAATTAAGTTTACTGAGACTGAATGTTCTACCAGTTCTGCACTTGGTCGGCCACGTAAATCGTTTGAGGAGTGCTGTGATCGCGCCAAACGATAAAAAAGGGATGAAGTACGTGCTATGTTTCCTCAAGAAGTAATTGATTTTACTTCTAGTATTTCAAAAACCAACCACAAAATTTGTACATTAAAAACTTTGTGGATGTTTACAAAGCTTGAACTTACAAATGAAAAATACGAGTATCTAATGAATTGGTTACAAAATGAAGGGTACAAAATACTCGTACCATACAAAGAACTTACGAAAAGTTCTGAAATCGGATGAGAAACAAAAAAAATGGGAAGCAGTAAAAAATTTTACATGGCTGAAGTGCCCTATTTGGGACTTCATAGCTCTGCTCCTGAGCAAGAAAGAAAGCTGATATTTAAAACATAAATATAAATATTCCTCTGCTATGTCTGTGTGAAATTTTGTTCCGATAAAAATATCTGTTTAGAAATACGTGATTTATGTTCCAAATATTTTGATTCTGCCCCACTGTGCGCTGTGTTTCCACAGGGTCGTCTAAATTCCAACATTCTTAAAGCATAGGTTCTGCCACATAATTTTTATATTTGTACATCGTTTATTTATTACCGTTTTTTTCAATCGTAACCACTGTTCGGTGCGTGTATACATATCACGGTTGTTCAGCGAGTGAATTTTACATCACATAACGTAATTAAAAGCACTACTACTGACTAACAAAATTAGTTTCCATGGAAAACTTTAAATTACGTATCTTTCGCATTAGGCTAATTCTTCTTAAAAAAAAATTAATTTTAGCAAAATCGACCGTCGAAGTCACTTTCAAATAATATCAATGTCAAATGATTGTTCATACTAGTTATGTATGTCAATATAAAAAATGTTTCTTACCAAATGCAACCTACCTACTAATACTTTCTTCGGAAATAAAATTCACAGTTGGGCAGATTCAAAATATGTCCATATTTAGAAATAAATCAGCCAGCTCTAGATAGATTATTAAGACCAGCCTAATGTACATACATGCTATGTGCACAAATATAAACATTAATATATATGCATACATATTTGCTCTTAAAAAAACAAGCAAGTGTTAGTTTGAAATAAGAGCAACATGAATTTTGTGAAGAATGATGACTGCAAATCCATATTGCTTTTATGCAAATTTACAATTTCTTCATCTAATTTTTTTTCAAAATGCCGATTTAAACACAAACAGGTTTACATATACTGAAGCAACTGCCCACTTGACCAAGACCTTCGTTAATGATATTATTTTCAAATATATATCTCAAACATTTACCTAATAAAACTTTCGAGAATTCCAATCAAAAATTAATCGAAAAAAAATTTTATCTGTCGCTCAGTTTTGTTTCAAAAACATTCTATTTCTCAGCTTCGCTCACGAAGTTTTTGCACTTATGTAAACTAAATATTATCGAAAATAGTTCTATATTGCGAACATTCACTTTTTATAAATTTTCGGCAATTCAGCGAATGTTTGTTACTGCGACATTATCGAGAGAAGTTCGCGATTATTTGAGTTTCATCTATAAATTCACCTTTTATAAATCTTCGGCGATTTCGCTAATGTATGTCATCGACATTGTCAAGAGAAGTTCGCTTTAGCGATCATTCAAATTTTTTTGATTCGCGAGTAATTATGGAATAATTTTGTTTCGAAAATTCTTCGCCTTATTGATAATTTCTTTATATCGAATCTCATGTCAAGTGGGTAAGTAATGCACATTCACATTCGCATTCAATCTTTTATTTTCATTTGTGGTTATGTTTGCTTTTATTGTTTATAAATGTGTGCAGATGGAACGTCTTAATGGTATTAATTTTACCAAAATCAGCAATAGTAGAAATAGCTGATAAATCAGCCCAATTTCATGTAGAGTAGACTAAACTCAGAAAAGAGTTTCAGATTACTAATATAATAAAAAAAAACATTCCTTCGTGAGATTTTCAATTAAGCTTGATTGGATGTAAAATTAAAGTGATTCAAATAAAAACAAAACAATAAATGGAAATAAATCAATAAATCATTACTTTGATGCCATATGATGCCATAAATTTTTTAATGTTTCCACATGAAAATGGGCTTACCTAAAGCTACTGTTTTGATGCAAAATTGTAATGCAAATGTTAAAAAGAATATTAAAAGACATAATGCAATGTTTTATCACTATGTTATAAGATTCTGCAATTTTAAATCTTCAAAAAATATAGATTTTCCTTTTAAAAACTGTCAGTTATGACACGAAAGTAGGGTTTGGGATTTTTCGGATTTTTGCACTTTCCGGGAAACTGGAATACAAAAAACGCGTTCCCGGGAATTCCTGGGAAAAGCAAATTTTCGTAATTGAGTAGATTTATTAAAAGAAAATTGGCGAAAGTTTTATCTTTTTATTAATGTAAATATTCCTTTTCAATAAAAATTAATATAATAAGAATTCTAAAACAAAATTTTAAGATTTTTTAATTAATTCAGGCAAATAGGAGTTTATAGTTAATAGATATTAAGAGATCGTATAAAGACTAATTAACGACTATTACCGAAATTATTTAGTTAAAAGTTTAATTTTAAAGCCCCTTAATCATTTTATAAATAGCCTGCCATAATGTTTCTTATTTCTCTTTCAAAATTTCCGGAAGGATACTTTTCGTTAAGTACAAGCAAGTTACAGTACCATACTTAGGTACACCGAATTCTATATACCCTGAGCCACAGTCTGTCTAAATGTCTTTGATTTTTCATTTTATTTTTTTTTAAACATCTCCTTCAGGGTGTTAATAATAGCGTAGACTTATAACAAATTTAAGTCGTGACAACTCAAAGTTTTTACAGCATCTATGAGCTTAAACTTTTGAATAAACTTTACAAAATGTTTTCAGTAAATCTGGGGAAAACCTAGAATATTCATTTAATCGATTTTCAGCTTAAATCAAGGTCTTTGACTTAATCGGTTAATAGACGACTAATTTCAGTATTAACCGGTTAACAAATTAATATTTTTTTTTTTCATAAATCAAGTAATTTCAACAAATAAAAATGCATAAATTATCTATTATTTTGAATTTATTATTAAAAAAAACAATAATATAACAAACTTGACACTTCTTGAACTAAATCAAGCAAAAAAATAAATCATAAATATGTATTCATTTAAAAATCAACAAGATTGTAAGATCCTTATATCAGTTATTTCAATAGTTTAAGGAGATTTTCTAAAACAATCTTTCAGAAAAATAATTTTATTGAAATGCTTAGGATTTAAGAGATTCTCTTCTTTAGTTTAATAACACTTGATTGGAAAATCCTTTCATTTATCGTAGATGTTGAGGAAATCGAAAGCAATCCATAATAAATAATGTCTAGTTTCTCAGTCGTTTTTCTGGATTTCTCTAAACTTATAAAATTTTCCATTATTCCATTAGAGTCCTCTTTAATTTTTTTTTCAAGTTCTTAACACTTCTAATTGTTTCGGTTAATTCTGTTAAAACATTTCTTTTATTACTATCGGTAGTTTCTTCTGTTGTAAGGTCATCATCTGACTCATACTGGCAGAGCTCAGCGACGAACATTCGGCAAAAAAGTTTATTTCCGAATTTCTTAGTTTCCGTTTTTGTACTGTATTTTAAAACACTTTTGCTAGGAGGAAATATTCCTGTGTGGAGGTATAAAATAATTGAATTCGTCTCTCATTAAATCTAATTCTTAGATTTTTAGTTAAATCATTGGATTTTTTAAAACTATTAAGCAAAAACTTAATACATAATTCCCTCAAGTTCAATTAGAGTAGCATAGTCTTTACTAAACTCTCTTACAGCCATTTAAATAATATTTTTAATACGACCTTTGGAAGTATCCCTCTTAAGGCCGTTAAAATGTTGTATCACTTATTATCACGTAGAAAAAAATTTTTATCACCCATGCTCACACCTTCTCACGCGTGACAATTTTTAAGCACTCTTTTTTAGATCATTTTAATTTAAACCGGATTTAAAAAAAAAATGATTTTTGATTTCTTACAGTAAATATTTCCGATTTTAGTGCATTGAAGTACTTAGAGAAATGCGTTTTGAACAAATTTGCAAATATTTGCAGCTGAAATATTTCAAATTCGGAATATAATTGGTTGTCCTAGAGAACTGTGATCGTGTTACAGCAATTATTCGCAATAATTTTTTTAAGTCCAAATGAGAAATTTAATTTAATATAAGTTCTATTAGTGTAAGTTCAAGCTACTTTATATGCCTTTAAGAAATTTATTATTTGACATATTGTCATAATTTTTTTTAAATGAAGTTTATTTGCTGATAGCTAAGCATTGCCTATATGCATTTAATTGGCGCTTTACCAAATCGTCAGTATACTTCAGCCACAACTTTGAAAAGTTACAAACGTCTTATCTTATGCACAGACTTTCAAAAACCATTAGAGAATTTACAAATGATAATATTTTTGAAAATCAGAAAAGATTGAGATAAGCGTAATAGGCTTAGAAACTTATACAAAACCCAGCAAATAATTTGTATTCGAGATGAATCTATTTTATTTTGAAATGCATATAGACAATGCTTAACTATCAGCAAATAGATTTCATTTAAAATAAAATTATGACAATATGTCCAATAATAAATTTCTTAAAGGTTGAATTAAGATTTTATTTTTTATTTTGCCTTATAAATAATTTTATAGTTATCCAACGCTACTTATTAACTCATTTAGATACCGTATGGAAAACATATTATCATGTACAGTATTTATCGGTTATATGCATTTCAAATTTTTCACGACTTCTGATTCTTATAAGCGAGAAATGCATTTATAAAAACTCGCTTATATGCATCGGCAGTGCTTATAAAAAATCGTTTATATGCTTGAGTGGTGCATGTATAAAAAAACTACTTAGCAAACAAAATCCAAAATTTTGTTTTCAAAACCTCGTACACAGTTCCGCCTAAATTTAACCTTCGAAATTTTGCATTTACTTTTATTAGATATGACACCCCTGTATTAGACAAAAAATAGCCTGAAAATGTTTCAGAAATGAATTTCAATTTGTTATACGAATAAGACTGATCTAAATAAGACTTTGTACACCAATATTTCACGTACCTGTGCGCTATGTTTCGTTTTTAGTTTTTTTTAATTTCGCTGCAGTTTTCGAATTATCGTGGGTCAAATTTCGATTTTTAACAAAATTAAAAAGTATAATAATAATATGAAGAAATTAATTATGTATAAAAAGCTTAAGTAGTAAAGTTTTAAAACTAATACAAAGGTATTGCAAAAATGCAAAAATAAAATAGATTTGGCAAATGTCTCAAAAAACTCGTCTTTAATTTTTTTAATAATATGTCTGTTGGTAGGGCATAGTATTATGCATAACATATCTAAAATTTGGAGTGGGAACTCTATGAGTTAAAAAAACAAACATATTTCAATACGAGGTTCTCATATTATTTTCGAAGAAAAATTAATTTCAAATTTAGACAGACTTACAAATTGGTACTTTTCTATTTAGTTTGAAGCGTTAAAAATTGCGTGTCTTCGGTTTTTTCCTATTACTTACAGATTTTTTTTCGAGCATATCTAATATTTCCACTGGATACACCACTATATTTCACTTTAACTCGAGAACAGTATGTGCGCTTTCGACCAGCAAAACTGCAACAGATGTATGATACATTTGCCTTCAAACTATCTAAATACAGTTACGTAAATAAATCTGTGGTTTCTTAGTTATTCACAAATTAGTATCGAAAAATAGTGGTTTTTATAAAAAGCTAGAGAAAAAAACTTTTTATAAAAAAACTTTTTAATAATATTCTTAAAAACTGATGTGTTACGAACAAAATAAGCCATAAATAATGAATAGCGATGAACTAATGTCGATTCTATTCACAATTATGTGAAGAAACTCAATTGATAAAAATCAGAATTTCATTACAACACACAGGCACACTCGCACAAATTAAAATTTTAGTGTTGAATGAAACTGTGATTTTTCTCAATTGAAACCTAACGACTTTTTATACATATGTTATTTGTTCAAATCGCATTATGGGTTGTAAAGCCATATTTAATTGAACATGAGGTATTTTATTAGACTTTTCTAAAAAATATAATTTTGACACACGATAATTCGAAAACTGCTAAGAAATTGTAAAAACTAAAAACGACACATAGCACGCGGGCACGTGATATATTGGTGTACAAAGTCTTATTCCGATCAGTTGACATGCATGCGACAAACGATGCGAAAATTTTTGGAATAGTCACGTACATACTTCTCATTAAATTGGGAAAGAAGTTTTTGTTTGCTGTTGAAAAATTGGTGCACAAGTTTTAATTTTTGGAAAAGGTACTTAACATGTACCATGCATATATGATTATTTTTTTAATATATTTTGATAAGATTTACATTTATTTACGGTGCATAAAAGCGAGAAATGCATATAAGCGAAAAGCAAATACAAAAAATATTTATGGGTTTTTTAATTCATATAGAAAATTGCTCATGTTACGATGCATATAAACGTTAAATGCAAATAACCGACGTGCATATAAGCGATAAATACTGTAGCGGTAAAGCAATGTGGAGGAAAAATTTAAGAAGACATGTTTAACTTCTTCTGTCTTAGACATTTAATGCAAAAATAATTGACATTTTTCAATATTAATTTTTTTAGTTTGGAAAATTGAAACATATCTCGAGTTGTTGTTTTTGATCTGATAAACAAGAGTTTTTGCAAGTAGATTTGCCTATCGAATAGGTGAAAAAACTGAGTCTCATTCATAGGTTTCCGCTTTTAGTTTAGGAGATATTCGACAAGAAAAATTTTAGCTGTAACTTTTTTACCCACATTGGTCCATTATTTTGTTGATAGAGAAATCGTGTTTAAAAATCACAACTCATTTAAGGCTGAGGCCACACGGGCATTTTTAAAACGCGGCGTTTCTGCTTTTTAAATTAAATTTAAAATTTTAAAAATTGAGAACTTTCAAATTTAACGTAAAAAGCAGAACGCCACGTTTTAAAAACGTCCCTGTGGCCTCAGCCTGCACCCCAATTAAGATAAGAATTCTCCTAGCAAAAACTTATTTAATTTCTACTTTACTGTATGGATGTGAGCTTTTCTCTAGTTGTGACTCCACAAGTAAGAGAAAGTTAAATGTTGCCTATAACAATATTATTCGTTATGTCTACGGTTTGAACAGACGGTCCACGATATCAGTATTTTCATCTCAATTGTATGGAACTTCTTTTGATGATCTGCTTAACCTAAGAGATTTAGTTGCATAAGATAATATATACGCGCCAGCCAGAGCATCTTGACAATAGATTGACTTTCTCAGATAATTGCAAAGGTAAAAGAATACGATCGTTAGGGTACAAAAGCCTAATGTCAAATGGCATTTCTACATATTGGAAACCTCTCTCTGGAACTCGCTCCCCTATAGCTGCCAAGTAACGCACAACAATTTAAAAAACAAATAATACAACTGTTCTCAATGTAACTAAATGCCAAGAGTTTGCTCTACATGTGTATAATATTTTATTTTTATATATTATTATTATATTATTTTTTATTTTTATTATGTATGTACTATCTACCTTTTTCTTATGAAATATTTTTGATTGGTGGGGGTTAATGCAACGAATTTTGTATCGAAATTCGTTTCACTGGTCCGTCATAGATTAAGGGCGTTTTTTTAATAAGGCCATAAATATTTGAATCTATGTTAGTATTTGATTATATGTACACATTCTTTGTTCAATGTATTACTTAGTTCCACACTGCAATATAAGACATAAAATCTTGTGTATGGAACAATGCAAATAAATAAATAAAAAAAATCAAATAAATAGGATATATCACTACCATTTTTTCCAAATTTTTGTTATGGAACTGAACAGAGCTTTTCAAAGTAGATCTATTTTTATTGAAAATATCAGTTTTAAGATACGTTTTCTCAAACAGCAAAGCTGTAATCAAACAGGGTACCAAGCAACCTTGTGGCCTAATATGCCTTTAAATATTTACCAAAAATTATTTGAACCTGGCGAAAAATAAGACAAATGCAGCAAAAATACTGAAAATCCAATTTTTTGGATTTTCTGTTTCCCAGAGAAAAATCTTATTTTTCTTCCTTGGTATTTAGTAAATAGATTCCTACGTTGTTGCAAAATTTCATTCGAAAATATCAAAAACCAAAGCTTTTACTGCATTAAAAAAAATTATACTTGGACACAAAACACAAGTTTTCCCCGTTGTTCAAGTATTATGTGCACTTAAACCAAATATAGAGTTTTTCTTTTCCCGGACTTTTTCATTTCCCGCGAAAGCGGAATTGATATGTCGAATTCTCGGGAACTCCCACACAACACAATATGATACATTATATTATTTTATTTAATATTGTTGAACAAAAAACAAATAACAATTCATGTGGTCTATTAAATAGCTTTATTTGTGCATTAAACACTAGTTGAAAAATACAATTTTGGTTCTTTAAAGAGTAATTGAAGGTGAAATCATCAAGTAGGTATGCTTTTTGATTTTAATAAAAACAAGTAAGAGTGCTATATTCGGCTGTACCGAATCTTACATACACAGAAAAAATTATCACCAAAAAATTTTCAAACAAAAGTTTGTCTAAAAATAAATTTAATTTTCAGTAAATGTTCTATACATAATCTATGAATTGTTTGTTTGACTTTTATTAAGAACGCAAACACCAAAAACAACAATAAAAACTGTGTCGTAAAAAACCACCCCTATGACGACATACACACATATAACAACAACAACAATCATAGCAAGAGGAATGCAATTGTACCAAGTTTGTTTACAACAGATTTTTGAGGGAATCGATTAGTTAATGTGGTTCAGTTAATTCTCATTCATTTCTTTTAGAGTATTTAGATAAACATTCAGACTTGAAAAAATTTAGCAACGTGAAATATCCTTAATGCTTAATAGATGAAGATGATGACACAGACAAACATTTTATTTGTTTGTTTAAGTTAATTATTTTGCTTAATAATTGTTAGCATTTTTAGACTAATTGTTTATTAAATTCAGACAAAAATATTGTTTGATATTTTTCAGAAAATTCAGTAAATATTTTTGTTTGATTTAGTAAAATTTTTTGTCAACAATTTGTAAATATTTTTAAACAAATTGTTTTATAGATTTAAAAAATTTGTTCACTAAAAAAAACACGATTTTTCCAATGAAATTGGTGAGGTATTTTTGTCTATATTTACAAATTCGTTTGTAGGTCCGTTCATAGATAAAATATTTACTATTTCATTGAATTCCTTTACAGAAAATTAAATTTAGTTTTTTCTGTGTACACTTCACAAGGTAATAGAAAAAGTATATCTTTGGCCAGAAGAAATAAGAGCTAAAGTCGAGTTAGTACAAAGTGTATTTATCATTATACTTTTGTTTATTTCTCTTAAGTTAACTGTTGTTTCATTATAAATAAAATTACAAATTAATATAGTATAAAATTGCTAACATCGAGCATACAAAAATTAGCTTAATCTAAAATCCCTGATTTTAGACAGCGATTTTAAAATTCTCTTTTGACCACTTTCCAAAATCGAGTTTAGTCGTTATTCCTTGTGGGCACATATGTATATACATTCAATTGTACACGGAATACCTATGCAATAATTTCCAAACAACTTCCTGTGTTCGTAATATATGCAAAATTTTTTTAGCTATTACGATATAAAGTATTTTCTAATAGATACATAATTTATTCAATTGAGAGTCTTTTACTAAATAAAAATAATATTTTTGTATAAACATTAAATATGTGTAAAGACAAACAAAAATTTCTTTTACTTGATGCTGAAAATATTTACAGAGTACTGTATGACAAATAAACTTTTTAATGTCACTCAAGTTAAGAAGACTTATCTAGATAGAAATAGCACCTGTCTCTGTGGCATAAAGGGTAGAGCGCATTACGAAGGGTCTGTTGATACGGGCTCGTTTCACAGTGGTAGAAACTATTTTTTATAATTTTTTATATAAAAGAAAATTTTTTAATTAAAACATAAGTAAAAATTGCATCGATTTTGCAGTTGTTTTTTCTAATTTGCCGCAAATACCTATACCAATCTTCTGATGAAAGGGTTAACTTTTATACAAAGTATGTATGTATGTCTAAATAACATCAAAATTTAAAAAAATAAGCTTACCTAACTGAGTAAAGACAGGAAAACGTTAAGCTTAATTAAAGAAATCTACTCTTAAAAAAACATTAACATTATCAGCTGCCATATTTGCCTTTAGTGATTAAAATTAAATTTCTACTGTTTATAGGAGTTTATGATAAATTTAGTAAATATTTCCAAGTACATAAATACAGTTTGCTAAATTGTAAGGTTTTTTCTTTAGAAAATGTAATTAATTAATAAACAAATGTATTTTATAACTGTTATTAAAAAAGTGCGAAACAAGTTACCAATAGATACTATTTATATCGGAGTAACTTCCAAAATTAAATTTAACATCTTTTCTATGTATATTTCGCCAACTCAACCTATTACTGATCAAAGTCTTGACAGTGTATTTTCCAATTCAGCTCTCCCTAATATCATTACAGGCGATTTTAGCTCTTGGCATGTCATCTGGGGATCACCCTCCACCAATAGTATGGATAGAACCATGGCGAAGCATATATTCGATTCTGACTTACTTACGAATTACCCGTTTTCCCATATCGATTTGTCCTTATGAACACTAAGGGAAAAACGACAATTTAAAAATAAAAACTCTTCATATTAATTCAATAACTGTTAATTCAAAAGTAAAACTTTATTGAAATACACTAAATCAATAATTTTGAACTTTGAATAAATATGGTTCAATATTGAAATAAAAATTTGCAATAAGACTAGACTTTCGTTAATGTTTGTTATTGAATCATTATGATTTTTATAAAATTTTTCTCTGGGTGTAGTCCTAGTATAGCAATGCAATCAGAATGGAAATCTCTACATAATTTACATGGAAGTGATCACCATCCGATTTTGATTTCTCTTTTTCAACCTCTAAATTCCAATATTTCCAAACCTTCATACATTCCCAATTTTAAAACAGATGCAGCAAATTGTGAGCTATTTCAAAATAAAGGCCTACAGTTTGAATCAAACCGTAAAGTTAGTGACAACATTAATAAAGAAGCGGCTAATAACGAAAATTATTTTTCAATCTGCTAATATAGCTTTACCACAGACTAGAAAATCTTTAATTAAAAAATTACCTTGGTGAAACAAGAACGTAGAAGTTTTAAGAATTGAAAAGAAAAGAGCCTGGAGAAATTATAAACGCGATACGAGCGTAAACAATCTCATAATGTTTAAAAAAATAAGAGCGGAACTCAAGCGAGAAATAAAAGTTGCAAAAGTCAAGTCTATCAATGAATTTGGGACTACTATTAACACTTCCACACACATTTATATAAAAAATTTTATCAAATTTCAGAACCTTTACTGGGTACAAAAACTCGTGTCCCATACATTGTATATACAAATTCAACAACCAAGACATAATATTCACTAATAGAGCAGACATATCTGAAGAATTTGCAGCCTTCTGGTCATATAATTCTTCTGATGCGATTTTTTTTCAAATCTTTAGCACAAAAAAGATTTGATTTTAGGCGAACAAATAGCTATTTCACCCTCGCGTGAAGCTCCACTTATTGAGACACCTATAACTATGGACGAACTCTCGTCATTTTTACTAAAGTTAAAAGGGAAAACACCAGGACTGGATAGTGTTTCATATCCAATGCTTAAAAATTCAATAGAACACTGAAGATGGCACAAAGCTAAAACCGGTCTGTTTATCAAGCAAATTTGACGAGGGATGACGGAAAATTGTTTCAAATTCAAACAAACCCCGTCGGAAGAAAAACACAACACTTAAAAATCTTCCTTTGATTATGGAAGAATGACTTTTGTGACTATATAATAAAATATTAAACTCTTATATCCCCCAGCAGTATAAAAAGAATATCCTCTATATCATCGATAAATTTTTGAGCTATTTTTACACTATATATTTTTTTTTGCCTTCTTAAAACACCTATCGTCTATGGCGGGAATCGAACCCACCACCTCTGGACTGACAGGCTAGTATCGTTACCACTCAGCCACAGCGACACCCATGGAACATAGTCCCAATTCTAAAGCCGGGTTCCAAAAAGACCCTTGTTATATCATGCAGAACAATCTCGCTAAACTCCTGTTTGGCAAAAACACTTGATAAAATTGTTGCAAATAGATGGTTCTGGTACTTAAAAACATACTCCTAAGCTTATTGGCAGTCGAAAGTTTGGGCTCAGGAGGGGTAAGTCTACTACTGATGCTTTAGTTTACATAGACTAAAAAATTTCAAATAGCTTATCAACACGTAAACACATTGAATATATCAATAATATCATTACATTTCGAGACTCATGCTGTTATTGAGCAACTGACTTCCTGGAAAATAGGTCCGCGTATTATAGAAAAATCATGGTGAGAATAAACAACCACATTCATTACATAACGGCATTCCCCAAGGGTCTCCCTTGTCAGTAATAATTTTTTTAATCGCTTAAAACAAACTATGCTCTATTATTTCACTTTACAAAGAAATTGATTTCATTGCTTATGCTGACTTTAGACGACATGTTTTTTACATATGGCTTGTTAGGTGTGTGAGACATATGTAACTTCGCATGTTTGTCAAAATTGTCAATTTACAGACGGTTTATAATATTTGCTTTCACACGTACATGTGCAATTATATCTGACACAACCTCTGAGTGTTCACAACAGCTGAGTTTTTGCACAATTTTCGTAAATATATAAATCGCTCTTTGCTTTTTAAGGTTTTTTCAGCCAAACCACACTTTTGATAATTTAATACAGCTGATGTCAGATGCCTTGTCGGATGAAAATAGAACACGCTCTAATTGAAAATTTTTCATCTGACTTTGCTTCTGTAAATGTCATCTGACAATGTTTCATATGTTTCACACGGCATGTATCACTTTTGCAGTGGGAAATTTGACAAGTCAAATGTAAAATACATGTCGTCTAAAATCGGATAAGAAAACAAAATTCTATTACAGAAGATTGGTCTTCTATATATTGGCCTATTCTCTCCCTCTCCAAATGCAAGTACATCCATGCTTGTCGGCAAAGAAACTGCAAATATACTATGCACCAAAGTTCGGATTTGCGCACTCCTTTTGCTCATTACGAATTTCTTACAAGCGTATTAAAAATGCAAACAAGCGCAAAAAGCGGAGGGAAAAAAAGGAGTAATTGGTTAGCGCAGTGCAAGCGCATTCAATTATTAGCGTCGCTCTTTGCGCAATGCGCATTTATTTTGTTTGTCTAGTGCTTTGCTCTGCGCTTTGCTCTGCGCTATGCGCATATTTAGCGGCGCATTGCGCATGCTCTTTTTTATGCCAACAGTGGCTAGTTTGAGTTTATTCAGTGCTGCAAAATACATACATCTTTCGTAGTGTCGTAATTTTAAGACATATGGATTTGGACTATATCGTTCGTCTTTACTTTTTTATTCTTGATCCCATACAAATATGATGCCCCTGGACGGTTCAAACTTCCGGAACGGAACCGGAAATATAACCCACACTACCGACCCAACTTCCGGTCCAGACCGGAACCGTAAATAAGAAATGCACTACCGACCCAATTTTCGATCCATCTCCTAAGCCGGAAGTGTGAACTGCACTACCGACCCAACTTTCGATCCAGACCGGAACCGAAAATATGGACTGTATTACCGACCCTATTTCCAGTCCAGCCTCTAAAACAGAAGTGCCATACGGTGATTTAAAAAAACTACGATGGCATGTAATAACATCCATGGAAATAACGGCCATTGATTTTTAAAAAATTTTTTACTACTGTAAATGCACCTTGCGCATTTCATGCTCTTTTGAGCAAAGGAAAATGCTACCTTTTTTCGCTTACTCCTTTTATGCACAGCGCGAAAATAATGGCGCGGCGCAAGCGCAATAACAAATTGGCTCCTCTCTTTGCGTAAAACGCAAAAAAGAGCAAAAAGAGCGGCGCTGCGCTGCGTATTTTTCATACTCTGCTGTGTACTCCTAATCGACAACATTAACAGAAGTCGATGTACTAAGAATACTTGAACTTCGTATAAACTCCAGATACCGCTGGACAAGCAATACTAACTACGTAGTATCAGCATTATATAGTCGCCTCAAGATTATAAAATCTTTAAGTTCCCCCAGATTAAATTGCATATCTTTAACAATTACTTCCATCATAAAGACGATTCTCTTAGCAAAGATTAACTATGCGCTATCGAGACAATCGTAAACAGTGCTATGACGTCATCCCTAGGAGCATTTCGGTCAACTCCAATAAAAATATGCTCTTTTAATCCAACATTTTATCAATAGAAAACAGGCAGAGCTATTAACTACTAAAGTTTTAAAATCAATAGCCCTTAGCGTAAACATATTTAATATTTATATTACTTGTAACATTGCATCAGTTAACCGATGTGTGAGATTTTCAAACGAAGAATTGCATCGTACTTTTATATGGGCTATCGCTAATGACCCGGAGATAACTAAATTCAAATATTTGATTATGGCGATAATTCATTATCCTACACAATTGCAAGATCTGCCAAATATGACATGTGTGGACTAAAAATGCAACTGTTTGACAGATTTTTTTGGTAAGTCGTGCGATTTGGAAAAATTTATGAAAAATTTTTTAAATTCCTTGCGATCATGTGTGAGTTCACAAAACAAAAAAATGTTTTTGCATAAAATTTGTATTATAGCGTGGCACCAACAAAGCGATTTTTCAAAGTCAGTTATACTTCTGTAAAATTTTTCTGTGAATAAATCGTACGATCGTGTAGTATAGTAAATCAAGGACTTTATTAAAAAATATTTATTGAAGCTTGATTAATAACCCTGTCTTAATCTTAAATAGCCAACCTATTGATATTGTAAACGTTGCTAAAAATCTGGGAATTTAATTTAATAGTACCCTTACTTGGTCTAACAATATTAATTTTGCCTGTGGTCGTGCGTTTCCTATGTTAAGAAATCTTTGGCAGTCATCATTACGCTCCTAAATATTCGAAAACTTCTCGCTAAAATATATTTACTACGAATTTTACTGTACGGGAGTGAACTTTTTGCCAGTTGTGATAGTATTAGCAAAAGAAAACTTAATAGGACTTTTATTAATATAGCTCGTTAATTATGTAGTTTGAGAAGATATGATCATGTTTCTTCGTTCGTAGATAAAGTTTATGGTATTTGTCTTTATGACTATTTGAAGGTAAAGATTTTAATCCTAATGTTAAGCGCAGGCTCGTTTGACTTGCTGAACCGTATAACAATGGGATAACTTGGTGATTAACCAAGTTATTAAGATATTTAAAGGTTTATTATCCTAGTAGTTCACAAGGATAATTCAAGCTGTAATGTTCAATTCAGTTGTTCAAGTGGTACACAAGAACAACGGAAACTGACTTGTTGAAAATTAAATAACACGATGTTGGCTCGATGTATGACAATAGTTCAATCATAAATTTTATTGAAAACTTATTGTACTTAAAGAAAAAATTACAAATACAAATAATACAAGAATACAAAATTTACAAATATAAATAAAAAAAGTAAAAAAATGGTTTCATAATTAATAGAAATTTCATAAAAATTGCAATACAATTAATAACATTTAAAATTTTTAAAACATAAAATGATACGAAGAATTTTTAGCAGGCCGGAAACCGTTCACTCTTCTGATGCACTAATTATTTTCCCACCGTTAGCAGACAACAGATATTGAATTTCAGAACTGTCTGGCTGGTGAATTAAATAAGCAAATTATTTTCCCACTGACAGTAAAGGCCAAACAGATATTAAATTTCTCCAACGTCTGACGAATTATTTGATTTAGCACGTGTAAATATATATTTTGTTTTCATTTAGCTATGAATTTTGCAGACGCGGTAATTCTCACGCCGAAATGTGGGAAAAATAAGCACGTATAAAAGAAGTATGGATTTTGTTCAAGTATTATTAATTGTATTGAGAGTTGTTTTTATTTTTAATAAAAAATAAAATAACTCAAAGGAATTAACAGCTAATGTATAAAATAATATACACGTTCCAACCCGAAGACCTTTATGCGCGATTGTATTTTTTAACCCTTAATAGAGGTAAAAGAATATTTTGATTTAGATACAGCACACACATTTCTATATGGGTAATTCCATGTCAAAGAGTTAGACACGACCCCTTTCAATTATGATGAAATTTGGTCAGATGTTGTCATTCATCCTATAACGAATTTATGTTAAAGGAAAAAAATTAAAAATGTTTATTTCGAAAGTTATGACATATTCAAAATGTATTATTTCGCAAAATTTACAGAATGTGTTGAGCTTAGTTTTTAATTATCTCTAAAACTATTTTATGTACAAGGATGTTTTGTCTGCCATTTTAAAGAGGCTATTTGGGACAATACAAAAATACATAGAACAAAAATTTGTTTTTTAAAAATCACTTATCTGCAAAGTTTTGAAAATTTCAAAACTGACTAAATCAAAAACCTATATTTTTTTTCGTCTGAATTTTTTTATATAATACCTCTAAATGTCCTTAATAAATCGTGCAAATTTGGAGGAGGTGTTTTTTTCTTTTTCGAGATATGATTTTTTTCTTTCGCAACCTTTAACAATATGGTATCAAAAATAATTTAAATTTGTAATTTAAAGTTTTTGAAGGGGAAAAAGTAATAACATTGACAAATTTGTGTATTTGTTTTTTTTTTTGGTGAAATTTTATGTTGGACATTTTGTGTTAAAAAGGTAAATTTTTTGTCATATCTCAAAAAGAAAAAAAGAAACACCTCCTTAAAAATTTCAGGATTTTTTAAGAATGTTTAGAGATATTATAAAAAAAAATTCAGTAAAAAAAAATATAAGTTTTTGATTTAATCAGTTTTGAAAATTTCACAACTTTGCAGATAAGTCATTTTTCCAAAAAAATGCTCTGAAATAAACATTTTTAATTTTTTCCCTTAGGCATAAGTTCTTTATAGGCTTAAAGAAAACATCTGAACAAATTTCATCGAAATCGAAAGGGGTCGTGTCTACCTATTAGTTGATTTGAGATGGAATTACCCATACACCAATATTCTATTCATGCAATAAGTGCAGATATTCCCCAAATCTTTCAAGTCTTCAGTAACGCACATCGATGCAGGAGAAATATTATCTGTAAATTTTTAATTTATTTTTACTTAGCCCATTGAAAATAATTTTGCTTTAATAACACTGTGCATGAAGTCGATACTATTTTTTCCGACAGAAGGGGCACCCGACGGATAAACTTAATTCGAGTACGCTGATTTCAATAGCGTCTACCGTTTTTCAATGTTAGCTCTTAAAAAAGAGATATTTAAGATTTAAAATTTCAGTTTTTGGACCATGTTTATTGGATTAAAAGCGCAATTCTCAAGATAATTGGACGATATTTGGTTCATAAGTAAGTCATGCACTACCAATATGCCTTACTAAAATTTGAAGAAATCGGTCCGTGTTTACACCTAGTCTTCATACAAGCATCCTCTAACATTTAACCTAAATGTCGGTAGATCTCATGAATTATTTTAGATTTAACTCAAATTAAGTATAAAGATAACTTATTTTTGAAGAAATGATGTTGTGAATTTTGAAAGTGATTTGTTTATTGGTATAGTTGCTACACGTTAAACAGCGTATACAAACTACGCAGGAAGCTGTAAATTAGGAAAAACTGGTAATAAGTATGGAACTTCTAAACTACTTCATGGCTTCGCAAAAAAATTCAATTAACTGCAGAGGAAGAGTCAGGCTTTCAGAATCAATTCTCAATAGGTTTTGAGCTGCACCAGGGGCGAAGCTACAAGAGCTGAAAGTTGGCTACCTCGGGTGCGAGAAACATTGTGCGGCCTGTAACTTTCGTAAATATTAACCGATTTGTTAAATTTTGCTAGACAAACTAAAGAAAAAATGTTTTAACAATTATTTTTGTATCTTTTATAGTTTAAGAGATATTTCACTTCGAAATTAAAATTTTAAATTTTTAGCCTCGACTTTTTTTTGGTTTTTTGGCTGTAATTTGTTTCCTAAGCCTCTAATTTTACTTGTGGTACACTAATAAATTGCTGATAAAACTCTAAGTAAACTCAGCGAACAGAGCTTTGAAATATTTTGAGCCGTTAAGTCGTAACAAAAGTCTAAACTCAAAATTTTTAAATTTAACTAAAACATTGTAGATTTTTCAAAAAAAGTGCTTTTATAATTTTTAAAATTGTAAAAAATTTTGTTAGAAATGTTAATTTTATTTTTATACATGGGGAAAAGCCATGCTTTAAAGATGCATTTGGCGGACAGTTTTGTTCATTTTGGACATGTACCCTACATTCTACCGTAATCGAAAATCATCAATTTTCAAAATAATTTTTGAGTTTAGGGGCCTGTAAAAAACTTCGCACAGGGTGCTTAAGAAAGCCATGAACAGGGTCTTATTAGGTAGCTAGTTGGCACTCTTCTCGCTTTAAACGAAGACATTTTGACTGTAAATGTAGGTTTTAGGGAAAAATTAGTAAAAAGAACTCAATTTTCAGGAAGAAAATTTTTATATTATAAGAAAAAAACTAAATAAAATTGTTTCTCCTGAAATTTCTACTGTGAGTTCAAAATGCATTATTTAACTACGTGCTAGAAAATTATTTGTGTATATTTTTGGTTAGTTTTTTTATAGTATAAAACTTTTCTGCCTGAAATTTTAGTTTTTTTTTACTAATTTTGCCCTAGCACCTTCATTTAAAGCAAAAACAATGATAAGCATCTACCTAATACAACCTTTTTCATAGATTTTTGCACCACTTTGTGCAAAGCTTTTTACAGGCACCTAAACTCAAAAATTATTTTGAAAATTTATGATTTTCGATCACTGCAAAATGTAGGCTACATGTCCAAAATGAACAAAAATTTCCGCTAAATTCATCTTAAAATCATGGCCTTTCCCCATGTATAAAAATAAAATTAACATTTCTAGCAAAATTTTTCACAATTTTAAAAATTATAAAAGCACTTTTGTGGAAAAATCGCCAATGTTTTAGTTAAATTTGAAAGTTTTGAGTTTAGACCTTTGTCACGACTTAAGTGCTCAAAATATTGCAAAGCATTGTTCAGCGAGTTTACTGAGAATTTTATCAACAATTTAGGAGTGTACTAAAACGTAAAATCAGATGCTTAGTAAAAAAATTACAATAAAAGAACAAAAAAAGTCAAGGTAAAAAATTTCAAATTTTAATTTCGAAGTAAAATATCTCTTAAACTGTATAAGATACAAAAAAATTGTCCGCACATTTTTCTTTATTTTGTCTAGCAAAATCCAACGCGCCTAAAGTTTTACAAATCAGTTAATATTTACGAAAGTTACAGGCCGCACAATGTTTTTCGCACCCGAGGTAGCCAACTTTCAGCCCTTGAAGCTTCGCCCCTGGTGCAGCTAAAAACCTATTGAGACATGATTCTGAAATCCTGATTCCTCCTCTGGAACCATTTAAATTTTTTATGCAAATTAATGCAGTAGTTTAGAAGTTCCATACCATTACCACTTTTTTTCTAATTTACAGCTTCGTGCGTAGTTTGTATACGCTGTTTAACGTGTAGCAACCATACCAATAAACAGATCACTTTCAAAATTCACAATATTTTTTCTACAAAAATAAGTTATCGCCATACTTAACTTGAGCTAAATCTAAAATAATTCCTGAGATCTATCGAAATTTAGGTTAAATTTCGGAGGATGCTTGTATGAAGTTAGGCATATTGGTAGTGCATGGCTTACTTATGAACCGAATTTCGTCCAATTATCTTGAGAATTGCGCTTTTGATCCAATAAAAATGGTCGAAGAACTGAAATTTAAAATCTTAAATATCTCTTTTTTAAGAGCTAACATTGAAAAACGGTAGAGGCCATTGAAATCAGCGTACTCGAGTTAAGTTTATCCGTCGGCTGCCCCTTCAGTCGGAAAACAATAGTGTCGAATTCATGCACAGTGTAATTATTATAATTATAATTAAATTGCTACTCTACTAAACCTTCATTTTAAGTTTGTTTTATGTGTGTATATCATAATATTTCAGATATATTCATATATACCTGGGTAATTCCATGTCAAATCAACTAATAGTTAGACATGACCCCTTTCAACTTTGATAAAATTTGGTCAGATGTTGTCATTCATCCTATAACGATTTTTTTTATAAAAGAGAAGTAACACAATCAGGCAATTAATGCCTACCAATTAATTAATTAATGTGTTACCTTCTTTGGGAAAGGGATAGTGTAGAGAGAACAGGTGGTGAAGTGGGAGAGAGATAGAAAGCTTAATTCATTTATAGCCCTGCTATTGCGCGTTTTATGTAGAGCAGTGTTGCAAGGACCTCTGGTGTCAAGTAGAGCCATCGAGTTGCTTAAGCTGTGCAGCCATTTTATTAGTTCTTTTACTTCGCCGACGGTTTTGCTACAATACCGACGAAGGAGGGTGCTGTGAAGTGCATTATGATATGTTAGTATTACTCGCCGCAGGTACTGCCAAAGTGATCAGTGCTATGCCTTCATCACTTTAACAGTCCAACAACAACCAACACAATGACACACTTATGTACATGAGAAAAATGCATGATGCTGTTGGCTTGCCTGAAAATAATCTCGAACTCAAGACCTAAGGGTTTGTAGTCAAACGCGCAAACTACTCAGCCAACAGCACCCTCCAATTTATGTTAAAGGAAAGAAATAAAAAATGTTTATTTCAAAAGTTATGACACATGCAAAATGTCATTATTTCGCCAAATTTAAAGAATGTCTTGAGCTTATTTTTTAAATATCTCTAAAACTATTTTTTATACAAGGATGTTTTGTATGCCAATTTAAAGAGGATATTTGGGGCAACAAAAGATATATAGAACCAAAATTTGTTTTGGAAAAAATGACTTATCTGCAAAGTTTTGAAAATTACAAAACTAACTAAATCAAAAACCTCTAAATGGCGTTAATAAATCGTTAAAATTCGGAGTAGGTGTTTTTTTTCTTTTCTGATATATGATTTTCTTCTTTCGCAACCTTCATCAATATAGAATCAAAAATAATTTAAATCTGTAATTTTGAGCAATATGCATTAAATTAAATTTAATTTAAAGTTTTTAAAGTGTAAAAAGTAATATAATTGACAAATTTGCGCATTTGTTTTTTCGGTGAAGTTTTATGGCAGAAATTTTGTGTTAAAAACGTACATCTTTGTCATATCTCAAAAGAGAAAAAAAACACCTCCTTAAAAATTTCAGAATTTTTAAGGATGTTTAGAGATATTATATAAAAAATTTCAGCAAAAAAATATAGGTTTTTGATTCAGTCAGTTTTGAAAATTTCAAAGCTTGGCAGATATATAATATTTCCAAAAAAATTTATATTTTTTTTGCTCTATACATTAGTTGTGTTCGATTACCTACAACAAGTTACTACATTTACTATATTTTACCACTTTTACTCCAAAAGCGTTCGAGTACACATAAAAAGAGTAAAAGCAGGACGAATTTAAGAGAAAAATAGTTTCTCTCTTACTACAAATTTACTACAATTTGCTGGAAAAATTTTTGTAGGTAAATATAAAAATTATGTCAAATTGGAAAATATGAGAAAATACAAAAAATTATTAAATTAAAATACAAAAAACGTTTAAAATTATAGATAGAAAACAAATTATTTTTTCCCTTTTAGAAAAAAAATGTATTTGTTCACTATGTGCCCAACATAATTGCTACATTTTAAATATTGTACTTCCTTGAACAACATTAAATAGAGACCGAAGCAAAACATATTTAAGCATTTTTTTATGTTTTCTCCGTAGCTTGTGATTTCTTAATTCTTAATCTAAGGCCATTGCGAGATCCTTTGCTTCATTATCTTGCTGAAAATCCTATTAGGACCATGAAATGGACTTGAGATGTGTTCGTCTTCTCATCATGGTTTGGAACTGTTTTTAAGTATACTTTGGTACTAAATGCTGGAAAAGTTGACGAAACGGCTAGTAAAATTAGTTAAAAACAGGGATGATTACAAAGGGTTTCAAATAAAAATCCAATAATTTTCAGCATGTTATTAAAAAAAAAAAACAACGAAATAAAAAGTTTTTGTTTATGAGGCAGTATTGTGTGCTTCAGAATTTTAGTTGACAGAACTTTGAAATAAAAAGAGTTTCCGTTGTTATACAATAAAATATTTTACTTGTAGCTATTATTTTGAGCAGTATTTCTGTGAACAATTTTACTGCAGTTATACATTTTCTGTTTTTTCTATATCTTAATATTTTCTTTCTCATGTGTACACCATTTTAAAAGTCTCTCATTTACTACAAAAAAGTAAACAAAGAAAGCTATTTTTTGTAGCCCCAATTGAGATAAATGACTTAAAATGACATTAAAACCAATCTTGTATAAAAAAAATTGGTTTCGAGATATTTAAAAACTAAACTCAACACTTTCGGTAAATTTGGCGAAATAATGACATTTTGGAATAAAAATATTTAATTTTTTCCTTTTGGCATAAGTTCGTTATAGGCTTAAAACATCTGAACAAATTTCATCAAAATCGAAAGGGGCGTGTCTAACTATTAGTTGATTTGATATGGAACTATCCACCTATATATTATATGTATATATTATATATACCTATATTAATATGTATTTTTGTATGTACTTGTACTGAGTTCCGTACTGCAATATGAGGCTTAAAGTCCTGTGTTTGCGACATCGAAAATAAAATAAATAAATGAATAAATACAATTTTTTCAGATAGCCCGCAAACCTCATTTTGTGTGGACGATGAATATTGAGTAAACAATTTAAATCATTAAACATTTGCGTGTTTGGATCCCAAGGAACATATTCGCAAAGGTTGGACACCACGACAACCTAACGCGTTACACAGAAAAACTCTAATTCATAGTCTATTACTAAATTCATAAATTCAAATATTTATTTTATAAAAATGGGACCTATCACAAAATTCGTAAAATTAAACACTAAAATTCGTATATATTTAATAAGAAAAAAATCGCATTTTTTTCTATCAAAAATTTTTATTGGTATATTTAAACACCAAAAGAATAAGAAAGAAGAAAAGAATAATAAAATTTAAAAACACATTCAAACACATGTGTGTTAAAATAGAAACCTATGATAATTTTTTCTGTGTAGTGTTTTACTTAAAATAATTCATATAAATATGTAAGAGTAACTATGTTTAGTCCGAAAATATATTTCACATATTATCGAATAAACATACATGTCATATCGTCTTTTTGCTGGCCAACAGCGCCATATGAAAACATTTAAGATTCTGTAATTTTTTCAGAAGTTTTGTATTAGTTTATGCCAATTTAAATTTATCTAACTGGTTCGTGCTTGCAGTTCTCATTCTGGTGCACCTAAAGTTAAAATTTACCCATAAAAAATTAAAAAAATTGTCCTTGATAACAGATAAGCATACGCCTAAGTTTTGTAACGTGTAGTACTAAAACATTTTTATAAATAGCATGTAAAATAAATTTTATAGAGAAGATAAAGAGGTACGTGCTTAAATGAAAAAAAAATTGTACGTCTGGTGTAATTTTTACAGTTTACACCAGACATACAATTTACTTTATTAAAAGTAAACTTTTATCAAGTGATTCGGATGGTATAAAGGCTATACACATTACGTGACGCAGTTTTCCCTCCCACCTCCGCAACATTTTTAAAAAACATTTGCATTATAAATTATCAACTTCGTAACAAATTCAAGTGTGATGCGTAATATATTTAAAATTAAATTATAGTTGTGTGTCAGCTTTTGTACTATTAAAGGGTATGTACTTAATCCTTAAAAAAATCTTGCACAGAGATAAACTGCGGTAGGAAAGTACCGAAATGAAAACCATTTGGTATCAAAATTAAGTTAACTCCATTTGTGCTTACTTTGATAACGTTTTGTATCACTCTTTTAAGATCCGCAGCAAAAATGTTGCTCACTGGTAGGCAATATAGTATATGAGAATTTAAGTCGTAACTACTAACAATTTGACTCGATAACAACTTATTTTTGTTTGAGAAGTCCAAAAAATAAGAAGTACCTCTTACAAATGTATTTACATTGTCATAGCAATTAACTAGTTACTATTTGGCTTACTTGAAGCCAAAAAATAAGTAGTCAAATAAACAATTATATATTATATATAATTTTAATTTTTTTATTTTTTTACCCAGCTGGGATTCCAACCTGTGCTCGTACTGATTTGAAGACAAGTGCTTTACCCACTCAGCTGTTGTTGACTTATAAGTTTAAACGACAAAAGTTAGTTTTCATATACATGTTGACTTAAGAAGCGGCTGTCTACTTATTTTATTAATACATATCAGCAAATTGTAACTACTTTTAAATAATGAGATAAATACGTACTAATTTTATTAAAAAGTAGAAAGTAGCTCTAATTTGAAGCATAGTGATAAGATAATAAGTACCACTCATTACTTTGTAGGCCATTAATAAAGTACTACCGATTACAAATATGACAACATTTTTTTTTGGGTCAGCTCATCATTATCATTTTATTTACAACCGACCTTATTTTTATAATGCATCGTTCTTGTTTTGACACCGTGCCTGTCTTACTTTGTTACTGGTCGTTCTTATTTTTATAGCGGACCGTTCTTATTTGGATAGCGCACCTTTCTCATTGTGATACCAATTATTCTTATTTTGATAACGCACCGTTCTTAGTTTAATAATTATTGTTCTTATTTTGTGAACGCCTTATCATTTTATTCACAAATAAATAACGCTTTAAGTTCCAACTACAATTTAAACACAAACAAAGTTATATTTTCATTATATTATTATTTATTAAATTAAACTTAAAATAAATTTAACATACATATATACTTAATTTACTTCTCAAGTGCCCGTACCTTTTTTACTACCGATGGAGCAAGTTGGAGACATTGTGCTATCATTTTGGTTGACACTCTGGATGAGTCATTCCACTACTTTAGATGGCTCTGATAGAGTCACATTGTAAATTTCCAACTAAAACAAAATAGAAAGAAAACGCATTAAAATTATAAAACAATATGCAACGTAATAAAGTATACTTCCGTTTTTTTCCATAACGCTTTCTACTCGGAGCCCTAGAGCCCTATTTTTAGGTTCCGCAAACTCCTAAGTCTACATCCATACGAGTAAACTTTTGCTGCGCAACTTTTGAGTTTATGGGAGAGAGAGGTGGGAAGATTGGGAAGGAGTACACTGCTTCATGTACATTCAACTCTCTTTTGTTTTCTTTATCGTAAAGAAACAAAAGCTGCGCAACAAGAATTTCATTATATGGACACGAATGCAAATTCAAAAGTAAATTGTAGAAAGTTGCAGAAGCAAAAGTTGACTCGTATGCACATGGACTAAATGTAACATTGGTAGCCTAAAAAGTCAATAAATTATATTATATTCTTAGTGTGTTTTTATTACGTTTTTTATTACTTAGCTTACAAAAAATTTAAAATATATACATACCATTATGGTATGTATGTATTTTTAATTTTTGGTATTACGGTTCTAGTTGTCAGCAACATGCACCTCTGGAGAGCTTATATCCTCCGTATTTGCAGTTGAGTTTTCTTGCAAAGAACTTCAATCCATTTCGAAATAAACAAATGATTTTCCATTTTTGGCTGACACTTCCACATAAACCGTTTATAGCAAAACTAATAAACTATACAGCAGGATGATTAGATTTGCCAGATACCGATATGTTTTTAATTTGATACCACATCGTTCTTGATGTTATAACATCGTTATTGATGTAATACCACCTCGTTCTTGATTTTATAACATATGGTATTTATGTAAATATTATTCTTATTATGCAAATTTAATTTAATTAAATAACTTATGATGTTTCTGTGCAATTTAGTTACGATTTTACTATAGATCGTTCTCTATTTATTTACTGATGGTATTTGTATACCGTTTGTTCTTAATTTAATAACGCATTAAGCTTAATATTATACCGAAAGTTAACAAAATATTGTTCAGGATTCGTTCTCAGTTTGATACCATCCATTAGCAACTTTAGAACACCTTTTTCGCCTCTGTATACTTTCACACAATTATGTATTATGCATTCATGTGCCATCTCTCTCTCTCATTTAATAAAGATCTTCTGGAACTAAATAATCATTTGTACTTAAGCGATAGCATTCGCAAAAAACTAACTTGTAGTGAGGGAATCAATCACAAGTGGATTATTTTAAATATTTACCGTAACTCTTTTCAAAATTGAACAGATGAACTAAAACTGTCTCGGAAAGAAGTTGTAAATTATGACGACACAGAGGAACCCCAAGGTAGATCTTGTGATGGATCAGCTATACTAATAGCATCGCGATTAAAACACTACTTAGTGGGTGACCATTGTAAATATTATCTTTAAGCAACATATATCTGCGGATGAAAATGCTGATCGAGTCCTGGTGCTTTCATCAATTTAATCTCCTGCCAGGTTTTATATTACAGAAAGTCAGTACAGTACAAATTTTAAATCCCCAGGCTCTCACTTTTTGCCGCCCTAAGCAGTATTTCTTCAAAAAAAATTCATTATTAAATTTTCGACATGCATTTTATTAAATATCTCGTTCAAAAAATATATATTTTAATGTTCGTTATTTTTTAATTTCCTATCTTTTGTTTATTTTAATTTTTTTACGGAATGCAGCCAACGGATATACTTTATACGACACAAAGGGCTCCCAAGTTAGACCTTGTGATGGATCGGATATACAAGACAATCGCGACTAAAAACCACGACTAAAACACCACGTAATCGATGGGTTATCATTGTAAAGATTATTTTCAAGCAAAAAGTATCTGCGTTGAAAATGATGGCGTTTTCATCAATTTACTCTTCTCGCAGATTTTTATATTCAGAAAGTCAATATAGTACAAATTTTATATCAGTAAGCTCACGTTTTTTTGCCGCCGATGAATGCAACGCTAAGAATACGTTCTGGGATCATGACTAATTACTTCTAAACTGCGTGTTATGTTTGACACAATCTCGAAAATAAGGTTGAATGTAATTTTAAGTGGTCAGCCAATCTATAGGCCAATAGATCGCAAAAAATTCGTTTAATAAAATAAATTTTAAAATTTTTTTATTTGGAAAAAATTTTATGCAATGACTTATTCAAAGGACAAAATAAAATATCAAATTGCAAACAAAAAAATGTTTATCATGCATAACTAACAAGAAATTCGAACTTATATTAATGTTAGCCGATCTGACTAACAATTAGCATTACCATACAATAAAAATATTTTAGGACTGCAGGTTTAATAAAAATTATTCAGAGACGTGGTACGGATATTATTTGAAAAAAGAAGAGTTCGAAGAGAAAGGCAACATTACAGATCCCCACAGCTAAAATTGAAGTTGATGGAATCTACCAAGCAGCTTGAAAAATTATTAGAACTTTTAAGACAGCATCCGTGCCAGTCATTTTTGGGGAAATATTTTTCTCTACTTTCAAAGTATCAACTTTTGTGTATATTCGACTTCTCTGGAAATAATTATTAAGAACATTCAGATAACAGAGACTAACAGTACATTCTGTTTTGAATAAAACTAAAATCTTTCTAATCAGTTTGATTTGCTAAAAAATACTGTGTTCTCAGATTTTTCCTATCGTGTAAATCGAATGGCGACGCAAATCGAATTTAGAAGGCACCAAAAATTTGAAAACGCAAAACGAATGGAGACGCAAATCACATTTGATAGGTAAAAAAATTTGACGACGTTGGCCGAAACAACGTAAATCGAGGCGACGTAAATCAAGGGATTACTGTATATCCACTTTGTACACCAGTATATTTCGCCTTAACTGGAGAACAGTATGTCTGATTTCGACCAAAAATAAGCAGATGTATGGTAAAATTAATTTCAAACTGTTTTAATTAATTTGAGTAAACAAATAAGTATCCAAAAATAGTGGCTTTCTATGAAAAATTAAAAGAAAATTATAAAATCTTATATATTTAGTATTTCAAAAACTTTAATTTTTAATTTTTATAAGGCAGAGATTTCTTATGAACAAAATAAGCCATAAATCTTAAAAAAATCTCTATTGGGCAGTCCACGCCAAATCAGACTTTTGAATATTTTTTTATTTCCCCAATTTTATAATATTAGTTAGTACCTTCGAAAGAGCCTTCCTTTTATATTTTTGATTACGCGTGCAAAAGATATAATTAAAAAAATTTTTTTTCTTACTGCCTGTTCGCCGATGTCGAAGAAGTTCTTTCTTTTGCATAAATTACATTTAAACCAAAAAAAATTCAAAAATTTTGTTATTGTTTTAAATGTAATTGTGCGAAAGATATAACTCATTCGACATCGGCGAACAGGCAGTTAGTTTTTGTTCATTACTTTCCAAATTCAAAAAATTTTTGAAATTTGTTTTTGTTTAGACGTTTTTTATAGAACAGTTAGAAAATAATATTCAAGTGCTTTTGTTTTTTGGCTTTAAAGTTTTAAGTCCTGTTCTTGAAAATTAGTGTATCCTTCGATTTTTTTGAGAATTTTTAATTTTTAACTTCTACTCATTGAACAGCTTTTAAGCACGGTCTAATCAGTTGATGCGTATACCATAAACATACGACTTAAAATATTTCTATTGTTTTATAATTTTTTAGTATAAAAAAATAGTAGTTATGGAAGGCCCACTATCGAAACGGATTTTTGGGTGGATAGAAGTTAAAAGCTACAAATTAAAAAAAAAAATAATAATATAAATAAAATATTAAGGACACACCTCATTATCAAAAATACGATATAAATTTCAAATCCAAACATAAAAATCAAGAACACATGAAATATTCTTTCTGGAAAAAAAATCTAAAAACAGAAATTTAAAAACAAAATGGTCCAGTTTCGACCATTATAAAGAGTGTTATGAGAAAAAAAAACTAAAAGGGGATATTTACGAAAATTTAATACTAATGCACAGGGAAGGTAATGCACAGCATATAAAATTTTTCATTCCAGAATTCATTATTGTTAACACAGAACATGTGTTCAGAAAGTAATGGATTATTTTAAAGTGTGCGGCGAATGAATTCTATAATTCATTCTATTTAATTCGTAATATAATTCTTTCTCCATATATTTTCAAAAGTTAATGTTTGAAGAAATATATTACATATACTTATATAAACATACATACATGTGTGTAAGTATACATAAATATCTACTCTATTAATTCCATTTAAAATATATATGCAGATATACATATTCATTCACATATTCATTGTATTTACTATATCTTCCAAGGTACGCGTTCAAACATAAACTGCTTTAAAAAAAATTGCAAAGTCTGTAGGCGCAATGAAAGCAAAGAGAAATAACGAATTTTTTAAAAACCAATACGAGTAAAACACGAACAATAGTTACGAGCAGAAATAATAGATTCCTTCTGCATTAGATGTAGTAATATACGTGGTAATGAATGTGTATTTTTTGTGTGTGATCAAATTACCTTCTCGCTCCAAAGGAATGCATTACATCTTTTACTTCTTAAAATAATGCATTATATCTTTCATTATATGTGACCCGGTCTATGAAAAGGTGGCTTATGACTAAAAAAATTACAACTACCTAGAAACTGACGAAATCCATTGTTTATCCTTAGCAGCTGATGTTTGAAATTTTGTTTTTCAGTCATTTCATAGACCGGGTCACATATATGTAATCAATGACTACTTTTCCTGCTGGGTATCTCATAAGCCGTAAATGCAACCTTGATCTAATGAGTTTATGAAAAATTTAAAAAAAGCAATAACAATACATTATATCAGGGTTGCATTTTTCAGAGAAGTCGGACAGCTTGTCGAATAGTCTGCAAACAATATTAAATACGATTTTTAAAACACACATGAAATGAAATTGTATTTCAGTTTTGTATGAAAAATATCAACAACAAGTATACAATACTGTTATATAATACAATAATACAGCAGATACATCGATACAAGTGGCTTGTGAATTGGGCAAGTATTTTTTAGCGCATCAAACTGATTGGAAAAATTTAAATTCAGTTTAAAACATAACGAACAAGATCCAATTCGCAAATATGTATAATAAGTTAAAAAGTTGTTTGCTTTTACAAAATTGGAACTCAGTTGAAATTTTTGCAAATAATTACGATGTTTCTAAATTTTTTTTACGCAAATGAACTAAATGTTGTATACAAAATTTTTCAATGCATCTGAAAAATTTTTTGCCGCTTAATTTATAATTTAATGCCGAAAAACGTATAATTACACAGCACAGCAAAATGTAACTTTTTTGGTGTTGTTTAAATAACAATAGCACTTTTTTGGTGTTGTTAAAATAACAATAGCTGATGTATTTTCAGTTGCTGATTACGATGACATCATTACTTTTTCATCAGCAGCTCTAGCTTTAAAGATATAGTGACATTTAGCATTTGCATAATCTGCAATACGTTTTGTATTATTCGCTTAACATTTCACGAATGGTCCTATAAAATTTTAAAATACTTTCGAGATTAGTAATCTACCCAAAAGTATCTTTCATTTGCGTAGAGTCACATAGATAAGTATACCAGGATATCTTACTGTTATTGCAATGATGTTAAAAATCGTGTGATTTTTTTCATATTTTCGAATTAAATTTTGCAGTTATATAGGAATTTATGTACTAAGTTCCAAAATTATAACAATAAACAATAAGATTTGTTCCTGGGAATGCCGCAATTCCAAAAATTCCAAAAATGGGATTTTTAGTTTTTTGGCTATATTTTTCATATTTTTAACCAGGCGCAAATAATTTTTTGGGAAATATTTAAGAGCACATTAGGCCTGAAGGTGACTTGATAACCTTATCGATTGCAGATTTGCAATTTGAGAAAACGCGCCTTAAAACTGATATTTACAATAAAAATAGGTCTTTTTTGAAAAGCTGTGGTTAGTTCAATAAAGAAATTAAAAAAAAAATATATAATAAAAATTTCACTATGCCTTATAGTACATATTACCTTTCAAATAGGTAGAAATATGGAATAAGTACTATTGCAAAACATTTTTATAACTACTGGTGTTTAATCATTGTCTATATACATCTCACTGGTGCTTTACCAAATCGTCAGTAGACTTTAAACACAATTTTGAACACTTAAAAGCCCTTTATCCTATATACAAACTTTCAAAACCCATCATGTACATATTTGTAAATTCTCAAATGGTTTTTGAAAGTTTGTATAAAGGATAAAGGGTTTGTAACTGTTCAAGATTGTGTTTGAAGCCTACTGACGATTTGGTAAACCACCAATGAAATGCATATAGACAATGCTTAAACACCAGCAAATAAATTTCATTTAAAATAAAAAATCAAATAATAAATTTCTTAAAGGCTTTTATAATTACCGAAATAATTGACGCACTTATTTCTGCAAAAAAGGGAAAAATCGACTTTTTTCAAAGTCTTAAGTTAAACTTCTCGATGTGATTTTTAAACAAAATTTTTCCAAAATATTAAAAATGTTGCTACAAATCTCGCAGAAAGCCACAGGTGCTGATACAATTAGCAAAAATACGTGCTTAGATATACCTATATAGCAAAAATGATATTTCTTTTAATATTTAATTCAGCCACTAAACTTGAAATAGCTTACAATATATGAAATTCGCAAATTATATATATGTGAGCAATATTTTTAGCTATTGGCACTACATCCTTTAACATGAATTAGCTTAAATAAAATGCAATATTTATAAAAAATGGTGCAGATAAACTTTTTTAAGTAAAATTCAAATGGCTTGTAATTTCATGTGGAATCATTACTTTAAATTCGGCACTATTTTCTCGTAATTTTACCTGGTAAAAAACCCCGGATCTGTTTTACAACGCCAAAAAAATCTTCGCATTTTGGCTTAGCATTCGCTGAGAAATTTTTACTTTGAATTTCACGCTAGTTGTTTCGTTTAAAAACACTTATTTTTATTGCCCAATAATTAACTAAAGTGACTTATTTTCCGAACAATACACTTGACAACAATTGTAACCTTCATGTTTGTGTAGTTTTACACATTTGACGTATTTTCTGCATGTTGTTCAATGATATACCACACAAAAACAAAATAAATGTGAAAATAAGGACAAGTTCATGTCCAAAAATTTCGGCCGTAAAAAGTACTGAGATCAAAATAAGAGCAAAGTTCTTTATAGGTACAATACTCATCTCATTTATAGGCAACTTGTTAGCTTGGCAACATTTCCCACATAATTCTTTCCAATATTAGAAAGGCAAAAAATACTGCCAAGTTAACATGTTGACTAGAAATGAGATAGTAAGTATTGTCCTATCAAAAACTTGGTCCTTATTTTGATCTCAGTACTTTTTACTACCGAAATTTTTGGATAGAAACTTGACTTTATGTTCACATTTATGCTTTTGTGCGGATCTCAATTCTTTTTTCTAAGCATTTATTTGGTACAATAAGTACACCATACAATAAGCCCTAGATGAAGAATTTCCGTTTTCCCATTTTTCTTAGTACTTTCCCATCAAGTCCTACGTGTGTACCAAATTTTAGCTTTCTAGCTAAAGTGGAAGTGTCCCATACAAATAAGGGTCGTCCTAGTCCCCCCATATAAAAAGTGACCGTTTTTCTGGTTGTTTGCTTAACAATACCTACCTGTGTACAAAATTTTAGCTTTTTAGTTCTACTGGAAGTGCCCCAAACAAAGAAGGGGCACAATAATCCCCCACATGAAAAGTGACTGTGTTCAGATTTGTCTGACTATTTTCTCATCGGCAGCTATCTGTGTACCGAATTTCAGCTTTCTAGCTGTACTGGAAGTCGCCCATACAAAGAAGGGGCATGCCCCTTTAATGAAAGTTAATGAAAGTTCTGAACGAACCAAAAGAAGAAAGGTAGATGATCTTGTGAGGTCTACATGCCCTGAGCAATTACGAAGAGCTGTTCAAAGAGTATCTAGCCCAACTCCAGAAACTTCTATTTCCGTAGAAAAGGCTTTAGCATTATTAATAGATAATGATCTATCGTATAGACAATATGAAAATATGCGAACGGTTGTAAATGATGTGCACAAGAACTGTTTTCCATCATATTATAGTCTACAAAAAGCAAAGAAAAAATATATTCCGGAAAATATATCAATATCAGAAACGTCAGTAAAAATACCATTACAAAATTTTCTAAATATGACAGCCAAAAGTTTATTAGATTTAAATGATTTTGAAACCCAAAATGATGTAGTTTTGGAAATTAAATGGGGATTTGATGGTAGTTCAGGCCATAGCAATTACAAACAAAAGTTTAATGATCCAAATTCGCGGGATGAATATTTATTTGTTGCTTCATTTGTTCCATTAAGATTTTTAGACTGGGGTACAGAAAACAGTTTATGGAATAATTTAAAACATTCCTCAATAAGGTATTGTCGTCCAATATGCTATTATATGGAAAAAAATTCGGATTTGGTTAAAACTACAAGGGCAATTATTCAGGAAGAAATTGATAATTTGCAAACATTTGATTATGTTTCTGATAAAAAAAACCTTACCGTTCATTTTGACATGAGATTAACAATGGTAGATGGAGCTGTTCTTAATGTGTTAGCTGATAACAAAAGCAGTTCTTCTTGTTTTGTTTGCGGTGCAAAACCCACTGAAATGAATTTAATTCAAGTATTTGAGAGGGACCTTAAAAAAAGAGAAAAATTACATAAACACGGATTATCAACATTACATGCATGGATAAAATTCTTTGAGTGTATATTACACATAGCTTACAGGTTGCCTCTAAAAATTTGGAGAGTTTCAAAAAATGATGATAAGCAAATTTTAAATCAAAGAAAATCTAAAATTCACGAAGATTTTAAAAAGGAGCTTGGATTAAATGTAGATAAAGTTAAAACCGGTTTTGGTACAACAAATGATGGGAATACTGCGAGACGGTTTTTCAGCAACATTGATGTCTCATCTAGCATAACGCAGGTTGACCCATCACTAATTAAAAATTTTTCTTTGATTTTAAAAACTATTTCAAGCAGTAAAACAATAAATATTATAAATTTTCAACAGCTGCTTAGAGAAACATGGAATTTATATGTTCAAAAATATTCTTGGTATTGTATGCCTGTTACTGTCCACAAAATACTAGTTCATGGAGCAGAATTTATAAAAAACTTCAAGATTCCAGTAGGTATGTTATCTGAGGAAGCTATAGAAGCCACTCATAAAATTTTTAGAAAAACTCGTTTAAACCATACTCGAAAAAATAGTCGTACAAATACTAATAAAGACCTAATAGAAAGAATGGTTTTGCAGTCTGAACCAAAGTTATCTATACATAGAAAAGAAGATAAAATAAGTAAAAGGAGTTGTGAAGAAATAAATGATTTCATTGTTGAGGAAAATAATATTTATGCGGATAATCAAGAAAATTTAATAAACCAGCTTGAAGAAAGTGATTCGGATGAATAGAGTAAACAAATTCTAACATTTTCTTTTTTATTGTATTTAATAAATAAAAATTGTTCAAAACATTATTTTTTATAATTTATTTAAATAATAAAACAAGTGTAAACATTAAAAAGTAACATTTACTTTACTTTCCATTTGAATTTTTTTCATTGAATTTTTTTCGTTTTTAAAAAATTTAAGACAAAAAATCGCCAAAAATTTTATTAAAAAAAAAAATATAAAAAATTGGTAAAAATTATTAAAATTGGATAAAATTTGACACACACATTATTCTTGTTACAAGTGTTTCGTGTATGAAATTAATTTAAAAATTTAAATTTTTGTTCACTTTTTTTTTAATTTTTTGAAAAAGGACATTTTTGAGATAGGCGTGTCCTTGCTCCGATTTGGATAAAATTTTATCAAATCATTTAGGGTATCAAACTAAATGACTATACAAAATTTCATGAAGTTCGGACTTTTTTCTATCTTTTATGACGTTTTTTAATTTCAGGATATATGGGAAGGATACGAATCCTTGCTCCAAAGTTTTTGAAATTTTAATATTTTTTTTCTTTTATCAAATAAAATACGTTTGCCAAATTTCAACTCTTTATAACCACTCCTTCTATTTATGGCCACTCGTTATATGAAATCACGACACTGTGGGGCACCTTGTCCCACCAGAAAAAAGTGCCCGTCTTAAAACTTTTTTTCTTAATTGTTCATCAAGGTCTACCTGTGCACGATGGGCCACGACTCAATTATTTTGACCAAAAGTACATTTTAGGTAAATGCAAAATTTATTTGTACTACCTAAAAGAATATTTTGTGACTGTAGTCTCTGGATTTTTTTTTTTTTTGACAAATGTTTAAAGTAAAAATTTCCTATGTTATACCATTTTTTTGCACTTAAGGCTGACCTCACTAATTTAAGCAATAATAAAAAGAATTAAGCTGAGAACTATTGTATTAGCTTTTTTCTACACAACCAATGCGAAAACTTAAAAAATATATAAAAAAATTTGATAAAACTCTTCAGATGTGCTCAAAATGGAGCTATTTTTGAAATCCGAGTTTTTGTGACATCAAAGTGTGCAAAAGTGCGATCGATATTGATATGTTTGTTTTGTCAAATAATTCTTTAATATGTATACTACTTAAATTTTTGCGACCCTCTGCGATCGTTCATAAACGTTCGAGATATCGACAAATAACCCAAAAACTACCCGTAAGCTTTGGGCTTTAACGAATGATTATATAATATTAAATTGGCACACAAAACCAAAACATTGTGCTGTACATTTACCAGGCCCACCATCCTACATGAATTTCTACCAGATGAATTCGAATATGATGTCCGAAATTTTTAGAAATTTGCAAAAAACTGAGTTTTTCGGAGTTTGTATCTGTTTTTCGGAATTTACTCGAATTTTTTTACGAGCCAAACAGACCTCAGATTCAGATTTAGCGCGACGAAATGCATATGGATGGTGGGTCTGGTCAAATTTACAGACCACTTCTTTATTTTATGTGCATTAATGTAATTTGGTATGAAAGTTTATTATATTTATCAGATCTTTATTATATTTATCAGATCACGCTTGAAAAATTCTCTTATTAACAGTAAACAAAATTGTAGAATTTTATTTCAAAATTTCTTATCGCTATCTTGAATTGGTAAATTTGATTGTCCGATTCATAATCCTCGACTTCAAAAACCCCAACATAACTGATCTCCTAGTCTTAGAGTAATTATACCCGCCATATTGATTTCACCATTTTAAATTCTAAATGCCGTAATCTACGATTTAAAAATCCACCATATGACTGATCGCTAACGTCTGTCGCTCCTAGTCTTAAAGTAATTAGAAAGATATGATCTCTTAAAAATGTATCAATATAATATCCGCCATATTGATTTCATCATTTCAAATTCCAAATGTCTGTTTGTTAAATATCTATCACGGTGTCGCGTAGTTCCCATTGTCTTTTTTAAAAATTTAAAAGGATGATGTTTTAAAAATTTTTGGCGCCATGTTGGATCCGCCATATTGGATCCGCCTTATTGGATTTGTAAATTTTACTATCGAATTAGTAGTCCGCGACTCCAAAAACCTCCATATGGCTGATCTCTAACCTCTGTCGCTCCTAGCCTGAAAGTAATTAGAAAATTATGATCATCTCTTATTCACTTCACCATTATGAGTTACAATTTTTTTTAAATAATATCTATCAAAAATCCTAAGAGTTTATTTTGCCCCATATAAAGAATGGGACCAGGTGAAAAGTTACCGTTTTCAGATTTTTCTGGTTAATTGCTCACAAAGTCCTACCTATATACCAAATTATAGCTCTCTAACTATAGTGGAAGTGCACTATATACCTTAATAGCTCGGAAAGTTTTTACGGTAGAACTTTCAAATTTGACCTATGAGGCTACCTTTGAAGCCTTATGTTTCAAGTTTCATTTGATTATGATTTAGTGGAGCAAAGTTATGACTAGATAAAACCAGCTCAAATGGTTTCGTGTAAATACACACTGTGTGGCCGGAAATTCGCCTGGCGCGCTACCGTGCGCCTAGATAGAATATATTTAGAAACAATAGTATAAAGATGAAAAAACATTAAAAACAAGAACTATTGTTATATAAACAAAATGAATAAAATAGACCTCATTATTTGTTCAACAAAGAATCAAGGAAAAACGGTTGCTGAATCAGAAATAGTATACAAGGACAAGCCCCAAGACAAGTCACATCAACTTGGTTAACAACGTATGTACGTTAGGGCTATAACCAAATTCTTGTCATAGTGCCACGGAGTGGCCAAGAATGTTTTAGTAATGAAAACACCTGTCTCCCGTCGTTTTGCTAAAAAAAACCTCACGCAGGGAAGCAAATTTCTAAAAGGTAAGCATAAGGTATTTTACTCAGGCTTTTACATATAACGAATTTTGAGCCGCGATGAATTGTATGTAAGCCGTAGTAAAATTTTTAAATCTAAAGCAGTGGATAAATTCCAAAATAGCATTTAAGTGATACGTATAGGAATATAAACAAATATCAGGTGTATATATTTTTTTTAAATTTCCGTTAGATAAAAATGGTTGTTTTCAAACTTCAACCCGATCCCTGCGTGAACTTTTTTAACGATCCGAAAAAATTATTATATTATTTATTAATAACTATGCCGTTTTTGATACTCGCAAAAAGTGTGAAAAAGTAATGGCCCTAATGTACATACTTATGTTTTTGATAAACCAAACTGCGAAATGAGTGCAAATAAGAGTAGTAACAGAATTAAATTATTTTTGTATGTACGACCAGAAAGAATTCTGTGCCTCCAAAAATTGTATGGACCTTTTTCTTTCCTATGAAATAATTTTGTAGTAGCAATCATCTGCTTAAATACAAATAGAAGCTTTTTTATATCAGACTGTGAAATAAATTCATTCAAAATGTAATAAAATTGTAATTTTTTGCTTCAGAGTTCATGAAATTTAGCATTGGGTTTTGATTTGACCCTGGAAACTAAAAAATAATTCTGTAGCATTGTTATATGAAATATAAATAAGATTAAATAAACAATGTTTTCTTCTGGCACGTACTTTCATGGTAGAATGTAAATCATAGCGTGAGTTTCAGCAGCTGTTGTAATAATGCATTGTTAAGTTTATGCTTAATATTGTGCTATGCATATTATTGTTATGTTACAAGTGCAGAATTTTGTCAGATAAAAAATAAATATTAACTCGTTCAAAAGTCATATATATTTTCAAAGGTTCATACTAGTGATGTTACGAATATCAATTTTTAATATTCGCGAATACGAATACGAATATCTGCAACAATATTGGCTGAATTCGAATACGAATACGAATATTCAATCTAAATATTTAGTACCACTTAATATTTCAAATTTAATTGAAAAACAGTCTTCCCTTTGCGTCAATAACAATAAATTAAGAAAAACTGTCACAATACTATAGGTATTTAACATTATTATGATATTCCGATCACGGAATTTGAAATTTTTAGCTTAGCACCTGAATGCCACTTTTTTAAAATTTTTGGGGGAAAGTAAATAAGGGAAAATAGTTTGGAAAATCTAAAAGTGCACGCCTCATAATCTCATTTAGACCGTGAAATTAAATAGGCTTCTATTCCTAATTATACTGAAGCGTAAAAAAAAGGACCCGATTAGTGAAGTCTTTCGGTCGTTATCGTGACCACATACATGATATGTACATTCAGACAAACGGACGTCAAAGACAGACAATTTTTAAACAGTTTCTTAATTAGTTTAAATAATAAAAATGACATTAAAAATGTCATGAGTGTTAAAAATTGTATTTTTTTCTTAATATGTGTGTGTATATATTTTGTACAAGTGCAATATATGATAATAATAGAGCCATTTTAAGTTTGAAAAATCGTAGTTTCGCGTGAAGTGAGAGTAGTACCCACCTCAATGCTTCGCTTATGAGGCGTGCAATACCAGCTTCTTTTACCTGTACCTAGGCAATATTTAGTGATACCAGCGGCGAGTGTTCGGAGCGAGCGAATGTTTAGTGGTGAGGAGCTTACCTACACACCGCGCAATAGGCTTGATGGAGAAAAGACTTCAAAACTTTTATTTTTGAAGTTCAACATTCCTCTACTGAGCTTTGAGTATTACTTTAACATGATTAATAAATTAATTTAACGGGACTTTACTTTTTAAATACCATGTCGCACAGTGGGATTTGTTCATACAATGTTTGGCAAATAATATAAGGAGTAGACTGTTGAAATTTTGCTATGTGCCTTCGGTTACCTCAGTTAAGAAAAATATAAAGTTTTATCCAAATTGGCCACGCCCACTACCCACCGCCCATAGAACCCAAAATTTATCCCTTAAACAACTAAGACCGTCTACAAACGGTCATCAACAAAAAGAATTTTATGCGAAATCAGTACTTTTACACTAGAACAACCCAAAGCTTTTTTATTCGACACCAAATTATGTAGCAAATGGTATCACTTTGAACGCGTTTCGATAATTAGTGTGGTAGCAATACCCGTTACAATAAAATTTTTAGTGAAAAAATAAAAAAAAATTAGTTGTAATTTTTGCAAAAATTAAAATAAAAATAAAACTACTTTCTAACCGCTCAACATCCTTGGTAATTTTTGTGGTAAATATTTAAAAGGTTTATTTTGATAATTTGTTTCTAGTTTGATTTTTGAAAAAAAAAAATTTGTTCCAATTGAGATTTTTGCGAACACCGTCTGTAGACGGTCTTAGTGACTTAGTTGAACAAAATTTAGTGTAACGTTTTTTATCGGAGTAAAATGTATTCATTATTACCTATACTCTTTTGGCCTACTGAAAGAGGAAAAATAGCTCTAAAATATGTCAACAGGTGGAGTAAAAAATAGATACTGCGATAAACAGAAAAAATTCAAACTTTCTTCATTGAGTGGTTAAGAAATTGCTGCTTTGATGGACTCATGTGAGGATGATGATGACTTTGAAGATTTTGATGATATCATAGAATATCCAGATTATCATTGTGATGAATTCAAACCGGAAGACAAATTTATGATAACTAATTGTTTGGAGTTATTAGACTCTTATGGCTTAGTGAAAAAATACGCTGAACAGAGTTTGACATATTTTGTGTTTTTCCATAAAACTGTGGTCATGTCGATCCCATAAGCTAATCCAACGACCTCAGATAAATAATCTCTCGGTGCGTTCTCCAGTTCATTGCTTTTGTTAGTGGGTACTTTACAACTGGGAATCCGATTTGCTCTAACAGTAACAAGGCTATAAATGCCACGTGCTCTCATAAGAATCTAATAACTCAAAACAATCGGTTATCATAGCATTATCTTCCGGTTTGAGTTTATCACAATGATAATCTGGATCTTCTATGCTGTCATCAAAATCTTCAAACTCATCATCATCCTGAACTGGGTCCCTCACTCTATGAAAAAAGCTAAAATTTTTCTGCTTATCGCAGTCTCTGCGTGTTGAGTCAGTCAGCCAACTAAAATTACCCGTTACAATCGGAAGCAAAAATCATACCATAATATTGATTGCCTACAGATTATCTGTGAATACAATGTGCACATGGGCGGCGTAGACCTATTTGACTCTTGTATAGACTTAAAATCAGAACACAAGATATGGCAACCAGGATATTTTACCATCTTGTCGATATGTCCATAACAAATGCATTTGCATTAAATCGCAGACTTAACGTCGAAAACCCTAAAATTCTGATCAGAATGAAATGGGAAGGCATAATGATGCAAGAATTTTGCAGGTGCATTTCAAAAGAACTAAGTGCTTCTGTTGAGATACGATTCGCAGGTTGTCCTTCATTTGCCGAAGAGCCAACCGGTGGCTCTTTTATTGGGAAAAAGGTTATTTATCTTGTGGCTATTATAAGGTTCGACAAGATAAATCATTTTCAACAATGGGCTCAAAAAATTTTGTAAACTGTGCAAAAAATCGGATACACACATGTATTGTACTAAGTGCAACGTCCACCTATGTTTTGCAAAGACTAAAAACTGTTTCATGGAATACCATTTAGTTACATATCATATTTAGTTTGAACATAATATATATTTTGATATCAAAACTTAAAAATAAAACTGATATTCTTCCAACTATAAGCATTATATTTTATTTATTTCTGAAAAAAAAAAATTCCCCTAAACCACTAAGACCGTCTACAGACGGTCTTCCTTGATTTGGTGCTGGAGCTTTCCAGGAGCATTTTTTTAGCAATTGGAACTCAAATTCGTAATTTTTAGCATAAAAATATCCTAGAACAGAAATTATTACCGCAGCACAATTCGTATTTCAAATTCAGGTGTTTAAGGGTTATTTTTGGTCCAAAGTTTTTGAAATTTGTCACAGAGCCTTTTATTACCTCAATTAAGAATAAAATAAAGTTTCATCAAAATTGGCCACGCCCACTACCCACTACCCACCGCCCATAGAACCCATACAAAATTTTTTCCCACAACTTTTTGTTTCTTTACCAAAACTAATTATTTTATAAATAAATTTCAATATATGCATTTAAATATAGACTTTTATTAATCATCTATCATTTCTGTAACTATACCATTATGTTTCGCTGCCCTATCGGATACCCTTCGTACCTATAGTACAAATTTAAGAATAACTTTATTTGAGTATAAACAAAATGAGTAAACTTTTAAACTCATTTTAAACTTTTTATTCATCAATTATCATTTCTTTTACTACATCATCTAGTTCCAAAATATGTTTACGTGGTTGACGTATTATTTTACTTATACAGGGATCAGATGATGCAAGCAAACGATGCAAAATATCAGTATTTGTTGCAGTTCCACTACATTTTCTGGAAAACATTAATCTATAGTTTCTGTAATCCTTATTACGTGCATCTTCCGCTTGCTCGGAGAGCATGCCTATAGGGAGCACTGCTAATTCAATTATGTTGGCATGAAGTACCAATTGTATTTACGAACGAATAGCTCAGCAGTATCCAACGAAAATTTCTTAAACTTCCCCGTATCAATTTTTTGCCCACATGTAATTATTTGGAGAATAATTCGGAAGCGATCTATTACCTGTTATATCTGCTATGAGAGCAGGATTAGAAAAGAAACGCCTGGAAGTATTTCCGTCATTCAACGACCCAGTTCCTTGTTCTACAGTATCCACTCGCAAGTTCATGCGTTCTTTAAATGCTGCTTGAATGCGCTGTTTGTTTTCTTGTTTTAATATCTTATTTTTTTATTCAATTGCAGACCACTTTTGAAAAGGCATATTATAAGATATATGGAGTATGCACTCCTTAAATTTTATTCGAGCGTGTAATGATGAAATACCTAATTCAAAAGCTTCACTATCAATGATTTTTGTTGATGTTATATCCAAATGGTTCATTTCAGAGGGCTTCGCTTTACAAATATAGCATACGGCTGCTGAAGCAGTATTTGTAACTGTCTGAGCCGTTGTGCCATCTAGTATCGTGAATACTAAATTGTGTGTTACATTGAATTGTTTGCCGCATACTATAACAGTCGTATAAAACTTTGATTGTGCTCTGAATGTCCAGAAGAACCATCGCAACCCCACTTTGACATAAGAGTGCAATTCAAAGTGATCATATTATCAATATTTTCGTGTGAAAAACTTTCAAATAAACGCTTAGTGGTGTGATCCATTAAACTTTGCAAATTTACTGAGGCTGCTTTTTCTGATATTTTAACTTCACTGGGATAACACTTTTTCTTCTCATCTAGTACCTTTTCATACGTAGGTAAAATATTGTATCCCTCTTTATTCAAAACATATTTTATAGTTTCGTACTGATACTTTGCTAACTCTGCATCCAGTAACAACGCCAGCGCAGTTGAGGGAGGAATATATGAATGCGATTTTAAAATTTGAGCCTGCTAATGCACTTGCCATTTCTAAATGTTGTTTGCTATACTGGAACGCTAAATCTGCAGCTTTGTACCTTTTACTACGATCAGCGCAATCGCCGAACTCCTTAGCTGGCCTTCCCATTTTTATTGAACAACTAGGTTGCTCATCAGCAAGTGATATTTCAAATATATCTAAAAATTTTCCATTATATTCAAAGTACACATTAATTATTTTGCTTTGAAACTTTCTTTTTAGCCAAGCATCATTTTTCTTAAAGAAATATGATTTGTTTCTGTGAGATTCGGCCCAATGTTTGAAAAAGTGACTAAGAAATCGCTTCTGAACTGATTTTTTCACAATTTGAATTTCATTAATAGTAAGCACCATGTTTTTTGTTTTTATGAAATCAGTTAATAAATCCACATTATTATTGCAATATATAAGTTCCTTGCACAATTCACTATATGAAACACAAAATGAATTCATTTGAAAAATTAGTTACGTTTAATAATTTTCTTACACTTTTTTGGCAAATATTATTAGTTCAAATAACGGTTTAATTAATCATATGGTTTTGTTTTTCTTTTTTTATGCACTTTTTCGATATTGCTGTCAAACAATTATTAAAAAGTAAAAGTAAAAGCCTAACGGCCTTATAGTTACAAAAAATATTAATACATGTTTAATAACCTTTATTTAGCAAAATTCCTTAAAGTATTATTCAAAAATTATTGTTACAAAGAATATTTAAAGTAGGGTCTACCCTACTTTAAACTTAAATTCAGAAACACTTTTATTGTAAATATGCATTGTAATTTATTGTAAATATTCATAAAAAATACGTGAGTTTTATCACAAAATTTATAAGTTTGTTCAGCGATCGCAAAAAGTCGCAGAATTTTTTTACATAAAATGAAAGAAAATATTCCAAACTTTCATTTAGTAGTAGTACTAACACGAAGGTAGACCGAGCTAACTTATTTTTTTTCTAATCAAAACTGTAAATGCTAAATTTTTTGGAGTCATTTTGATTTGCTCAGATCTCTTGAACTATATATGTAATTTAAATATTTTTTCGTTCCTATTAAATTTAAAATACTATATTTTAATAAAAATTGGTAGTTGAACCATATTTATTGTATAAACAACTGAAATGTAGTAAAATTTTCATCAGTTTTCGTTGTATAATATTTAGATAACTTTACCACACTCTTTTTTATACAAAATTTTATCTTTTTCGATAACAAATCATGGCTTTCTACTAATGAAACATTTCTCTACAGAATTGCATCATAAGAATTGCATCATAAAATAGACTTTTAGCCAAAAAAATACTACTGTGTGTCGTTGTATAATATATTTTATTTCTTTTTTCTTTGCTAAAATAAGATTATTGTTTTGCGTTATAGACAAATTTTTTTTAGTAAAAATTAATATTTTTTGTTTAATTTTCAGTATTTTTTATGTATTATTTTTTGGAACGTATTCACAAAATATTCGTGATATATTCACTTGAATTTGGCGAATACGAATACGAATAAGAATATCATGAAAGAGGCGAATATTCGGCGATTCGAATACGAATACGAATATTCATAACATCACTAGTTCATACATTCTCATTCGTTACAATGCGTTCTTAATGTGTTCCTATATTAATATAAAGTTATCATCTTTTAAACTACTTAAGAACGTGTGCAATGCAGTAATTAAACACTGGTTTAAAAATTCTAATTTTACTATTAAAATACATCCAATTAAAAAGCTAAAGATTTAAAACTATTGGGCAATTTAAAACACTATAATCCCCCAAATCAAAAGTGGCCATTTTAACTTTTTTTGTTAATTGCTCCCCAGGACCTACCTGCGTATTAAATTTCTATTAAAAATAGGACCTATATGAGACTGCTTTGAATTTTCCATATATGTATTTAGTATTTAATAAAAGAAATAAACTTAAAATAAATGTGCGATACTATCGGGTCTGTTCTGTATTCCATTCGGAATGAAAATGTACGTAATTTCATTACATTGTGGTTATAAATATTAATTTATAGCAACAATGCTTTGATAATTCGGAAAATTTTCATTCCGAATGGACTACAGAGCAAACCTGTATATTTTTAATTGCCTAAATTTTTTACATTTAGTTTGTAAATAAAAATGTCAACAAAAACCAGAGTTTTAAATAAATTTATTCATGTTTTTCAGGAACATGTTCATAGTTCGCAATGCTGGGATTTTTATTGAATGTTGATTTTGCCCAATTTTTTGAAACAGTACATATTCATGTTTTAGCTAAGTGCCTTTAGACTGAAATGGAAAAAGCTTAAAATAGTTGAACATGCTAAGAGAAGACAGTTAGTGAAAATCCGAACATTTAGAAAAAGTTCAATGTGCGACTCACCACAAGATGGCGACAGTTTGATAATTAAGCTTACTAATATTAATAGGATTTTCGCTACAGTATTGTTGCCACTGTCAGTGGTAGTGTGAGTAAAGGACTCTGATGAGTAGACTTGGTGGTCACGAAACAGCTGTCAGTTCAATCTTCCGTACAGCCAAATTTTTCTTTGAATGTTCAACATTTACATGCTTTAGAATTTCTTTCTTAAATAAAAAAAATTTTTTTTTGATCGAAAGATTAAATTAAAAAGGAAATTAAGCTAAACTTATTAAATAACTTTGGATAAAAACCATACAGTTCGACAAAAAATTCATAGCTCAATTATTAAAACTCTAAAGGCACTTAGCTAAAACATGAATATGTACTGTTCCAAAAACTTTGGCAAAATAAACATTCAATAAAAATCCCAGCATTGAGAATATCGATGATATTCCACGCTGGTAAGACTGAAATGAAAAAAGCTTAAAATAGTTGAACATGCTTAGAGAAGACAGTTAGTGAAGTTCCGAACATTTTGAAAAAGTTCAATTTGCGACTCACCACAAGATGGCGACAGTTTGATAATTGAGCTTACTAATATTAGTAGGATTTTCGCTACAGTGTTGTTGCCACTGTCAGTGGTAGTGTGGGTAAAGGACTCTGATGAGCAGACTTGGTAGTCAGGAAACAGCTGTCAGTTCAACCTTCCGTACACCTAAAATTTTCTCTGAATGTTCAATATCTACATGCTTTAGAATTTCTTTCTTAAATAAAAAAATTTTTTTTTGATCGAAAGATTAAATTAAAAATGAACTTAAGCCAAACTAGTTGTTAGAAATGGTAATTTTATTTCTATACACGGCCATTCCTTAAAGATGAATTTTGCGGACATTTTTGTTTATTTTGAACATGTACCTTACATTTGGCAGTAGTCGGTAATCATAAATTTTCAAAATAATTTTTGAGCTTAGGTGCCTGTAACAACTTTGCATAGGACGCTCAAAACTGCCATGAACAGGGCTTTATTAGGCTGGTAGTTACTATTCTTCTTGCTTTAAATAAAGACAACATGGCTATAAATGTAGGTGCTAGGGCAAAATTAGTAAAAACAAATCTAATTTAAGGAAGAACATTTTTATGTTATAAAAAAATAACTAAAAAAATATATTTTTCTGAAATTTGTACGGTGAGCTTTAAATTCATTATTTAACTTCGTATTAAAAAAATTATTTATGTTCATTTTTAGTTAGTTTTTTTATAATATAAAAATTGGCATCCTTAAATTTGATTTCTTTTTACTAATTTTGCCCTATCACCTACATTTATATCTATGCATTTAAAGCAAGAAGAATGTTAACTACCTACCTAATAAACCCTGTTCATGGCTTTTTTAATACCCTGTGCAAAGTTTTTTAGAGGCACCTAAGCTCAAAAATTATTTTGAAAATTTATGATTTTCGACCACTGCCAAATGTAGGGTACATGTCCAAAATGAATAAAAATGTCCGCTAAATTCATCTGTAAAACATGAAATTTCACCGTGTATAAAAATAAAATTAAAATTTTCAGCAAAATTTCTTACAATTTTAAAAATTATGAAGAATTTTTTTTGAAAAATCTACGATTTTTTAGTTAAATTTCAATGTTTTGAGTTTAGATCTTTGTTACGACTTAACGGTTGTAGACATTTCAAAGCTTAGATCGGTGAGTTTACTTAGAATTTTATCAGGAATTTAATAGTTTAATCCAATTTAAATCAAAGGCGTAGTAAAAAAATTATTTAACGTACCTAAAATGTTACAAATCGGTATATATTTACGAAAGCTACAAGTCGCACAATGTTTTTCACACCGGAGGTAGCCAAATTTCAGCCTTTGTAGCTCCGCCCCTGGTGCAACTAAAAACTTATGCAGACACGATTATAGAAGCCTCACTCCTCTTCTAAAACCCATTTAACTTTTATGCAAATCCATTTAGTAGTTAAGAAGTTCTATACTTATTACCATTTTTTTCTAATTTACACCACTATGCGTAGTTTGTATATGCTGTTTGACGTGTAGCAACCATACCAATGAACCGATCACGTTCAAAATTCACAATATGATTTCTACAAAAATAAGTTATCTATATATTGAATTTTAGCTGAATATAAAACAAGTCATGAGATTTATCGACATTTATGTGAAATTTTGGCGGATGCTTGTATGAAGACTTTGTGTAAACATGGACTGATTTCTTCAAATTTTAGTTTATTTTTTTTTTGGGACCAGCACTCAGAGGATGGCCCGTACTTATGCAGTGCATTGTGCCGGAACTAGGAAAATTAGTTATGGGAAGGAGGATAGAGGGAGTAGTGTCTGTGAATATTCGACTTGAACTTTCCCACACTTAAAGTGGCTGGAAAGACCTCTGCGGGGAGTTTATTCCACATACGAACTGTTCTGCCAAAGTACGAATTCTCTCTGTAATGCATAGTGCGGTTCACTGGCAGATCGAACACAAATGGATGTGCTCTTAATGAAAAACGTGTTGTGCGTAAAAATTATGGGGTTTCGGGAACAAGTTCCCAAATTTCATTAGAACACATTCCATTGTTGTATCGATAGAACAGCGAAACACACCCCACATTGCTTCGATGCTCCAGTGACGCAATAGAGTTGGCTACCCTACTGTCACCGATAAGCTTCTTCGCGCTCTCCTGTACGCGGTCGAGTAACTTCAAAATAGTTTTTGAAGCACAGGCCCATACAGGAGTTGTATACCATTTTCGGTCGGATGTTGGTGGTATAAATATTAAGGAGATCAGATGAAGTGAAGTAACTCTTCACCGTCTCAAAAATCCGAGGCACTTAAATGGTTCTTTGTCGACTTGAAAAATGTGATCATTCCATCGAACATCACATTGGATTTTCATGCCAAGAACATCAAGAGCTTTTGATTCCTCAATACCAATACCGTCCATAATTACAGATGAAGCAGCATGTTCGGTCATACGCCTGTGCGTAAGCACACAACATTGGGTTTTACGACCCTATTCGCCTGACCCCATTTGGAGCCTTTTACACGATTACGATTAAGTTTATCATTCATATTTTGCCTATTGGCCCCAATCTCCGACAAGCTTGGTCTATTGATGAATGAATAACAATGGCAAATGCTGCTGTCATCTGCGAAAGAGTAGATAGGGTTGGAAGTTTGACAGAGAAAGTCATTGAGAAATATAAAAAATAGGGTAGGAGAAAGAACGGAGCCCTGCGGTACCCCTGAATTAATCTTGAACTTGTTTAATGAGATGTCATCTATAACAACGCGTATAATACGATCCCTGAGAAATCGATCCACATCAAAATCGAGAGAAGTCATCACCGACACCAAAAGCAACAAGTTTTGACAAAGGTGCCCCATGCCACACTCTATCAAACGCTTTGTAAATATCTAGAGTCACCACCTTACTTTCGCCGAAATGATGTATGGAGCGGCACCACTTTTCCGATAGGAAGGCTAGTAAGTCACCCGTCACCCTACGGAAGCCATACTGCCGGTCGCTGACTGTTGGACTAAAAATACCTCACAAGATGGAAATTGACCATACTTTCCATCACTTTGAAAAATGCAGAGCAAATCGCGATTGTGCGGTGATTTCCAGTGTTACTAGCCTCTCCTTTTTGGCGATTGGCGTTACATTGGCAGCCTTCCCACATCTTAGAAATTCACCAGCATGGACCAAAATGCTGAAGAGGGCTGCCAAAGGGCGCACTAGCGTCGAAGAGCACTGCTTCAAGACCAGTGCTGGAATACCATCCGGCCCAGGAGACTTATTTACGTTGAGCCCCGCTAAAACCGTTTTAACTGCACGCGCCCGAAAGAATAGTTTTGGCATAGTTACGGATATTCTTTCAATCGCGGGCAGTGGTTGATTGCTGTCCGGCAAGTAGGAATTGCTTGCAAATAATTCAGTCAGAAGATTAGCTTTATCAACCGGGTCAGCGAATATTTGGTCATCCTTTAAAAGAGCCGGAACTGAGGAACTAGCATTATCCTTTACCCTTTTAACGAATAACCAAAAGCTCTTGCTGCCCTGATGAGCATGACCAGCTTATGAACCGAATTTCGTCCGATTATCTTAAGAATTTCGCCTTTAATGAATGAAAATTGTCCAAAAAGTGAAATGTTAATTCTTAAATATGTCTTAAGAGCTCCTTCTGTCGGAAAAAATAGTGTCGAATTAATGCACAGTGTAATCAGGAGGGGAATTTTCGTGCATACTATATTAATAAAAATTAATATAGTGATACTTATATTATATTTCGTTATAAAATTTGGTTAAATAGCTGATGTTCTATTAATACTAGAATCCACGATCCAAGGTGGTGAAAGTGAACAAAGGACGCTGATAATGACAGTGTAGCGGTTTTCAAAATTAGTAGTACTAATCTATTCTGCTAGTCTGATAAGATAATCTAATATTCCACTCTAAAAAAAAATAATTTGAATTTACATTAATTCAATTATTGAACTTAAGCCGAATAATAATAGCTAGTGGTCTGAAACTATCGATAATCTACACTATCGATATCATGCGGTAGTTTTTCAAAAACCATCGACAACTATAGAAAAATTTTCGAAAGTATTAAACCACAATTTGGCTACAGGTACATATATTGTACTTGGCATATTTGACATATATTTCATACAAAGTCAGTAAATTTATCAGTAACAGAGTTATAAAAAAGACTTCATACATTTATGTACATTAGACCACACATATGTGCAAGTATTATTTTTTTCCGCTCCCAGAAATACGAAGTCCGAAAAAAACTAGTTTCTACAGTATAGACCGATCCAAAAATACCCTAAAACGGCATAGAGACTAACTTGCCTATAACTCTTAAGCTAAAAGTTTTTAGCGATTTTTTTTCTGGTAATAAAATAAAAAACATTTTCTTCATATATTGTATTATTGTATTATAACTATATTGTATTATTTATGCATCATACGTCCTCGTACCATTCCCTGTACTTAACATAATGATCATTGTTGGTCATTATGATTAGTATCGGGTCGTATGACTAATAAATAAATAAATAAATAATTATTTATTAATCATACGACTTAGTTCCAGTCCCAGTTTTAATCATAATCATCAACAATCCATGAAAATATGGAAAAAGTGCCTACATTCAAGCTCTCATAACAGGCAACCCTGCTATATTATACTGTATGGTAGCAAAACAACTATAGAATAGAACTTAGTTATAGTCATATTTCATTAGTCATATTTCATTAAATATTACTTTATGGAATAAGTAATACATTGTAAATGTTGATTGTATTGATTACTTCTTTCAATTGGCATAACAAAAAACTAACATTTCTATAAAAAACAGTAAATTCGTTATTTTTCAGATTTGGTTCACTTTGTATCGGGTCCTAAATACGTTTTTTTCTTTACATCCCTTTTGGGATCCCAAATGGGCTTACATGAGATATTTGCATGTGGGGCTTAGCAACATTATTATATCTTCTATAAGAATTTTTTATTTTTATTTTAATGACAAATCAAGTAAAAAGTAAACGCAAGAGAAAATTTTATTCAACGCTGTACTGATTCTACGGTTATAATTAAGAATCATTTTTCTGTTAAGCAATTTTCATTAAATTTTGAGATTGTGATAATTTTCAATCAATATCTTTTCTGTGAGTAAAAACAAGTTCGACGTTTCGTTAGCTGCTGCCATTTTTACATTATGAACTTATTTAGTATGTCCCCATTAAAAACTTTTGCCATTTTTTCTAATCGGTATTACTTTATTAATGGGTTACAAAGCAATCAGTGGTGCCTATGTATCTTATTACTATGCTTTAAATTAGAGCTACTCTTCAGATTTCAATAAAATTATTACGTATTTTTTTCATTATCTGAAAGTAGTTACAATTTGTTGATATGTATTCATAAATTAAGTAGACAACCACTTTTTAAGTCAAAATGTGTTTGTATATGAAAAGTAGTTTTGCCGCTTAAACTTTTAAGTCAACAATAGCTGAGAGGGTAAAGTAGTTGTCTTCAAATCTGCACGAGCAAAGACAAAAAAGCAAACAAAATTAATATATATAAATAAAATATAGTGTGTATTAAATTTGTTTTTTAATCTTAATTTTTTCATTTGACTACTTTTTTTAGCTTCAAGAAAGCGAAATAGTAACTAGCTATTTACTGTGACAATGTAAATACATTTGTAAGTGGTACCCCTTATTTTTTGCAATTCTCAAACAAAAATAAGTAGTTATCGAGTCGCGAGTCATGAGTTACGACTTAAATCCTCATATACTTTTTGGCCTACCAGTAAGCAAAGCATTTGCCGGGTCCTGTTATTAAAAGTATAGATATTTTTAAAGTGTGTAAAGCGCATAAAACTAAAACGATTAATGAAATAGTAATACTTATTATTCAGAATTTCAAACGCTAAAAATCTCAAATTCCCACTAATTAGTCGTGCGCACTTAGCTGAAATGCATTTTAAAAATGTGTAGTAGCAAGATACATTTAACAAATTATTGGAAACCAATGCGTACTTTGGGGTAGAAAACCCAGCACTATGGGTGTACTGGTCTTATAGTACTAAATTTCATAACTTTGCATAAGTAGATAGAAAAAGGTAAGGGCGTTTGGTCTGTGTAGACAGTAGCTTAAATTATTTAGAAAATCCTTCCTGTTATTTAAGTTGTTTTTATCATTGTTTTGGTTAAATAAAAGGAAACATTGCTTAAAAAACCTCATAAGTTAAACAAGTATTTTGTCATTTAAAATTGCGTCTCAAAATATAAATTTTGCCAAGTTTCGAAATTAGAGATATTATAACCTCTCATAAAATTGAAATTGAAATACAAATATGGTCCAGTTAAAGAAAAATAATAAATTTACAAATATTATACAAGTGACCCAGAAAAACTTCAAGCCCATTTACAGGATACGCATTATTTCACATTTACATATATTGAAATGAATGTTTGCTTCATGAAGTTAATATTCATATCCTTTCAACGATGTGTGTATGTAGAGATAAAAAGCTGGTAATAAACTTGAGACGTGGAGTTTTAACAAAGCGATAGTGAAGAAAACCAAATCATCATAAAGTAACGTACATAATGCTGAATTCTGATGCATTCATGTATATTAGGGTTACGGTCCTTCAATTTTGTTATACTGAAATAAAGATATGATTTTTCAAAAGAGTTTGCAATATTTAAGTGTTCTTGTGTAAATTGTTACCTTCACACTGAAATTGAGTATAAGTCACATAATGTGTGTTAAAAGGATTTTATATAATATATATTTATTTTACGTTAGAAAACATAATATAGCAGTCTTATGTTCATATATAGTATTAATGTCATAAAGCAATGCTTATGCGAAAATAAAATAGAAACAAATTTTTTGTCTTTAAATTCATTTAAAATAAGTATGAGATATACAAATACTTTTACGCTACCGTTAATTTTATGAAAGGTTAAAAAACAAATATTTTTAAATTAAGCGCTAAGATGTGAATTTTTTATAAATATTGTGGTAGAAAATGTTTCTTTATTTTTTTTAGTTCAAAATCTTAAGGGATTATTTGGGAAAACAAATTGAAATGGAAATTAACTCACAAGAAAACGAATCAAGAAAGCGAATACTGCACCTTATTCGTATTAAGGAACTTATGGAATAAATAATTTGGTTTATATTTATGTTACTAAATAGGTCCATGCGGTACCTTAGGGGTTTGTTAAACAGAATTTTAAATTGTATGGGTTTTAGGATTTTCTACTTTAAATACGCACCATAATTAGTGGTAAAATACTAGAATTTATTCAAAGCTTTCTATAGGATGCAAATCTATGGTACCTAACAAGGAAATGAGCACATAAAACCAATTTTTTATATCATGTGGCTTACCGAGTTATTGCACTAAGCCCTTCAATTATAGTGGTAGTATATTACATTCAACTAAGCTAAATGGTGTTCTTAATATGTTGATTCTTCTGCAACTTACGGTAGATATGACAACTATAACCATAGCGGCAGTGAAGGTAATTCAGTTTTATACATATCAAAGATGGGTATTATTAGTATTGGGTCATGAATGGAAATTGTAAGATGGACTATGAGACTCTTGGCAATAAGAATGCCGCAAATATGTAGGTGTGGTTCTTGTTTCAGGATGCTATTATGGCAATGAATATAATTATGTGGTAATATGTAGCTTTAACGAGGAGGCTGAAGCTTGCTGTGAACAGCACAAAACGAGTTATTTAAGGGTGACGCTACAGGTATCTTTTGTTATGAAAAATCAGATGACTTCATGAGAAGATGAGCAATCTTATGCTGGTGAATAGAGAATGTTACTCACTGATGGCTAATCTTTCAAAGTAGAAAGAATCAGTACAGATGATAGGCAAGGAAACGGCGGGTTTTACACACAATAAACTATATCAGTAGAATAGTCTTATTGGTCGCGTTCATAAGACGTAACAGTTGTGCAACTGTTGTCTGTTTGTCTTAGAAACGCACAGTCCGCTATACACAGTTGTGTATTTGCTGCCATTTTTTCCATCATAAAATTTTTTCGCTACCTATAGTCAACATTTTGTGCTTAGCATGCACAGCTGATCAAAACAAATTTTAAAATAAAATGAAAATGGACAATTCGTATGGTGCTGACTATCGCATTGTATACCATGTTTATATAATATTTTATGGTACCAAAATGCACTCAAAACTTAGTGCTAAACTAATTAATTTAGTTAATTTCAACTATGTCTTTAATTGTAGCTCAACAGCTACGTCTTATGAACGCGCCCATTAATCGGCAAAAGTAAAAAGTTGCAAGAACTTCAAAGAAATTTTAGTTCAATGCAATTTTGTTTTCTGTAAAAGAAGGCCCCTTAGCTTTGACTTTTTCAAAGAAGCGAGGTGAAATTAGCTTTTTCCGGGATTTCCAGTCCCGGGAATCAGATTATTTTGGCTGCCCGCTTTCCGGAACTTTTATGCGGGAATTCCTGGGGCTAAAAACCTATTTATATACATAAAAAATTGATTTTGGCACCCAAAAGTTTTTTTTTCTTTAAATTGATGTCGACAAACAAGCGATTCATTGATTATGTGAAAAACATTTACTGAAAATTAAATTTATTTTTATACAAACTTTTGTTTGAAAACTTTTTGGTGATAATTTTTTCGGAGCCGTGGTTTTCATTTGAAAATGCACGTTAAGTAGACATGCAGAAAATCTTTATGAATGTCTTTTTGATGTAGTTAATCAATGATGATAATGATGAAAGGAAAGACTTTCAAAGAAACTCTAAAGCTTAGAGTCTAAACGGTGCTGTTAATAGAGCAGGTGAAATTTTTGGAAGACAGCGGAAAAATGACCAAAAAAAGTGAGCTTTAAACAAAAAATCAAGACCCAACTGTACACAAAATGAACTTAAAAAACTAAAAGGTAAAAAAAATTAATTAAAAAATCAAAAAACCCGACAGAATAACAAAACACTAAAAAAGCAAGTCCAGTAGTGCTGGGCGTAGAGACTTTTACAGTCGGAAATCATTAAAAATCAAATATTTTTAATAATAAGTCCCGGCAGTAAAAGTGGCTATATTCTGCACTACTGGACTTGTTATTTTCTTCTTAGTTTTCTTATGCTGTCGGCTTTTTGATTTTTTAGTTTATTTTTTATTGCAATTGTACAAAATAGCAAATTTTGATCTAATAATATATTGGAATTAAAAAAAATATGTTAAATGATATTATTTTTTTGTTTTGGAAACTGGAGTTTTTCTTATAATAGTCATTGTTGCGTCATGTGATGCAACAATACTTTCGGCGACAGAAGAAATAAACTAGGCAGTATTGTAATGTGATAATTAAAACAATTATGATTACGTTTATTTCCCTAAAATTAACAATTATCCGATAAGTAACAAAAATATATTATAAAATCCATTACACTTACATTCTGTATAATTCTGAAGTAAAAACCAAAATAATAAAGAAATTCCACCGCTTTCTGAAACTATGGCCTCGTCCATAAATTCGTTAAAGACTAATAATTTCAAACTTGACATTTACAATGTTGCAATAAAAGGTAACATTCATACAAATAAGTAGCGCAGTAATAAAAAGTAGTATTGCTCACTCTAGCTGCGCCACTATGGGTCAGCAACATCCCGCCCCTCGTGAAGACTCCCTGGAGCTTCACCATAAACGTCCAACACAGCAAGTTTCGAGACAGGCCGCCGCAAAGTATCACCACAAGTACGTACCTCCACCAGTCGTGTTTGTCTATCTGTCGCAGTTAGCTTCGAAATGACAATACCTCGTCTCCATTGGCTTCTCGGCAAATTTTCGTATTTCTTCTTCTGTGTTTATGTCTGCACCCATATCAATTGTGCGTGGCCAGGTTTCTTCGTCTTTATCTAAAAATTCAGGGCCTTGTAACCACATATTTTTAACACTATATTTTACCGGATATGTAGTTCTTGTCGCGACGTCTGCTGTATTCAAATTTGTGGGTAACCAACGCCAGTCATTTTCATGTGTCGATTCAAGTATTTCGCCAACTCGGTGCATAACGAAAGCTTTATACTGTCTATGATCCGATTTTATCCAGCTAATAACAGTTTTCGAGTCGCTCCATAAAATTGTTCTAGATGCCTTCACGCTGTGGCTTTCAATAATGGCGTTTTTCAGACGAGTGCCCAATACCGCAGCTTGTAATTCCAAACGAGGCACAGAAAGTACCTTAAGCGGGGCACATTTAGTTTTACCGGCCACACAACAAATCTGAACTCCATTGGCTGTTGTAATGCGCCAGTAGGCAACGGCGGCAAATGCAGTCTGGCTGGCATCATTGAAAGTATGTAACTCAATCGTCGTTTCAGGGAGAAATGGTTGAGGACTGTAGCACCGGGGTAGACTGAATTGTTTCGCGACCTGCAAACACTGAACACATTGAGCGAAACGTTCATAAATATTCCACGGAACAACATCGTCCCACTTTACTCCTGCACGCCACAGTTCCTGTAATAATATTTTCCCATATACCAAGAGATTTGCCAGCATTCCAAAGGGGTCATATACAGACATAACTAGACATAATAACTCTCTCTTCGTTGGACATTTCTTACCAGTTAATATTTCAGGGTTGACTCGATTCATATGTAGCCTGAAAATAAATTCGTCCGTATTACTTTTCCAAAACATACCCAGTATTTTTTCGATGGCATCGGCGGTGTTCATGTTGACGTTAGTAGGCTGATTTTCGACATTCCCGTTCAGACGATTCTGAACGTATGTTGAATTGGATGTAAAACCACGAAGTTTGAACCCGGCTTTGCTGTGTGTTGTTCTCACTGCTGATGTAACTCGAAAGGCATCCTCTTCGCTCTGAGAAGTTCTTACCATATCGTCAACATAATGGCTATTCAAAATTGTGTCGATTACTTCGGGTTGATCTCTAGCGATATCTATTGCGTTTACATTCTTCACGTACTGCGCACTACATGGTGAGCAGGTAGCACCAAATACCATGGCGACCATGGTATATATTTCCACGGGATCATTTCGGTCATAACGCCATAGACACCGCTGAGCGTATTGATCGGACACGCGTATACGGATTTGCAAAAACATTTCTTTTATGTCAGCGCATACTGCAACGGCACCTTCACGAAATTGAAAAAGAATCTTTAGCAATGACTGGTTCTCATCCGGACCCTTAAGAAGGGCAGAATTCAATAAAGTCCCATTAACGGCCGCAGCAGCATTGAACACCAGTCTCAGTTTACCAGGCTTATTCACATTGAATGCGGCGAAATGCGGTAGGTACCACGTGCGCGGAGAACATTTGTTCACTTCATATGGTGACAGTTTTCTTGCATATCCATTTGATATATAATTTGCCATTATCGTTTTATATTCTTTTGCAAATTCGCCGTCATTCTTCATCTTTTTCTCCATAGAATACAATCGGTTCAATGCCATGTTGTATCTATTTGGCAATCTAACATCATCATCTTTCCACTATAGACCGGTTGCATATCGTTCACCTACTCTTACAGTTGTATCTTTCATAATGTTTCGCGCTCGTGTCACGTCCTTCGACTCTAGCGGCTGATTTGGCGCAGCGACACCAAAATTCTCAGTAGTGAAATAATCAGCAACCATCTGTTCAATACTTCGTTCTTGCATTTCTTCAGTATGGACTACAAGGTTCAATTGTCGCGAGTTTGTCAAATTAGCTCCTATGGGCCGGCCATATATAACCCATCCTAAGGGCGTGTTGGCAGCAAAAACAAATTGGCCTAGTTGAACACTTTCAGTACTGGCTGTCAGATGACAATTGTCAATCCCGTTCAATATTTGTGGTGTAGCGTTGATATATCCGGCGGTTGGGATGTTCTTCAAATCATTCAATTTACAAAGCTCCTTAAGATATATTGACTGTGAGGGCAAATCTAAATTTGGTACACTACGAGCGTTCAATTTATACCACGTTTTACAATTACCAGCACCTTTAATTTTAATTTGCATTGACATAGATGATATTTCAGTGCCCCTTCCTCCAAACCATTGTAGAGTGAGGGATTCTTTTTTCTGTTCCAAGCCCGTTTGGCGAGCGACTGATTCATCAATTAATGTTGAGGCCGACCTCTCATCTAAAAAGGAATGTACTTGTACTATTTTACCATTCGTCCAACGTAATTCCATGGGTAATACCTTGAACAATAGCTTTGTTGTAACTTTCTTAACTGGTTTCACTTGCACGGTATTCAGTTGTACCTGTTCATTGTTGAACTCCTGATGCAACGTCGCATTATGCACCTTTCTGCACCCATTAACTTTGCAGCTCTTTTTTCGTTGGCACTGAATCAAATTATGACCCTTACGCAAACATGAAAAACACAGACGATTAATTTTCACGAATTTCCATCGTTCGTCTATCGACATTTCCAAAAATTGGTCGCACTCGCATAAGTGATGCGAGTCGTTACATATAACACAAAATATTTGCACTCGTGTATTCTCATCTGCGACACTATTCATTGGAAGCACTGGTTTCACATAGACAGGAGATTTCCCTTGTTGTATTTTCACAGGCACAGTCGGCATTGTTGGGGTGGCCCTGGCTATAACTTTTGCAATCTGATTAATCCAGACGTTAAAATGCTCCAATGTAGGAAACGGATTAATCATTGACGAATATATCACCCATTCTATACGTTTAGTCATTGGTAATTTGGACATTAGCTCCTCCATTAAAGTCGGATTATTCAAATGTTGAGTAGCTTTTGCACTCTTCAAAAAGGTAGTCAAATTTTGTACCTTCGTAGCAAATGGTACCAGCTTTTCTAAATGATTCTCCTGTATGGGTATAATTTCTTGAATCTTATACAATTGACTTTTAATCAATAACTCGGGACGGCCATACTTAAATTCTAGTTGGTCAATTATTTCTAAAACATTATGCGTGTCTATAAGTAAACTTTCCACTTCTTCAAGTGCCAACCCCTTCAAAGACTTTCGTTATCTGAATGTATTTTCCAAAGGGGTATAGCCGTATACGTTCGTAGATTCCCTAAATGTAGTTATGAACAATGGACACTGTTCAGGGTAACCATGGAATTCAGGAAGTTCATGCAGTTTTCTTGGTGCTCCATATATACCATAGCTTATAGGCGAATACACATTTGAATCACGGGGAAAAAATCCCTGATTCGTCATTGTCACATTTGACTCATATGGCAACCCTGCATTCGGACGAACACCGGGTGAACTTGTCGGCTGATAGATACTATATGATGCAGGCGTGAATGGCATGGATGTAGTATGTGGCATTATTCCATAAGCAGTAACTTGTGGCATTACACCTGTCGATGTAATTGGTCGTGTCGAGTATATATTGGCACTAGTACTTTGGTACGGCGGCATTGTGGCAGATGTCATTATAGTGGAAGAAATCATGGGCGGGAGTGTACTTACCGTGCTTACTGCAGATTGTATAGCGTTTGATTGATTGTAGACATAAGTAACATTAACATTTTCAGCATCATTCACTGTTGCTGTAACTTGGGCGGCGGTAGACACAACTACAACAGGCGGCGGCTTCTTCGTCGCAGCATTTCTGCTTGACAATTCCTCCTGTACTTGTGCCCTCTTAATTTCACTTTCTACCAGCTTTTGCATGACACGTTGGTTATTCCCCTCTAATATTTTTAATCGTTCCATTAAACAAGTTATCGTTGTGTTGTCTGGTTCACCTGGCCGGGATTCAACAATAGTATCATCATTACCTTCTATTGATGAGTTGGCATCTGCTGAACCCCCTCTTGTAGGAGTCGATGATCCAGACATGTTGACATAAAATTCACTTAGATGTTTCGGCAGCTGTCCTTGTGTTGTACGATGGCTCCTATTTTGCATAGTCCGGAAGATGTAGCTTGAATTAATAAGTCACACCCACTATGCAACCGCACATAAGGTGTAGTGGCGTTAGCAATGAAACAAGTGATGGCGTGTTGTCTCGTATCCTTGGAAGCTAATTTTCAATAAATTAGCGGCAAGTATCCAATGTACGATTCAATTCTTTTGTCCTAATAGTTAAAGCGGCTCTAGTGAAATTCCTTTTGGCGTACTCAAGAATTGAAATAAAATTTGTTGCGTCGTGTGATGCAACAATACTTTCGGCGACAGAAGAAATAAACTAGGTAGTATTGTAATGTGATAATTACAACAATTATGATTACGGTCATTTCACTAAAATTAACAATTATCCGATAAGTAACAAAAAAATATTATAAAATCCACTACACTTACATTCTGTATAATTCTGAGGTAAAAAACAAAATAATAAAGAAATTACACCGCTTTCTAAAACTATGGCTTCGTCCATAAATTCGTTAAAGACTAATGGTTTCAAACTTGACATTTACAATGTTATACTTGGCGTCAAAAGTATTCCACCGTGTACGCTTAAATTCAATGTCAATGACAGACAGCGATAAAAAATTCATTTTTAAATCAGCTTCACAGCAAATAACAAGTGGAAACAAAAGGGGCTCACATTCAATCAAACTTCATATCAAACTACCCGAATAAGAAAAAACGGTATGAAGTGGCGCCCTTGAAAATGTTACCGAAAAACCAAAAATCCAAGTAGGTATTGATCGATACATAGAAGCTATAAATAATAAAAAGAAAAGAAGTCCCAAATCCACAAACCTCGCTCCAGTGGCGAAAATGCCCAAAGATGGTAAATTTTGTGCGGCGCGGCGCCTTCCGAAAATCGCTTTCGATTCTGCAAAACGATGAAGATGAAATCACTACAGTCAGGTCCAGCAAGCCGTCACCAATTTACTTTAGAGAGAAACACTTAAGAGTTAATTAAAAGGCTAGTACGTCATCCCTATAAAATGTGGCGTGATTGGCGAGACAAAAATTGAAGTTAATCAGGAAAATAATTACTGTACTGTAGTTTCGGAGTTTGCAACTCAAAAAAAAAACTTTTCTACACATACCAACTAAAAAGTATAGATTCATATGTGGATCCCGAAGAGGTAAAATACTATTTAATAATTTTTAAGCGAAAAATTTTACTACCATTAAAAATAGAAAGTGAGTCCACCAATCACTGTTTCGTGTGAAACTGGAACCAGGTGACATGAAATTAAAAAAGAACGAAATACATCCTATATAATTTAAGATACTTTCTGCACCGAATAGATATCGTAGAGGAACCTCATAAACGAGCTGGACCTCTCCAATGCCTGAATTTCCAAGAATATGGCCACACAAAAACATATTATAAGTTGGGCACCGTTTGTGTCGTGTGTGGTGAACTAAACACACTCCCAATTGTAGTATATCAAAAGATGGTTAAAAAATAAAAAGCGTAGAAATTGCTCGGAAAACATGTCAAGCAGTCCGTATCTAAAAGACGTAATCATACCTATGCTCAAGCAATTACTTTCAAGAACACCAACTAACCGCTGCTGCGACAACCATTTACCAGCCAGATTTCATACGCCAAAGTTTTTAAGGCTAATCAGGCCATAGCGCAAAACATACCTAACAGTCAATTCTCATACACTAATGCTTAAAAGTCTAACCAGCCCACAGCTCAAAAACGACCTCTTTACAATGAAAATACTGGTATCAATACTGATAGAGTTGGGACTTCGATAGAAAATTTAATTCAAGCAATCAACTTTTTTACAACCAACAGAAACTGAATAATGCAGGAAATGTTGAAAACGCAGTCTATATTATTGCAGGCTTGAACTTAAAAATCTGTTTTTGGAACACAAACGGCATCCACAAACGGCATCCACAAAAATAACAACGAACTCGAATACTTCAAGATGGATAAACAAATTGATATTATTCTTATCTCTGAGACGCATTTGACGGCTAGAAGCTCTTTAAGAATCAACAGATATACTCGGTACGACAATTTCTCCCAACATTGGTGTCCTTTCTTGATATAGAGGCTGCCTTTGACAATGTAAGACCTGAATCCATTGTTATGGCACTGGAAAGACTGAACATTGAGCGGTCCACAATTAGCTTCATCAGAGAACTCCTGATAAATAGGGTATTTTTCTCCATGATAGGGCAAACGACTATTCAAAAACGGTTAGGCGTGGTACGCCTGAGGCAGGTGTTCTGTTACCTACCCTGCGGAGTATCGCCATAAACTGGGTACTGATAGAATTAGACTCTATGAGTCTAACGTAGCAGTGGCAGTATCTGGTAAATTTATAGATACTCTATCTCAACGTCATCAAGCGGCATTAGTTAGCATAGGTAGATGGAGCATTGAAAGTGGTCTTAATGCTTTCCCTCAAAATACGGAGCTTGTTCTCTTTACGAGAAAATGCAAGACACCGACTTTCACGTTACCGACTCTCAATGGAGTCACCCTTAGCTTATCAGATAGCTTGAAGTACCTCAGTATTATACCGTACTCCAAGCCTTCATAGTACCCACACGTTCAAGTTAAGGCAGCGAAGCCTGCTAATACTCTAAACACTTGCAAAAGGGCGATCGGCAATAAGTAGGGCGTAAGTCTCATACCCATTAATTGGCTTTTTGAAATGGTGGTAAAACCCATACTAATGTATGGCGCTGTCGTCTGATGGACTCCCTTAAATAAAGTTACTTACTCTAAAATAATTGAAAAGGTTCTTCGAACATCGATTTTGAACAGTTACAAACCCTTTATCTTATGTACGAGTACAGACCTTCAAAGCCCATTTGAGAATTTACAAATGATTTTGAAAAATAAGCATAGTAGGCTTTGAAACTTATACAAAGCCCAACAAATAAAATGTATTCGATATGAATCTATTTTATTTTTCTACACTTTTATACAATTAGAAGTCCATTCGATAACAATAAAAGTATTTAAAAGGTAAAATGAAAAATAAAATTCAAATTACCCTTTAAAAAATGTATTACCTTACATATTGTCACAATATTATTTTCAATTAAATTTATTTGTTGATGGCTAAGCATTGTCTATATGCATTTCATTGGTGCTTTACCAAATCGTCAGTAGACTTCAACTACACCTTTGAACAGTTACAAACTCCTTATCTTATTTATAGACTTTCAAACCATTTGAGAATTTATAAATGATTTTCAAAAATAAGCATAGTAGAATTTGAAATTTATACAAAACCCAACAAATTATTTGTATTCGATAAGAATCTATTTTATGTTGCTACACCAACAGATGAATTTCATTTAAATAAAATTATGACAACATGTCAAATAATTACATATTCTTTTTCATCAAATTTGAAAATTTTTTGGTGATTTTTTTTAATTTATAAAAAATCGGTCATCATAAAAGCTTATCATTTTTATTAAATAATCATAAATTCACATATGTATACTAGAAATAAAATGAGCTTTATTTTGAAAAAAATTTATGAATAAATCTATGGTTTTCTTGAATAAGCGCGGATGTCTTTTTTTGTCGACTTTGAGTTATTAATGCCAAATTACATTGTTTTATATGCTCTTTACATGCAGCAAAATTTTGCTAATAACATGGACCCATTCCGAATTGAAAAAATCGTAACTTCTTATTCAAATATTTTTTAGCTCTAATGAACTAAATCGACTAACAATTGCGTGCTGGCAATTTATTGCCGTTGAAAAAATATATAGCCACATGCGCTCTTACTTTCGATCAGATTTCCGAAATATTTTTTAGTTATTGTTCAGTTAATAAAAACTTATAATGTCTTATACACAAGCATTTTTCAGGTAAACAATTTTTGAGTGCTTGAATTAGTTCAATGGAAACAACTGTTATCGACATAAGTTTTTTTTTCTCCACACATTTAGTGTCCTTGGTAAATTGTTTTTTAATTATTCTCTGAATCTTACCCTTAGCGAATTTTTGCCTGAAATTTTGACATGCAATTCTTGCCACATATGTTTACATGACTGGCAAAAAAATTTTGGTAAAAATCACACATAGTCAGTCCGTAGTATTAAAAATAAAGTATTTCGGCTCTCCTGAAAAAAAAATTTTTGGACATACGCGCTTATTCAAGAAAACCACAGAAATATAAATTTTATTCATAATACATGAAATCAGCTAAGTTTTGCAAAAATTGCGAAAATTTAGACTGTACAACAAAATAATTTTTTTAATGACAAGGTTATAAAAACTGATTCTTGTAGATGCCACAAAAAAAATACATTCGTCTATCGGAAAGTTAATTTTACTTTATTGTGAATAAAATCTATATTTATCCATTGAGTTTCATTAATTAAAGCTTATCTTATTTCTAGTAAAAAATGGTAACAATAAAAAAATATTCTTTCAGAACCGTATTTTACTACAAAAGTCGTTAGCAAAACACACAAAATTAAAAATTCCCAAATTTTGCGCACTAACTTTTAATAAATCCGTGAACCAAATTGCTAGTATTTTAAGTATTTGATGGAAAATATATTAGATTCCCCTCAAAAATGAAAAATTTATTGATTTGATTGATATGAGGTTGACTAGAATATATTGAAAAAAATTGGAAGTAAAATTTCGGGAACTACTTTTTCTCTACTTCCAAAGTATCAATAAGTATGTATTTTCAACTTCTCAGGAAGTGATTAATAATAATATGCAAATAATTCACTAAAAAGTTATTTTACTTGTGCAAAACTGAAGCTTATTCCAAATTTTCTCAAACATTCGATGTCGCTTGATTTTTTTAAGCAAATAAAATACATGTTATTAACTATTATAAGCCCAGAGAAAAAACTCAATAAAACCATTTTTATTCAATAACAAACATTAACGAAAGTCTAGTCATGTTGAAAATTTTAACTACAATATTGAATCATATTTATTCAAAGTTGAAAATTATTTATTTAGAGTACTACAATAAAGTTTTTTTTTAATTGAAAATTATTGAATTAATATGACGAGAACTTATTTTTAAATTGCCGTTTTTCCCTTAGTGTACTTTTATTTAAAAAATAACTTTCTAGAAGTAATTGGATAATATTAGTTCCATTGTACTTACTAAAAAGAACATATAAAAAATAAAATTTGTTTAACATAATTGACATGACTTCGGATATATGATAACAAATATATTTTTTACTATGTAACAAAAACTTAGTTTTTCTAGTGATTCAAGTCCGTAACTGATCTAGTCTTGTCGTTTCAAAAGTTCTTTTCTAGGATTCTTTAGTTATCATACAATCAAAAAATTGCAGCGATGTAGCTCCAGACTTGCCTATTATGAGGGCTTGTAGGTAGGCAGTTTTATTGCATATTTTAAAGTGTTGTTGATCATTATCTTTGTTGCCAGGAGCTGGGGAAAAGAAGGCTAAGTCGGTCATTTTAAAAAGCTAGAAAAGGCTAAATCGTACATAAATAAAAGCTAAAAAAGCTACATATTAAAAAAAACAAAGGCGCATAGTTTTAATTAAATACAATGACTCACAGAAGTAGGTATAAAAATAATTTTGGTACCATTTTATAGAGAAAAAGCGTCCAGGTTAACAATAAATAATTTATTACAAAAGTCGTCTTTGTCGATTTTGAGTTATTGTGGCCAAATTGCATTATTTTATATTCTTTTTACATGGACCAACAATTTCGCTAATAGCATTAGCCAACTCTGATTTTTTTTTGTAAAAACAATGTAACTTCTTTATTTATTATAAGATTTTTCAGCTCTAATAAACTAAATCGACGCACAGTGTTGCGAAACCGGAATTTTTTTGGAAATCATATTGCCTAAACTGTAGTTTTAATTGTATCGATGAGAAACTTCTACAGATTGGTCAGAATGAAATCCCAAACAGAATGAGTGAAAAAAATTTACACCGAAAAAAATTGTTGGGTCAAATTTTCAACAAAAGTCAAAAATAAAAAAAAATTGTTCGAAAAATTTAAAAAAAAATTTATTTTAATTCTTCTTTTATTTCTGATAAATACCCTATGATTAGTTATTAAAATAAATTATAGGGTGGTCCGAACAAGAATTATAAACGTAAAATTTTCATGATTTTTCGATATTTGTTGAAAAACTCTGAAATTTTATATGAAACCAAAATCTATTCATTATTTCTTATTTGAAAGGTGGCAATAAAAGCTTTAATTTGATACCGGTTTGAAGTCAATAGCTTCAGTTTTAAGAGAGTTATGCTCATTTTTGTGGAGTGCTAGAATAGATGTAGAATAAAAAAAAACTTTGAAGATACTATTTTCTAACACAGGCATATTTTATTGCATTCTACAGAAAAATTACAAATTATCAGTCATCTACCAATAAGTTCATTGCTTCCTCTGATAATTCCAGGTGTTTCTTCTCCTTCAGTATTCTCCTACTTGTGATTGCGGGATCAGAATTGGCGAGCAGATAATGTAATATGTCTTCACAATTGTCTTTTCTTGATGTTTTCCTCGCATGGTAAAGCCTTGTGTTTCTGAAGTCCTTGTTTCCTGCTTCCAAGGCTTCTTCTGATAGTTGGCCAATGGGGACCAAAAATGAACGAATTATTTCAGCTCCATGAATAAGAACCTTGTGGACAGTTGGTGGCATATAATGCCACGAATATTTCTTTACATAGAGACCAGCAGTTTCTTTTCCGTACTTCGAGAACTTATCGCAGTCTATCTTATATCCAGAAGTTATAGCTTGAAGAATACTAGAAAACCTTCTTATAAGTTCGGTATCTACTCCTGTGGCCAGAGCGGTTTTCTCAGGATCACTAAAGAATTTCCTTGCTGTGTTACCATCATTAGTTGTTCCACTTCCTTGTTTCACAACATCAACAGTTATTTGGAGCTGATCTTTCAGCTTTTGTTGAACTTCCTTTTTTCTTTGATCTCTAATAACCTTCTCATCTTCACTGAGCTTAGTTCTCTTTGTTTCCCCTGCCTTGCGCACAGTGATTTGATAAGCAATGTTCAGTAGGGTTTCCATAAATCTTATTCTACAATGTAATGTTGATAATCCAAATCTATAAGCTTCCTGATTGGGTGTCCTTTTAATAATTCTGTCCAACTGATTCATTTCACTGGGCTTTGCGTGGCAAATGTAACACGTTGCTGCAGACTTGTTATCAGATAAAGAATTACAGACTTTTCCATCCACCATTGTTTCCTCCAGTTTATGTTCTACTTTAAATTGTAATCCGCTTATGTTGATAATCGTTTCGTGTATACTATTTATTTGTTCTTTCATGAGATCGTCCTGTTGCTTTGTATACTCTCCAGTCTCCTTAGCATATTCAAACTTGATTGGTCTGCAATATCTGGTTGATGATGGTGTTGGATTCTTCCATACTTGTTCTTTATTGCATGAAAGAACTAAAGGAACCATAGATATACTGAACAAGCTACTATCAGTTGCTGTATTGTCAGTAAAGTTTTGTTTATACTGGCTATGTCCTGAAGATCCATCCATACCCCATTTGCTAATAAATAACATTTCTTTCTCTGCATATGCTTGAAGGTGGTCAATTGATTGGGATTCCAGTATTCTATTCGCAGTGTGATCCAAAAGAGATTGTAGTTTGACTGAAGCAGACTTTTCATTTACATCGACATCCTCTGGATAACATTTTTTTTCTCCTCTAAAAGTTTTCTGTAACTAGGAAAGTAATTGTATTTTTCATGATATTCTTTTAACTTTTGCCACTGATAAACGCTGGACATGAACATGAAGAAAGCCAAAGCTGCCTTTATATCCCCTTCTTCCTCTTTTCTCAATTCTTCAGCTGTGTATTTAATTAAATCTGCAGAAACCTCTTCTGAAATTTAGGTTGGTATAGGATGTTGGTATAGGATGATATAGGCTGAAATTTAGGTTGGTATAGGATGTTCAGAGGAATGATAGCTGTTATCACTTTCGGATCAAAAGAAATTAAAGGAATTTGCTTACAATATGTATTTAGCTGTACTAGCAAAAAAAAATGCTTAAAAGATTCGATGAAAATTTTTTACATATCGAAAGTCATATCGTCCCTAAAATGTCCAACTGTTTAATGTACAAAATTCGCGTTTTAGATTCGTAGCCATAGTCGCCCAATTTTTACGATACGCTTCGCTGCAAAATGCTGAATTTTTCATAGAAGATTGATTTGTATTATTTTTCAGGAAACTCAGAAAATTTTATAATGTAAATCGTTCAAAAAATTCCTATCAAAATAAACAAATTGAAATTAATTAACATTCAGGTATGTGATGGAAAACGATCCTTTTGAAAATGACTTCAATACGATTGTTTTGAAAAGGTGTGATCAAGGCCTTGGGTGTGATGAATTCCAAATTCCGGCCGATTTTGACAATTAGTTTTGAGCCAAACTCAAACTACCGATTTTTCAAAAGTGCACGAGAAGATAAAATATAACCAATATAAGAGAACTGTGAGAAGAAATTTAACAGAAAAGATTCAGAAAACGAATATAACAAATTTGGAAATTATTGACAAACGGACTATAGCAAATATATTCATTCATATCTTTTATCGTTTTCAAATCGTTTTTGTGTCTAAATCCTTTTTCATCACATACCTGATTATATACTAATTTATTTCAGTTATTTTATTTCGTGGTTGGTAATGCTTTCAGTCTAACTAAGGGGTTGAGAAGCAAACGGTTTGAAGTGCAGAAAAGAGTAATTAAGTTTAAAAAATTTCTTTTTGTTAATATGCATTTCATATTTAATTTTTGGCTTTGTAATACATACAGTTTTTTAAGATTATAATACAGGTCTGATTTTTTTTAGAGAGATAAATATCAGTATTAATTGATGATTCCTGCATCTAAATCATTTTTTTAGTTTTGTACTTGTACCACTTTGCTTCTCAGATTTTCAATTATAATGTAATATCTTCAACTGAAAAGTTGTAGAAATCAGTTTCGTGTTGTCAACGTATGACCTACGATATATAAACTGACGTTGTTCTGCGTGCCTGGAAATGCCGGAAGGAGTGGGCTGACTGTCTAACCAGCAGAGCAGCCCAAAATAGATTAATAGGGCCGGAACCGTTCTTTGTCATCTCACGTGGACACGTCAAAGAGAAGAATATTTCCTGAGATTAGGTGGTGTTTACTCGCTATTTATTATTAACGAACACAAATTACCTCAGACCACTAACCAGGAAACAGTGGTCTCATACGACAACAAATTTGTTATTGCTAACTCTGAGACTCCATGAAACTCAAGAACAGATACCGGAACCTGCGCAATTACCCGTCTGTAATTGCTCACAAAATGAAGTTTCTTGGAGGAATACTGATGACTCTAAGTGAAGTATGTAACCTATTATTGAGCGGAATAATTAGATTTAGCGTAGCTTTAATCTGCTTCAGTACACATCTGGGCTGGGTTCAGTGTAGTCAGATGAGGGGATTTGTCCCCAAATTGGGGATTTCAACTTCTATTTGGGAACAGATTTGGGGATATTTCATTATAAGCACTTTTAATAAAATTTATTTCTTTTCTAGTTGTATTAGGTATTTCGATTATTTTAAAATAGTGTTTTACTTGCTGAATTCCGTTTGTTTGAATGCATCAATATATAAATTGAACTAGGCTGAAATTGATGTCGACATAGGATATTCAGAGGAAAGAGAACTGTTATCACTTTCGGTTCAAAAAGAGCTTAAAGAAATTTATTTACATTATGTACTCGTATTAATCTGTCTTGGTTAAAGAAATGCTTAAGCTTTGTTCATATCATCCCTACCATGTCCAAATATCTAATAAACAAATACGCTTCTTAGTTTCGTGACAGTGGTCCTCAAATCTGTACGACATGCTTCGCTGCAAATTTTTCTCATAGAGGATTGAAGCCTCAATAAAACTTGCACATTTAGGAAGGCGCTGATTATGTTCATACCTATGGGTATTTTGCGCTGTTCTGAATAGTACCGATTTGCATAATCGATAGTTGGATATATTAGGGACGATATGTTAGCATCACGAAACTGATTCTGTATTATTCTTCAGGAAACTCAGAATGGTCTTGCGAAAGTGTAAATGTAAAATATCGTAGCTTTTTTTTCTGAAATCTAACAAAATGCCCAACATTTTTTTAAAAAGCTACGATATTTAGCATTTGCATTTTCGCAAGACCATTTGCATCAAGCACCGATCTCCGCTATATAATTGTATTATTAAAACTTTTGTACCAAAATATTAGTTTTTGTGTAAAATTAAACCAAAAAATATGATAAACAAAACAGTTTTCCAGAATCGCAATATTGTAATGGTTTCTTAACAAATGCTTAATTTATTTTAATTTTCTGCAATTTTATTATTACTTCTGGAAAAATGTTTTCTTATCCCAGAGAGATTAAAAATTTAATGAAAAAAATAACATTTCTGTAACTATTAAAAGTTGTTAGTTTTAAATACAATGGAATAAACTACTGACAATATCTTTTTGTACGTAATTATTATTTGAACTGAAAATGTGTATAAGTCGGAAGTTATTATTTGGCTTAAGTTCACAATAACTGAATTAATGTAAATTCAAATTATTTTTAAGAGTGGAATATTATAATATCTAATCAGACAAGCAGAACGGATTAGTACTACTAATTTCGACAGCCGCTACGCTGTCATCATCAGCGTCCTTTGTTCGCTTTTACCACGTTTGATCGTGGATACTAGTATTAATGAGACATCAGCTATTTAACCAAATTTTATGAAGAAATAGAATATGAGTCCTATTCCTTTTATTAATATGGTGAGCCGAAGAAATTTCACCGTCTGATTCTATATTCCAATTTTTCCAACTCTTATTTTTATTGGTTTTTGCTTGTACGTAAGCTCCGTCTACGATAAATCAAGCTATTGTTGTTGTACATGTTTTTAAACAGGTTTCTTTAAAATTAGAAGTGAAAAATGCATATGTAAACATCTAAGTATGTACATAGGTTCATATATGGCTAAATCAAAATAATACTATTATTAGACGTAATAAAATACGCAGATGACTTAAAACGTCTTAATTTTATTGAATGATAGTGCTTATTAAAAAAATATTTTTTTGGGGACTAAATTGGGAATTTTTTCTTTTGAAATGGAGATTTTTGGGGATATCATTCTTTAAATTGGGGACATGAGGCAAAACTTTTCTGGCAACACTGGCAGGATCTACAAAATGAAAGCTAACATTTTTCATTTAAAAAAAGCTTATGTCTGCTGGTGTGCTTGAATAAGTTAAATTTTCGTTAAATGTAAGCTACTGGTATCGACATAAGCTTTCTTTCCTGCACACACTTTAAGTGTCATTGGCACATTGTTTTTTTTTAATATTCTCTAGATTCTATCCCTTAAGTAATTTTTGTCTGAAATTTTTAAACAAACTTACTTAAGTGACTGTCAAAAAAAGTTTGATAAAAATCACACTGGGTCTGTAGTGTTTCTGCGCTCCTGGAAAAATTAGTTTTGAGACATACACACTTATTCAAGAAAACCACAGAAATAAGAAAACCACAAATAAATATTTATACAGTGACGAAATAATTTTGTTTCTACAGGTTAAATGAACAATAAAAAGAGCTTGGAAATAACAAATTTCGAGGCTAAAGCGGCCCATCCATTATACAATATTATTGCATATTTTATTGTACATATTATTGTCGTTTTGACCCATACTATGCAATAAATGGCACAACATTTCAAAAAAAGTATTGCCCAATTTTCCTGGCAGTGAAAAAGTAAACATAACACTGAACAATATTGCCACCACATGCCATAATTTTCTTGATTGTACAATAAAAATCAACAGTCTTTTGATTTTTCCCAATATACTGTGCCACCTTCGGATATGACCCATACATTGGCGATATTATTGTGCAATATGAAAAATTGCACAATTATATTGCAAGTGGGTGGGCCGCTTTAGAGACAAAATAAAAGGCAAAATCTAGCCCCGAAAAGGCTAAACTGGCAACGCTCATCATAATGATTGGTACTGGGTCGTAAAATTAATAAATAATCAACTATAAAACATACGCAGCTGTGATTTCAAAGAAGTGCCAGGTAAAATTGCAAAACTAAAGTGGCAACCTTCAAGTTGTCATAACAGGCAAACCTGCAGCTGCATCGATGCGATTTTTTCACTGTATGATAGCTAGACTATCATAAAATATAAATTTTGAAACGACTAGACTAGATCAGTGATGGACTTGATGCACAGTCATAGAATTGAACTTTTGAGATTAGTGGCAAACCTTGGGCACCAGAGCATCTTAATTTTCGTTCCATAGTAAAAAAACAAATTTGTGATCAAATTTCGTTAAATATTAGTTTTCAAAAAAAAATAAAATTAATAAGTATTAGTTGTATTGATTGCTTCTTTCGATTGGCATAACAAAAAATCAACATTTCGATAAGAAATTGTAAATTCGTTTTTTTCAGATTTGGTCCACTATGCGTAGCTCCAAAATGACTGGATCGATTTCAATTTATTTCTCTTATTTGAAAGGCGACCAGATCTAAAATATTCTAACCTATATTTGTAAAAAGCAGTCTACCCGTTTTATAGTTATTATCTATTTTCTTCGGTGGTTTTAATATTTTTAGTTTAATGTCATTTAATTTAATTTTAGTTCTTTATGGAACCCATTACATTGGGCATTATTTCATTTGGATTTATTTCTTTAAGCGTTTTTTTATTTAAGCACTATTACCTTGTGTGACGGAATGCAAGTTATTGCAAACAGCCCTTGAATGTTTTTTATCATTACTGAAATTTTTTCAACATGGAAATAACTCCTCAGTTGTATGTTCTAATATACAAACCATATGCCATAGATATGACAACAAAAGATCATGTTTTACATCTACACTACGGGTAAGAGTTCAAATATGTCATCTATTCATTTGTCTGTAAATAAAGAAAATTTCAAGCATTTAATTAAATTACTATTTGGTCAAATGAAGTTTATTTACATATTCACATATTCATTCAACTTGTGCGTCTCTGTTCAATTAAATTTGCGTTATATTTGCTGAAAATATCTGCTCAAAGTTCAACCATTTTATGCTTCCTAATTTTTATTTATATATAGCTATACTAGCTTTTTTCGACCCGGCGATGCTCGGGCCTTAAACATTTTGAGGAAAAGTCTTTAAAGCTTTATTTACCGTCTATGTGGTCTAGCAATATGGACGAAATAACTCTGCCAAAAAAAACCGACTTCAATACAAAGATCCAATTAAACAGATTTCAAAACGGGTGTAATTTTACGTTAGGTCAAATAGTGTGTCGTACTACTAATGGTATGTTCGTCCGCAATTTTTTATAGTACCAAAACTTTCATGTTCTTTCAAATAAAAATTTTGAAATCGGTCAAGATCGGAGTTATACGATAAGCAATATATCAGGCTATCATTTTTTCCACCCCAATTCCACTTTTTTGGGACCAAGCTTCCAGCAATACGTTTCAAACAAAAAAAAATTAAATTCGGTTTAAAAATAAAAGAGTTAATCTGGGGTATCAAACTTCCCCACCGATTTAAAAAATGGGACTAGACTCCAGGGAAACCCTTTCAAACAAAAAAGATGTTTAAAATTGGTTGACAAATGACAGAGTTATACGTGGGAGACTAAACTTCCCTGCTTCCTCCTCCTCGTTTTCGAAAAAAATATCGGAGCAAACTGCAAGCAAAACCGTTAAAATAAAAAAGGAATTTTGAAATATCCCCACCGATCTTAGCAAAAAAATATGGGACCTAACTGCAAGTATAGCCTTTCAAACCGAAAAAGAATTTTAAAAATGGGTTGACCAATGCCCGAGTTATCGTGGATGACCGAATTCCCCCACGGATTCTTGAAAAGAAAATTGTGGGACCTTACTGCAAGCAAACCCTTTCAAACCAATAAAGAATTTTTAAAGTCGGTTGTCAAATGGCAGAGTTATGTCCAAGGGGAGGTTTTGACCCATTTGAACCCACTCCGATCCAAAACCCGGCAAACAAATACAGCCTATATTAATTGTGGGCCAAATATCTATCTGTGTACTAAATTTCATTTATTTAGGCGTGATGCCGTAACAAAAATCTGCAAAGAAACAAACAAACAATGAAACACACACCTCATGTTTATATAATATATGGAGTTTTTTTGTATTGAAAACAATTTAACTAAACGCATTACACTTTCAATTGCCAAAAATTAATAGAGTTATGCTTGTGCATCAGATTTTTTGAATTCATTCTTGTTTATTTTATCATGGTTTTAAAATGAATTTGGAAAAATTAAGTGCAATTGAATTACGAGTTCATGGGTGGAAAATGCCTTAAAATCAAAGAAATAGATTTAAAAATGTTTAATAGTAATTTTTGTATAAATAGAAAAAAGTATTGCAACAACTATTCATTAAAGATATATTCCTATTTAAGTTCACGCACAGTGCATTTTGCATTACAAATTTGTAATATCTATATATGTGACCTTCTCCGAGAAAAGGGACCTAGTGTGTCAAAAAACGGGTTTGGACTTAAGAGTGGATTCTGGTGACTAAAAGGGTGTAAAATAAGATGAAATGAGTTTTCTCAAAACTTCATTTTCACACACTAGGTCCCTTTTCTCGGAGAAGGTCACATATATAATTTCGTTATTTAAGTGTTCCTCTTTTTGTCTATTTAAAGCCCACAGATGGGCTAGAAAGCAGAAAATGGGCATGCCTATAGTAAAAAACCTAAGCCAAATTCTTGCGTAGCCATATTTTTGATTTTTGGCCTGTGGGCGGAAAATAAAGAAGAAAAAGAGGCGTTGCTATATAAATTTTCTAAAATTTAAGGTTTTATTAAAGCCCCTAATGACATAGGAAGCTGAAGTAGTCGGATCTAAGATTTTTCGACTACGGGCAAAGAATTGAGAGAAAAAGGGGCGTGGAAATTTTCTGTTATTTTATATTTCAGCTACATTTAAGCCCCCTAAAAGACCAATGAAGCTAAAAATTGCCAAGCATGTGGTACCGACATTGAACTTATCTTAGCTTAAAGTAGTTAGGATTAAATTTTTTTGAATATGGACGGAGAGTGGGCGTAGCAAAATGTTTTATTTTTTAGCTTATTAACTAATTTGGAAGACCCTCAATGACCTAGGTATGCAAGATGAACACTGAGCTGGATTTTTGATATCAGGTGTTAGTGAGGAGATGCGAAAAGAAAAAGGGGAGTGGTGAGTTAAATACTATATATATTTATTTCAAGATGAAATTAATGTTATGACATTAAACATATTTTCTTACAGAGCGTCTTCATGAGACATTAACTTTAAGATAACATGAGCGAAAACGTTGGCAGAATAATAAAAACAAAATCTCGATTTTTCTCTTAATCTCCTACAAGGGGTAAAACTAATTTCACTTTTCCTATAAGATTTCATTTTATGCAAATGCTCAATGAGTTAACATGTACTACTTTTGCATAATTACTTATTTTATTTTTAATTTTTCACACAAACTTTAATTTATAAATCAATTAACCGTAAAGTGCGCACCTAGACACCCGGGTACCTTTGGTCTTTTCAACCAAAACTTTTTCATTGAAATTGATAATCTGCATATCTGAAACTTTTTGAGAACTACTAACTTTCAAAATAATTAGTATTTTTGCAGCCGTACAGCAACAATTTTTTTGTATTTTATATGAGATATCAATTTACTCTTAACACCCTTAAATGCGCACCAAGGTACCCGGATACCTGTATGTATTTATATCGGAATACGGCCATTGTAAGTACATATACTTTTTGTTAGTTAGTAAGAGCTCTGCATAAATAAACAAAAGCTTATATAAACGGTGTAGACGGAGAAATTTCTAATCAAATTAGAAAGCATTTATGTGCACGAAAAAACAGCTTCTATTGCGCTACAAGGTACCCTGGAAGTTACGTGGAAAACAAGCATTTTCGCACTAAATAGCAAGTTAAAACATTGTAAAATATGTATGAAATTGACAACAGATATATATTTCAATCACAAAATTTTTTCACGTAAGATTCATACAGGTACCCCAGTACCTTGCATCGCATTATAAGGTATTTTTTTTTTGCCGCGCACATAATGGTTAAACACATTAATTCATTTATCTAACACAGAATTTTTATCAAAAACATCGCTTTCCATTTATATAATAAACACTCACATATGCACACCAATTTAGTTTCATGTTCGTGTATTTTTTGACAGTTCATATTGTAAGATCTTTGTTATAACCAGGGTTGTCAAATCTTTTCCGACCTATTTCGCCAAATTGATTTAAAAAATACCCAAAAGTCGCCAAAGTCTGTTTTATGTAGTTTTTCTTAACATATATTTTGTAGTAAATTTGTTTATATATAATATTTTTTTTATATAAGTTTTTAAAAAATAATCGCATTAAAATTTTGCAAAAATATCGCCAAAAGTAGGAATAAAATCGCCAAAAACTATTTCTTGCCAATTTTTCTCAACAAAATTCAAAATCCATTAATATAAGAAAAAAAGCACCAAAACCACTTTGTTTTAATATATTCCAGACAAGTTTTGGTGGGATTTATTTTCGAAAAACAAAGTAATATTCCTGAATTATAAAAATTTTCACGTTAAATTTATTTATCGTCAGAAAAATCGCGATGTCGCCAAATCAAATATTTTGCTGCCAAACAAGTTCAAAAATCGCCACGTTTGGCGAGAAATCGCCATATCTGACAACCCTGGTTATAGCATTTCTTATAACAACGCTCTCATAAAAATTCTTATAACATAGAGATAACATTAATTTGAGGTCTACACGTAACATAATTCTCTCTGCTATTGAAATTGACAATCACATCTTTCATATTATGTTACGTGTACACTTCAAGTTAACTTAAAATGGCAAAGAGTTTTTTCCCTATGATAAAAAGTCAGTCAATAATTTATAACATGTAAAGCCAAAACCACAATAAAGCAGTGCGGTATTGAACAGTCGCAATCTGTAAAAACAGTTCAAAAAAATTATATGCAACAATGGTAACATAAAAAAATTAAGCGCTAATCATGAACTTTTCTTATAATAGAGATTATTATAGTAGAGATTGTTATAGTAGAGATTGTTATAGTAGAGATTGTTATAGTAGAGATTTGCTTAGTACAAACAGTAAGACATGTATTGTTCAAACAGTAAAACTAAACCAGGGATCCACCTTCAAGGAAGCAGCAAAAGCTTTAGGCATTCTAAACGACGACTCAGTATGGGAGTGCACCGTTGAAGAGGCAGCAGTGCTCAGTATGCCTCATTATTATTTGACTTACTTGAAGCTAAAAATTAAGTAGTCAAATAAACAAAAAAAACATGTTTTACCCGACAGGGATACGAACGGTGCTCTTTCAGATTCGAAGACAAGTGTCTTACTCGCCCAGCTATTGTTGACTTTAAGTTTACGTTCTAGAAATTAATTCTCATATACAAACAGATATTAACTTAAAAAGTATTTTTCTACTTACTACACATCCGGTGTGTTTTACTATCCCATTGTTGTGCAGATATAGAAAAATTAATGATAACTTTGTATGAGTACCCGTATTCCCAATCTCAAAGTACAATTTGCTCTCGAAACAACCTACCTCAAACTTAGAATATCGCAATGGGGGTTCTCCAGATATATAAATTTATAAACTATTATTAGCATATTGCTTGGGGGCTTCTTTGAGGGAGCAGAGTACAATTTAAATATTGTTTCTAACTTTGTTACTTTAGAAGATAGATGTGTTACAAAATTGTATTAAAGTTATATTTTTGCCGTTTTTCATAAACGTGTTTGAGGGTGTCTTATGGAGCGAAAAATCCAATTTATATTAAATTGATATTTTTATTATTTTAGAAGATAAATTGGTAACAAAATAAGTACAAAAACTAAATTTTTAACCTTTTTCCCCCGTAAATGCGAAAGTTTAAAAAAATTCCAAAATCCCCTCCGCTTAGTTTTCGTTCCAATTTTAATGTTTTTCAAATTTTCGTGTTCCTTTGCTAGATTTGAAGATCTAAGGTTAACTAATTTACCCGGTTTTACCCCTTTTTATCCCATTAAAATTTTAGTTTCCATAAATCCCTTCTTAGAGGATCTATACGTCGTTGGGGGATTCTTTAGAAGGGAAAATTTCAATTCAAATTTTATTTCTTGCTTTATTTATTACTTTAAAAGATAAATGGGATACAAACAAAAAGGACCAAAATTATCAGGCACGGATCCAGCTTAGCTTCAGCTTTTGGGAAGTGGGGAACTTCTATGTAAAACATACTATTTTTCAAACTTCTTCTATAGAAATTTACTCGTTTGGGGAGGGCATATCCCCCCCCCCTTTGTATCCACGCCTGAAATTATATTTTTGCCTTTTTTCCTCCCTAAATGTATTTGTTGGTCTCTCACGGAGAGAATAAAAGTTCTAAAATTACATGTTTACCCTTTTTACGCGCACTAAATGCGAAGTTAAAAAATACCAAAATGCCGCCCGTTTAATTTTCGATCTAATTTTAATGTTTTTCGAATTTCGCTTCTACCTTAGTTGGATCTGTAGATATAAGGTTACCATATTTAACAATTTTTACCCCTTTTTATCCGCTTAGAAATTGATTTTCCAAAAATATTTTCTTAATGGTTCCATACACACATTTTATTCCTATTACAATATATTCATTGAATCCTCACAACAAATAGTCTGCACAACTACCTAAAAGAGCTTCAAATTTTACCAAAAACCTATTTGAGCGCGCCAATTTAAATTTTATTTCTATCTTTATTACTTTAGGAGATAAATGAGTTAACACAAAGGTACCAAATTTATATTTCTACCATATTTCGCCAATATATGTACAAATTTCAAAAAAGTATCAAGACCTGTCCGCTAATCTTTCGATCTTATTACGTTCTTTTTTTTTAATTTTACGCCTACCTAAGTTAAATCTGGATATATAAGGTTACCGAATTTTCTTGTTTTTTATAATTTTTCACCAAAAACACTTTTCACAATAGAATCTTGCGCCAGCATATCAATTGGTATTTGAATAACATCTTCTCCAAACTCTATACTCAGCCTCCCATTGCCCATCTGGAATAGGCTATCTCTGTATGATGAGTCCACAGCTCGAATGTTTAATGTTAGAGATAATATTTTAAAACGTGGACAGAGAGCTGAATATTTTAAAGATGTTTGCACAATAGCCACCCTGTAAGCATATGGAACCACAGGTAAACATTTGCGAAAATCTCATCCTATCAGTAATACCTTACCTCCAAATGGGTTTTGAAATAAATTTTTATTAATTTATCAACAGTATTAAGTGCGTGACTGGGTGCCATTGTTGTCTCGTCCCAAATAATGAGTTTTTCTTTCTTAATCTGATTTGCATCAATTGAGTTTGCCCGCATACTCGAGGTAGAAGTTACAGTTAAAGGCACCGGAAGTTTAAACTGAGAGTGATAAGTACGATCTCGTTTCAACAAAATTTGTTGCAATCCCTGTAGATGCTACTGATAAAACAATATCACCCTTTCCTCTGATCACACTTAGGAAGGTTTTGCACAAATAGGTTTTTCCACTTCCACACGGTCCATCGAGGAAAAACCAGTTTGAACTGTTTCTTCCCACATATATTGCGTTCATAACTCTTGTGAATATTTTTTTCCGTTGAATATTTAGCTACAATTCAAGCTTACATCCCTCAGCTTTCTCGTTTGCAATATTAACAACAAATTGCTGATCTTTAAGGAGTTCTTTAAGAGGAGTTTTTAAACCGAATTTAGCACACGTCTTTCCATGTGAAGTAAAAATAGTTTGTACCTGCTATAGAGCAATATTTTCGCATCTCTCACAGCCAAGTTCTTTGGCTTTTGTGGTGACGTGCAAAGTTGTCTACGAAATATTCCAATAACTTATTCCAAAGTTTCTGAGTGTCCACCGGACTTCCAAACGCACAGATATTAGCGAAAATCTGCCCAAGTGTTTGAGGCATACTGAACGCTGCTGCCTCTTCGACGGTGCACCCCCGTACTGAATCGTCCTTTAGAAGGCTGCAAGCTTTTGCAGCTTCCTTGAAGGTGGATCCCTGGTTTAGTTCTAATGTTTGAACAATACATCTCTTACTGTTAGTAATAAACAAATCTCTTTCTACTATAAGAAAAGTTCAGGATTAAATTTTAATTATTTTTTTTGTATAAGTGGGAAGTTATTATTATTCGTTTTAAGTTGACAATAATTGAATTAATGTAAATTCAAACAATTTTTTAAGAGTGGAATATTAGAATATCTAATCAGACTAGCAGAACGGATTAGTACTACTAATTTCGACAGCCGCTATGCTGTCATCATCAGCATCCTTTGGTCTTTAGAGTCTTCAAAATTAGCTGAAATGTAAAATAACACAATTTTGCTACGACCCTTTTTTCTTAATTTTCTGCCCGTAGTCCAAAAATCTTAGTTCCAACTACTTCAGGCTATCCTCCATTTCTAGGACTATATGCTGGGCAATTTTCAGCTTCTTATATCATTAGGGGGTTTTAATGCAAGGTAAAATGTAAAAAAAAAAATTATTTTGCCACGCCCCTATCTGCTCTTTATTCTCCGCCCACAGGACAAAAATTAAAAATCCAGCTACGTTAGAATTTGGCCTAGACAAAAAAAGAGGAACACACAAATAAGGAAATTATGTATATAGACTAAGTAGTAGTTCTTATTTCGACCATAGTAATATAATAAATAAATACCACTCATTGCTTTCTGGAACATTAAAAGAGTACTGCCGATTAAAAAAATGCCCAAAGTTTTTGCTGGGCAGTAATAATAACTGCAAATGTTATGTTGAATTTTAAGAAGATCCTTAGAGCTATAGGCAATATTTAATATACTATAAACAAGTTTTCTAAAGTAAATAACTCCCCATCTAAATGCTAAAGTTAAAAACGTTATTATCACTAAAAGAAAAACCAACTGTCGCCATATTTAGTACGAAAACCCTTTATATATATCACACAATTTTAAAGTTTTTTCATTATAGTCACAGCTCATAAAATTTATACTTGTTTCTTAAATAATGTTGGTTACAAATGCTACTTTGAATTTGCTAGAAGCTTATAGTACATTGTCCATAGACAGGATAAAAACAGATGTTAACCTTTTTTAAAAACAAAACATATTTTTCATTATGATTATAAATTTTTTTGGAAAATAGAGTAAAAATATTAAACGATTTCACAGATAAGAAGTTTTTTTTTAGTTGCTTATGTTAAGTTGTGATGACCTTATTTTTGTACATATAATACATGTATAATAGCAGAAACAGATGGAATAAACAACATGTAGTCATTATTTGATAGTTTGTCAAGCATAGAACTCAAAATGGTGATCATAAAAAGCTTTAAGTGTAATAAACTGAAGGACATAAACAATAAAAACGACAAACCCACAAAAATGGAATATTTTGGGAACATCATTGTTGGTATCGTACCCATATACGGCTAATTCTCATTCTAACCGTACATTTTTTATTTTATTTTTTGTTTTTGTTTTTTCTTTTTTTGCTTACCAATGTAACTAAATTAAGTATGAGTAGGTAAGATTCATATTATAGTTTTGGCCTCATGACAATGGATCCTGAAATGAAATATTTTTGAATATTTTAACATTTTTGTGTATTGAGCATTAGATTTGCTTTCGCGGTTGTTCCGGGAATGATTTTTGCGATAAAAAATACAAGACAAGAAATAGTCTGCTAAAATAAACTCTTTAGGTATTCACAAAAAAATTTCAATTAAATTAAAACAATATGGATAACATTGCAATATAAGTCTGTTTAACCAAGTTCACAAAACTTTTATATATTTAGAAGTACAAACCTACGCAGTTATTTCGTGTCTGTTGTTAATGCAATTTTAACAATTAAACTGGGGGCATATTACGGCATTCGATATCGATCGAAATTTCAATACAATTTAAATGTGAATTTCGATCGATATCGAATGCTGTAATTTGCCCCCAGAGTAATGAAGCGTACTAAAAAAGCGTAACCCTCAATACATAAAGCTGAAAGTCTATACCACTCGTTTTGTGCGTTGCGCGTTTTGTGATTTTCATAGTTTCAACGTATTTTTAAACTCAAGTTACATACAACGCTTTTTGTTTTGATCAGCTGTGGTGTAAATATATTTGGCAAAAAAAAAAGTTTTGCAAGATCGGAATGTGAAGTTCAGTCCTTTCATTGAGTTATGCATCCATTGTGCTCACTCATATCCAGAAAACCAACTGCTACAGGCACAATAATACACAATTCATCAAACCATCTTCAACAACATAAGAACGCGGCAATTAGGCAATTAATAACAAGACTTGAGCGAATACCCTGATATAAAATAGACATCAGAAACGATATCGAAGCAAGTAAGAAACGGAACAGGGAACATAAACAAGAAAATAAAACTTGGGCTACCTTTGCGTATATGCGAAAATCAACATACAAACTGCAAATTTTTTTTTTAGAAAATAAAACATTAACACAGCATTCCAAGCAAAAATCAACTTGGGAAGAATATTACAAAACAGCGCAAACCAAACAGACTTCCTAGATAAAAAACGAGTGTACAAATTGACTTGCACATGCCCAAACAGCTATATCGGACAAACGGGAAAAAAGATAAAATCAAGATTTCGCGAGCACATAAAAGACTACAACAAGAAACTGAGAGAACCGAAAACATCGCCAGAATCGAAGTTCGTGAATCACATGTTCGACAACAATTGTACACTAGGCCATATTAGAAAAATTGTTAAACTATTACATTCACAACATAAGGGATGGCGATTGAACGTATTACAGAAAATGGAAATAAGCAAACAAAAAATATTTGACGGAGAATAATAAATGAACAAATAAACACAGCTAACTAATCGAGCAGATTCAAAATAAAATATTAACCAACAACATAATAGTAAGACGAAAATAAAACTGAAATTCCATACAACGCATTTTGCGTCACCGCTTTCACACGTTTTGTGCATTCCACGCTTTTCAGCGTTTCAAGTTACATGCCACGCTTTTTAAGCAAAAGTTTTTTTTCCTATTCTACGATCGCAAATATTTTTTAAACTGTATTACAAGAGCAAAATAGTACACTATACAAACATAATCGTCGACAACATTGAAAAAAATATCAATGGCTATAAAAAGCAGCAAATCTGTTGGCACGCCGCTGATGACGCTTACAAAAGTAGACCTCCTTTTTGCGTTGGACGCGTTAAGGCGTCATGCTTTGTAACTTGATACGTACAACTACATTGATCCAACTGTTTTGATAGCCGCGTATGACACAAAAAAGCGTGTAGCGCGTGTTATGGACTTTCAGTTTAACGTTTAGCAGGTAGGGACACACACAAACATACAGAGATATAATAAGACGAAAATAAGAGAAACAGGTAAAAGGTAGAGACACATAAGCGCATATAGAGGCGAGAGAGAGAGAGAAAGAGAGCAAAACACAAAAGGATCAAGAGAGGAAGCACTGATGCTAGATTTGCAGATTTCTCTGCATTTTGCTGATTTTTTTTACAGAAAAAATGACAGAGTGAGACTTGCATATTTTTGTTCTTAAATTGTAGATTTTATACAATGTCATTTCGACAAGTAAAAGTACTGGAAATCTGATCTTATACAAGGGTGTCCCATTAATCAACGTCAAGCCGAAAGCGGATGGTAGGGCAAGTAGTAACTGCTCCAAAAAAAGTTAGAAAAAAATCTATGTCACTTATTTTAAAAGGTGTTGCCAGTTTAAAAAAAACTCACCCTGCAATGATATTTCTATTGCTGTGACTACAAATCTTTTCTTTTATTATTTTTTTTCTCCTATATCATTGTCAGATGTCCTTCCGTAAATGGCAGTTAAAAATTAATACTGCAGTGGGCTGATTTTCAAAGAAAATCTTACATTTTGCCAAACGACGTTCTTAAATTTATTACTACTCCCAACTTTAACCGGCCGTGTTGAAAAAAAAATGTGCTAGGTACTTTTGGCAAGTGACATCAAAAGTTAGCGCGCTTAGCACGAATTCCAAAAAGCGTATAATACTTGGTCAATTTGTTTTTCAAACTGAGAAAAAAATTGTTTTCCAACAAAAATATCTAATTTTTTAGTCGTTATTCGATCGTTTTTTTTTTTGTTTAAATTGAAACCCCGTTCGAACAACGGCTAAAAAAATTTGTTACTTAAAAAAATAGGTCTTTTTGTTGTAAAATTTTTTTTTTCTCAGTTTGAAAAACAAATTGACCAAGTATTATACCATTTTGGAATTCGTGCTAAGCGCACCAACTTTTGATGTCACTTGCCAAAAGAACATAGTACATTTTTGTTCAACACGGCCGGTTAAAGTTGGGAGTAGTAATAAATTTAAGTACGTCGTTTGGCAAAATGTAAATTTTCTTTGAAAATCAGGGCACGGCAGTATGAATTTTTAACTGCCATTTACAGAAGGATATCTTACAATGATACAGGAGAAAAAAAAATAATAAAATAAAAGATTTGTAGTCACAGCAATAGAAAGATCATTACAGGGTGATTTTTTTTTAACTGGTAACGCCTTTTAAAATAAGTGAAATAGATTTTTTTCTAACTTTTTTTGGAGCAGTCACTACTTGCCCTATCATCCGCTTTCGGCTTGACATTGATTAATGGGACACCCTGTAGACATACATAATATGTATATTACAGCGACACCTCATAAGAAAACTGAAAAACGTGTTTTGTTACCCACCTAGAATTAAAAATTGTTTTTTTTTATGAGAAATCCCAAAACATTTTGGGGTTCTAGCGATAACTGTTCATGAAATACATCATTCAAGCTTTTGCAAGACGTGTCCAATGCACAATTAAACTTTTTCATTCGTAGCACCAACAATGAGATAGATATTCCACAAAAAATAAAATTTTTACAACTCATTTTATGTGTATTAAAAAGCGCATTTTTGTTATGTTTTTTTTTATTTGGCGTTTTCCGAAATATATCAGGTTCGTGAGCCGGTTCGTATCTGAACTTTTTTTACATTTGTCGATTGCTCGTTGAAAATAAACAGAACTATCCTTTTTGCGGTATAGGCATTCTATTGCTTATTTTATCAGCGCCTGGACCTTTTTTCGAGTTTAAGCCCGCAATACAGTGTTCAATCTCACGAGCTTGAAGGAAGCATCTGGTATAGCGAGGACTGGTGGCTGCTTATGTACTTTAGGATATCATTTGAAATGTCTTTTGAAGTCGCGTTTAGTGGTATATAATAATGCCATCAGCTATATATTTCGTAATAATTGTAAAAAATTAGTGTTTTTGAGGAGTATTACAATACTGATAGCTCATTTGGGAAAGTATGGTCTATTGAATAGGACTACAAAAATAGACAATTTTCGGACACTGCCCAGCTCAGACTTGGCCAGGCAAAGATCATACGAAGGTGGAAACCTATAGTCCTATTAGCCTATTGTCGAACATGTCAAAGGTATTTGAAAAGCTACTTATGAGTAAGCTAACACCCATACTGAATGGTACTGGATGCATTCCAGACCATAAATTCGGTCTTAGGAGACAATATAGCACGACTGAACAAACACATATATTCGTTAATGTGGTTAGAAAAACCTACGAAGAAAAGAAATATTGTTCTGCGATCTTCATCGATGTTTCTCAGGCATTTTATAAAGTATGGCACGAAGGTTTAATACATAAACTAAAGCAAAACCTACCCGCAAACACCTCTAAGCTCTTAGAAAGCTACTTAATTAAAAGAAAATTTGTTGTTAAGGAAGGTAGTTTTCTAAGCCCTCCGCAACCGATTGAAGCGGGAGTTCCTCAAGGCAGCATCCTCGGCCCTGTATTATATCTGACATATGCCTCTAACTTGCCGGTAAGCAATAACAGACACATATCAATTTTCACTGATGATACAGCTTTTCTAAGTGTTAACAAAATCCATCAAGAAGCTTCCCGCAAACTGCAAGATTATATACCCCAGTTGGAAAAATGGCTAAAACAACGGCGAATAAAACTTAACGAACAAAAATGTCTACATATTACTTTTACATTGTGCAGAGAAACCTGCCCATGGTAATTAGCGAAACTTTCCATTCTGCGGGTGAGCCTTCGAGGTGTAAAATAAATACCATTGAAAATAAATAGAACTATCCTTTTTGTGGTATTGCTTATTTTATCAGCGCCTGGAGTTTTTTTCAAATTTAAGGCCGCAATACAGTGTTCAATCTCACGCATATTTAAACCTGAAGGAAGCATCTGGTATAGCGAGGACTGGTAGCTGCTCAACTATAGTATCAAACTTATTTGGAGTAAATACTTTCCTCAAGTAGTTTATAAACAGAGTGCCTTTTTCAGTGTCAGTTCTTGCCCAATCTCCATTTGAAGCTCACAATGGAGGTCTATAGATCACTGGTCTTTTGAGGTCTCGGGCTGCTCTCCATAGCGAACAGACTGTTTGAGATGTTTCGTCGAGCCCATTCAGAAATTTTTAAAGAGAAACGGTTTTTTTTATATTCTAGAAACATTTTAAGCTGTTTAGTACATTCCTTCAGCCTAGATTTAAGCTGAAGGGATCTGTAGCGTTGGCATTCTCTACGAAGTCTTTTTTTTTTGTATCTCACCTAAAGATTTGTAGTAGTAGCATTTAGAGCAGCTTGCTTAAGGTTTGCCTCAAACATTCTAATAGAGTCATCGATGTCAGCAGTCGTTTTAATGGAATATTTTCTGTGCAATGTGTACTCAAATATTTTTTGTATTTCATCCAATTTATACGTGTATTTGTCATCGTTAAATCACAAGTGGGTGAAGAAGTTATATGTGAATACATAGTGACAATAGTTGGTGAGTGATCTGAAGACAAATCTAAAGATGCTTCAACTTGGATCATTTCGGTGGGCACACTCTTTACCACTCCAAAATCAATATCATCAGGAATTTTTCGGCATTTTAGAAATTGTGTTAAACAAAACTCGTCCCTTTTGTGTGATGAGACGTGTCCCCAGAACGTGTGCTTAGCGTTGTAGTCACCGGCGGCAAAAAAGCGTGGGCCTAGTGAATTAAAAAAATTTACTATATTTATTTTCTATAATAGAGTACCTGGGAGGAGAGTAAATTGATGAAATCACCAGGTTTTGATGATCAGCTTCAATGCAGATGTTAGTTGCTTGAAGATGGTCTTCACAATTATCACCCATTAAGTAGAGTTTTAATCGCGATTTTATTAGTATAGTCGAGCCACCGCAAGCTCTACCCTAAGGGGTCCTTTGTATCGTAGAGATTATATCCGTTGATTTTAAAAAAACTTCTAGCCGTCAAATGCGTGTCAGAGATAAGCATAACATCAATTTGTTTATCCATCATCAAGTACTCGAATTCGATTTTATGTTGGCGGATGCCGTTTGCGTTCCAGAAACAGATTTTTAAGTTCATGGTTTGTTTAATGCAGCCTGCAATAATGCAGGTTGGTTGTAAAAAAATGTACTGCTTGTATTAACTTTAATGTGTTCGGGATCGAAAACTTACGTGGGCTGTCGGAAGACTGCATTTGTAGTAACATTATTTTTGCACTACTTTATCCTTATAAACAAGAAAAAAAATGGTTATATTTATTTTATTTTATTTATATATTATTTATGTAGGTACATGTAGGTATAGGAAAACTTGAACAAAATAATTTTAAACATTTAAGTTTTATTTATAGAGCAGCATTTTCTAAATACGTAAGCTGTGGAATGTGCATCGCACACCGGTTTCTTACACCAACTGAATATCTTTCGTGTGTTTTTGCGATTTCCAATTTCACATACCTGACATCGTACAGGATGTTTTGGCAGCTTATCCTCAGATGTATCAGGAGTTTGATTAGTAGCTAAAGCGGAAGAATTTGAATTTGGCGAGTGCCCTAGCGAGGGGTGTTGGAGTGTAGCCTATTACCCTTGGAATTTTCGGCCGTTCTATAATTGCTGCCATAAACATCTGTTTCGCCAAACTTCTCAAGAACTTTCTGCGTTTGTCTGGTTGCTGAATATGGCTATTATTTTCTATATAGATGATATAAGTAGCTAAGGCAAATATATCTAGCAAGTTGAAAAACATTGCCAATGGCCATCGCAATGTTTTGCGTTTTGTAGAATATGCTGACAGCATTTTTTTCCATTGCATCGACGCCTCCTTTGCTGGCGTTATAGTCAAGTATATACTGCAACTTATTTTTTTTTCTCTGCCTTTCCCTTTTTTGGCACATAAGATGATAGTACAAACTTTGAGTCCAAAAAACCAAAAACTGATGAATATTCTGCACGTTTACGGTCAGCTTTCATTTCGTTGGGTACAAAGGTTTTATTTTGGCGAACTGTACCAGGAATTGCAAGGCCTTTGGATAATAAATATTTACCCAACTTTAACGATGTGAAAAAATTGTCACAAACTATTGTTCTTCCAGTGTTCTCCCAGTTAGAAACCAGTTTGTTTACTACATTCTCTGCAACATTTGCAGATCGACTTGTATTCGGGTTCTTTCCTACGTAGATTTCGCTTCTGAGCGGATAAAATTATTTTGCATCGCAAGCAAACCAAACTTTAATACCGTATTTCGCAGGCTTTGAAGGTATGTACTGGGTGAATTTGGTTCATCCACGATATGGAAACAGTTGTTCATCCACTGTTATTTCTCCACATGGCTTATAATATCTGCTAAGATTTTGGTTCATTTGGTTCCAAATGGTTGAGATTGGTGCTGCTTAATCTTCCAGTAGTCGAGTAGCTCTAGTACCCTGGCTATCAAAACGAATCAATCGAAGTATTTGTTTGAATCGAGATTTTGACATTGATGCGCGGTAGTAGCATGAAGCTTCTGAGCTCCATAGCACATCTATATCCTCGTCATTTGATTTGTTTACGCAACCCAAAAATATTATTAGCTCTCATATATTAGCTCTCATTTCAATATCTGTAACATTAATCCAAAATTTTTTTTTAGCTTCTGCGCTTTTCTCATTTCAATTTCGAAATGTTGTCTGTGCTTTTTCATTAGTATCCAATAAAATTTGTTCGAGCATCGCTGGAGTGAATATAAGATCAAATATGGTGGATTCAGTTAATCCTTTAGTTTTTTCATTTATTGGCAGAAATTCCGAGAACGGCTCTTCTAAATAAAATAAATTGTACACTGTTTTATAGATATCTCTCTATGCTTTCATTCAATATACTGATTGTGCCGATCGTATAAAAAAGTATAGAGTTACAGGCCTTTAAATTTAAAAAGTATATTTTTAGACCTTTTCCCAAAAGCTATCATTTAAAATAGCTTCATTAAGATGAAAAAATATACTGAGTATATTTTTTTTCGAACTGTATTTCAAAGATAGTTTTGTGACGATCACATGGTGGATTCAATCGCTAAATTCTGATAAAAAAATAAGAAAATTATTAGCCGTTAAGCGTAAGCAGCTAATATTTTTTAGTTATATTTCATATAAAATTAATTTAAATCAGCTTGTATTATAAAAAATTTTTTGATTGAAAATAACTTTGTATTGGAAATAAAATCAGCTTTTTCACTTACTGGCTTGTAACTTTCTTATATTTTGTCAGATCTCCTCGATTTTATCATATAATTTTTCCAGCCTCCAGCCGTGGTAGAGGGCTAAAAGATATGTTGCAAAATTAAAAAAAAATTTGTATACAATTTAGGTAAATGCAACATTCTGGATGTATTCGAAATCGATTGGATGACTTTTTTTCCTTCATACAGCAGCGCTCCACTCTAGTGTATAATCGACAGTAAATTCAAACAAAAATATAGTTGAAAATTTCTAAACAAAATATTTATTCATTCATTTCTTAATAAAATTTATTATGTAATATATTTCATTACCAATTTTAAGAAATTCCAATTAACTTCTGTTGTTTGGATATATATATATATATATATATATATATATATATATATATATATATATATATATATATATATATATATATATATATATATATATATATATATATATATATATATATATATATATATATATATATATATATATATATATATATATATATATATATATATATATATATATATATATATATATATATATATATATATATATATATATATATATATATATATATATATATATATATATATATATATATATATATATATATATATATATATATATATATATATATATATATATATATATATATATATATATATATATATATATATATATATATATATATATATATATATATATATATATATATATATATATATATATATATATATATATATATATATATATATATATATATATATATATATATATATATATATATATATATATATATATATATATATATATATATATATATATATATATATATATATATATATATATATATATATATATATATATATATATATATATATATATATATATATATATATATATATATATATATATATATATATATATATATATATATATATATATATATATATATATATATATATATATATATATATATATATATATATATATATATATATATATATATATATATATATATATATATATATATATATATATATATATATATATATATATATATATATATATATATATATATATATATATATATATATATATATATATATATATATATATATATATATATATATATATATATATATATATATATATATATATATATATATATATATATATGTATATATATCCAAACAACAGAAGTTAATTGGAATTTCTTAAAATTGGTAATGAAATATATTACATAATAAATTTTATTAAGAAATGAATGAATAAATATTTTGTTTAGAAATTTTCAACTATATTTTTGTTTGAATTTACTGTCGATTATACACTAGAGTGGAGCGCTGGTGTATGAAGGAAAAAAAGTCATCCAATCGATTTCGAATACATCCAGAATGTTGCATTTACCTAAATTGTATACAAATTTTTTTTTAATTTTGCAACATATCTTTTAGCCCTCTACCACGGCTGGAGGCTGGAAAAATTATATGATAAATTCGAGGAGATCTGACAAAATATAAGAAAGTTACAAGCCAGTAAGTGAAAAAGCTGATTTTATTTCCAATACAAAATTATTTTCAATCAAAAAATTTTTTATAATACAAGCTGATTGAAATTAATTTTGTATGAAATATAACTAAAAAATAATAGCTGTTTACGCTTAATGGCTAATAACTTTCTTATTTTTTTTTAATCAGAATTTAGCGATTGAATCCACCATATATGTGTGTGTGACGGTCAACTTTGAAGGATTTTAGACCTACTACAGTGGAGTTGGCTTATAATGAACCCCGGGATAGAAACTTTTCTTCCCAGAAGTAACAAAAGCAATTTTAAAAGAGTGTACTGCTGTTCATTTACTATTTCTAAATCGTTTTATAAAAAGAAGTATATTTGGTTCAACAACTAAAAACATACATCACATTGCTGTGTACCAAATTGTGATATATATTTTCTTTAATATTTTAAAAAACGCCAGAGAAAAATCAGCGACTTTTTTTCGTTATAACTGTCTAAATTTCTATGCAGTTTCATTTCTAGGACCTAAAAAACCGTTCGTTGTAAACAAAAGTTCACTAGAACCGGAATTTGGTATAATCGTACTATGAAATATTAATGCAAAACTATTAGAACCGAACTCCACTGTATTTAAAGTTTTTGTTTTTTATATGTGTATTTTATTTTTTGTCTATTCATGTGAAAAATTAAAGAAGTTTTCCAATATCATGAAATACTTTACTCTAAAATATTTTCATAAATAAATTAAATACTTTCTATATTTGACTTTTAAGATTTAGGAAGAGTTGCAAAATTTAAAATGCTTCCAAGTAAATAATTGAAATATATACTCCTATTATTGCTTTTAGTGAAAAGGATTTCTTTTATTTATTTAAGTGTGAAATTATGTAATCAATATCAGAAATTCTTTTTAATAACATTGTATTACATTTAAAGCAATGAATTATTGCGAAAGCAACCAGAATCATAAACCAATATATCTAAATCTTTTACAAATGAGGAGTAACAAAAAACATTTTTTTTTTTAATTCTTTTAGAAAGTTTTTTTATTACTAAGTTTTATTAACTCGCTTTACTGTATGTCTTTCCGTGTGGAATTTTGTAATAAGTTTTAAAATAACTTCCTGACGTGCTAGGGACTACAAATCTTGCACATGCATCGGGTTCGAGCTACAATACCATTTTATGATTGGAAAAGCGGGCAGTATCACGCGTATAAAAAGGAATATGTGTTTTGAACTATTTCTACATAACCGACTACTGTGCAACTGAGCCTTCAAGGCTCAGTTAGCCGACCGTAACGTTGATGTAGTTGGATGTTCTGATCGTTTCTGTCACATTGAAAACTTATGAGAGAGAAACGATCAGCACGTGCAACTACATCAACGTTACGGTCGGCTAACTGAGCCTTTAGTCTGAAGTACATCCAATCCCATTACATACTCTTTTCTTTTTTACACGCGATGTCATTGCGGATCAAGGCCTTCCTCGACCCATCTATCAGGCCTGCTGAGTAATGGGTCTGGTAAGGTATGTTAAAAATGAAATGGAGGTACATTGTTTAATCTGGGTATTTTTATAGCGGCTTCTATGTTTTTGATTATCGTGATGTTTTATTTATTTCAAACTCCTTTTCGTCCAAAGTAATTTTTTAAACATATGAGGGAGGCTAAATTTCATTTAATTATTTGGAACGAATTGAACATGATGTAGTAGCTACAATATAAACGGCATAATAGCAGCATGTATGATGCCTCTTGTACGTAAATTTCAGTGTTATATACAAATTATTTGCGAAAAAAGAATACGAGAATGCCTGTTATTTCTAAAGAACATTTTTTATTAAACAAAACGAAAAACATAAAAATAGAATACTCCTTCCAAAAGAAGCCAGTGTAGAGGCCTTCTATAAGGCCTGCCTGAGAAGGCAGAAAAGAATTACTTTTGGATCTTAAATTCAGGTCTTGGGAGGCCTGTAAAAAGGCCTATTTAGTGAATACCTCGCAAGTTTTACCGCTTGGAGTTTGCCGAATATTTCTCACTATTTACATGTATAGAACACGAACTCAAAATACACAACAAACAAAAGAACAACACAAGCACGATAGTGCTTGGTGCCTATCAACATGCCAATGAAACACCAATTCACTTAAACCACACACAAATTCTTTATTTAAAATATTGCCGCATTGAAAAAAACATGCTTTTTGACGTTTAAAATTGCCATCTGGTATTAAATTTCATTTACATGCAAAACAAAAACAACAAACTTGCCAACCCATAATAACAGACTAAAATTGAAACGTCATTATATTAAGGCACATTTAAGAACGCTGTTGTGAGCTCTCTAAGTATTTGTAAATAATTTCTCAAAAGTTTTATTATCCGACCAAATTTCTGCGTTTGTTTTTTCAAATCATGACATACTACTCGTGACATATTATATCTGCGTACCAAAACAATCCCTGTATTACAAATACCAGGATGTTCATAACTTAGATTATAATCTTTTGAATCTACTTTTTGAAAACATATATACTATTGATGACGTTAATGGTCGGCTGTGCTTTCATCAGGATAACGTAAAAAATACATTATTTGACACGTGTGTTCCTTTAAAAACCAAATGTATAAATATTAGGGTATTAATTTAATCGGGTTTCTGCTTTAATCGGTTAGTCGCCCGATTAATTAATCAAGGTTTTGGCTTAATCGATTAATAATCGGTTAATTGCAGTATTAACCGGTTAACCGATTAATGAAGTTTTGTCATAAATAAATAATTTTAGCAAATAAAATTGCATAAATTATCTTTTATTTGGAATATATTAGTAAAAAACAATAACATAACAAACATAACAATTCTTGAACTTAATCAATAAAAAAAAACATAAATTTGTATTCATTAAAAAATTAACAAGTTTGTGAGACCATTATATCAGTTATTTCAATAGTTTAAGGAGATCTTCTAAAACAATCTTTTAGAAAAATAATTTCTTTAGTTTTGATAAAACTTGGCTTGAAAAAATCCGTTCATTTATCGTAGATGTTAATGAAATCGAAAGCAATCCATAATACAAAACATCTAGTTTCTCAGTCCTTTTCCTGGATTTCTCTAAACTTATAAAATTTTCCATTATGCCATTGGAGTCCTGTTTTAATTTTTTTTAATTTTCAACAGTTCTAATTGTTTCGGTTAATTCTGTTAAAATATTTCTTGTATTACTATCGATAGTTTCTTCTGTTGTAAGGTCATCTTCTAATTCATGCTGGCAGAGCTCAGCGAAAAAAAGTTTATTTCCGAATTCCTTAGTTGCCGTTTTTGTACTGTATTTTACTGTTGCTAGAAGAAAATATTTCTGAGTGGAGGTATAAAATAATAGAATTCGTCTCTCATTAACTCTAATCCTTAGATTTTTTATTAAATCGTTGACAAACGTATTATTAGATTTTATAAAACTATTAAAAAAAACTTAATACATAATTCCCCCAAGTTCAATTAGAGTAGCTGAGTCTTTACAAAATTCTTTTAAGGGCACGTCCAACGATTTTAATGTTTTACTTAAGTTAAAATCACTGAACACATTTATTTGTTTGTATGAAAAGTAATTTCTAAACAGTTACATTTTGTATATGAAACGAAACAAATAATTAAACACAAAACATACGTTATAATACTACAAAATACGAAAAAATCTGTTGCGTCCGTTAATCGACTGAAATTAACTGGTTTAACCGTTCATCGAAAAAAGCCAATTTTAAGTTAACCGGTCAGTTAATCGGAAAGGAATTAGCCGGTTAACCGATTAACGGTTAACGGAATGAATACCTTAATAAATATGTATCAATAACTCTGGTCCGACGCAAGAATTGAAACCCTAATCAGGAAACGTAATGCTGCTCACTTCAGATGGAAAAGATTTAAAACTCCAGAGCTTCAAAATCTATTTCAATCATGTAGAAGGGAAGTTGTTAAAATTATCAAAGAGTCAAAAAGAATATACTACCAAAGAAAATTTTCCTCAGCGACTAATAGCAAGTCAATATGGAAAGAAATTCGTAAAATCCGAATAAGACAGAAAACCGGCTCCTCTCAAGAAATTGACGTTGATGTTAATGATTTAAATCATAAATTTGTAAATATCGGTAACCCAAAAGTGTTTTTTGGGAATTCTTAAATTACATTAATTTTATTAATATGATTATTTCGAACGTATTTGCTGTGTGAATCTAAATTGATTATTAGGCTAATGTTCATAACGTTATATTCAGAAAGAATTGGGCATGATTAATATTCCAAGGAATAAAGGAAAAATGAACATCAACTTAATTTTTCAACGTACACAGCAGAACAGAGTAGCGCCACTTTCGGAAGCCGGTACACTTCCATCGTCAGTGCTAACGTGTATTTGCTTATCACCACTTGTCAGGTGGCTCTGTTGAATGTGATTTTAATTCTTATATCTACAACTTTTTCGTGAAAATTGTATACGAGAATTAAATCAAGCTGATATTAAAGTGCACTCTCCCAGCGTTGCCATCGGTTTATTTTTCTTCATTCCCATTTATCTGCTTTTTGTTCTACTCAAGACAAACTTTTTTGGTTTAATTTTATATGTGAACATGTAAACATGTGAAAAGTTCAAGCCAGTAGCTAATTGTTTATTAATACGATTATTTTGAACGTAATTGCTTTGTGAATCCAAATTGCTTATTAGGCTAATCTTCATAACGTTATATTCAGAAAGAATTTGGCTGATTAATATTCCAAGGAACAAGGGATAAATTAATATCAACTTAATTTTTCAACATATGAACTAGCTGTTTCAACTTTGATATTGTAAGCTTCTTATTCGTATGATTAGCTAATACCCCTCCATAATCAATTTCAATGCATTTTAATAAAACTTTAATATTTTACTTAAAAAGTAAAATATTAATTTGGGAAAAATCATGTTACTAAATTAAAATTAATGGATGTAATTTAATAATTCCCAAAAAAAAAATTAATCAGTTAAATCATGTTGAATTAAAATGCAACTCATTTTACATACCATGGGTATTTTTATAGTGTATAGCTAAAGTAAAGTTTGAAGCTGTTGTGGCTGCAATGGTTGGCGCGTGGACTATCATGCAAGTCACACGAGTTCAAATATTGGCTGGCTGCCAACAACACAAAATTTTCTGATGCCTATGCTAATAATCATCACGTAAGTAAAATAATTAATAAAATAGCTACATTAAAGTCATCTTGTTTCAGCTTGGTATAACTATATCTGAATATGATTCCTAGTTTTATTTTAATATCAAATAACGTTATTTCAACTTCAAATAACTTTGATTCCAATGTAAAATTACCCTGGTTTTTGACGATTTTTTATTGAAATTTTTTTGTGTGAAAAGTTTAGAGATAATTCGATGAATATTTGCCTCATATTTCCCCATATTGAAGCAAATATTATTGTGAATTGATATTATTTTGGATTCATAGAGTTTTTTATTATGACGACTATTATCAAGTAAAGGAATAATATCAATAAAAAAGATGTATGTCATGCGTCAACACAAACTTTTGTTAAATCAATATAAGTGCTTTATGTTGTCCATTTTCTATCAAAAAATTTATATTCAAACTTCTGTTAATAAGAATATACTATTTTCCCCAGGGTACAGGCGCTGATACAAGGCCGGGAGGGGGGAGGGGATCGGATATTCACTCCTTCCTGCAATGAGTAAAATATACCCAATTTCTATTAAGTTTCTAAAAAAAGGTTTGCAAAATAATATGTTTCAGTTAGAAGTTACCCACCCCAAAAAGCTCCAGCTGGATCCGCGCCTGCCTGGGTAACTTCTCTTTTTCTTTAACTTTCTCTCAATTATTGTTGTAACTTTTTTATTAGTTGTACATAATATAATTTTTCAATTTAATGTCATCATAATATTTGAAATTCACTTTCTATACGAGTTATTACATTTTCTTATTATGGAGTGCTTTCAAAAATATTCTTCTTTTTTATTTGTTATAATAATTAAGATTCTCCAAAAGAATAAATTTGCTTGCAGCGTTTTCCACATTTTTGTATAATATTATAAAACATAAGTATATACAAATATGTGTACACACATAGCTGGGTCAATTGCAAAGTAAACTTGTTTTTGTCCGCATTTCCAAGTGAGCTAGACACATAAAACTTGGTGGAGAGACCCCTGTTACTGAAATAAGCATTTTAAAGAAAGTTGGCAATAATTACTTTTACGTCAGTTGAGTTGCCTTAGGCCTGCTAGTGTCACTAAAGATATGATAGTAGTCAAAATTAAATTTGGCTACCAAATTCAATTTTGAAACGAAACGAAAACGAAATAAATAAAAAGTCGGCGAACTATCTTAAAATGTTTATCATTAGGTCCGTTCAATAACTGAAAGTTGTTATTAATTGTTACTAGTTGTTACTGGAAAGTGTTCACGTACTCGAAAAAATAGCAACGAGAGAGTAAAAAAAAGAGCATAAACAGCTGAGAGAAAAAAATTTATTGCAAGTTTTTGCTAGTAAAATTTTTACTAGCAGGAATTAGCCAAACAGCAGTTTAGATCTTTTGTTTACAAAATAAATGTTGGAAAAATGCATGAAAAAGTAAACGTTTTTAATTTTAATGAATAATTAAGAAATTAATACTTTTTAAGAAGTCAAAAATATTAAATACGGTAAGATTGGATATTTTTCTTTAACTTGACTGCAGCAGTGGCTGTTAAAAGAGTTTAAAACGCCTGAATTGGGTGGCAGAACATTTTCCACCTTAAGGCTAATCATAAAGGTTACACTCGAAATATTATGTGAGTCATATATAAGAAAAAAAACCTGGCAAGTTCCTGCAAAGAACAAGTTCAACTAAATTAATAAAAAATTCCACAATTGAAACTAACTTTATTTCTTCTGTTTACAGATATTTTAACTAAAAAATCTTTATGTATAAGCAGTTATATTTTTATTTCTGCTATTTAAATACTTTACATATAAAGCTTTATTTACGGACAGTTAATAAGTAACACTTTTTATCCTAAGTTGTGTTCATGTACCTCAAAATGATAAAATTTTCATATATTTTTTACAATATGTCTAACTTTTCATAAAAATTACTAACAGCTAATGTAAAGTTTTTTGGGTGTACAAACTGTTTATTGTGTTACTTGAAAATTTTTGCTAGTAAAGCGTTCATTTACTTTTTCATATCTGGGAGAGTATTTTTACAAATTTCTGCTTTACTCTCTCGTTGCTAGTTTCTGCTAGGAAAGTAAATGAACAGACCTATTGAACAGTTATTTGAAAAAAAATCTTTAGGTTACTCTCATAATTTTTAATTTGGAATGACAATTTAAAGGTTTCAAGTTGGTTAACAAACAAAGTACCCAATTGCGTCAAAAGTGAACTTTTAACAAAAATTCTAAAACCAAACTGTGAGCGAGAACTAAAAAGAAGACAAATAAAAAATAAATTTAAAAATCAAAAACCTCGAATGCGTAAAAATAATAAAAGAAAAAAAAACAAGTCCAGTGTGTGCCACATAGCGGCTTTTACAGTCAGGAAGCATTAAAATGGAATCTTCGAAATAAAGGTTACCGGATGGAAAAGTCGGTATGTTTTGCACACAGAATTTTTTTTCTTTTACATAGTTTGCTAAACATTCCGGTTTTTGATTTTTTAAATTTATTATTTATTGAAGTAGGTTAAAATAAAAAATTATTTGCTTCGTAGCAAGTAGCAAACATTTTAGTATGACATGAAGCTTGAGGTTCCCACAAATAATTAAATATGTATTAGTGCTGTTACGAATATCAATTTTTAGTATTCGGGAATACGAATACGAATATCTACTCCAATATTCGCCGAATACGAATATTCAATCGATATATCAAATTTAATTGAAAAAAGTCCTCTTTGTGTCAATAACAATACATTGGAAAAAAAACTATCACGCACTTGAATGCCACTACTAAATATTTTAAAATTTTTATAGACTTATTAAGTACATACTTTCAGATTTTGTTTTTCTCACTTTGTTTGCACTTTTAATTAGTCAAATTCTGAGGGATCTTGATTGGTCAGATAGCAGTCGTTTTGAAACAGCAGCTTATTAGCCAATTTGTAGTTTTAGAAAATGAAATATTGTTTATCACGGCAACCTTCATTGCTCCAAGGTAAAATTTTTTAAAAATATCAAATCAAAATGACCCAATCATTATCCAATATTATTTCCGCTTTGACCTAAAATATGCAGTAAATGGCATACTATTTTCAATAAAATATGGCGCAATTTTCCTCACGGTGAAAAAGTATACAAACACTGTACAATGTTGTTAATATATTACACACTTTTCTTTAATGTGCAATAAAATCCAAAAACCTTTTGATTTTTGCCAATATATTGTGCCACCTTCTAATATGACGTACACATTGGCGATATTATTGCACAATATGAAAAATTGCACAATTACATTGCAAGTGGGTGGACCGCTTAAGTTGTAGTAATCGAAATTCAAAACGTACCAGGTTAAACAAAACCGGAGATTTCGTAAGTAATAAACTTGCATCTTTGAGAGGCATGATGACTTTACTCATGGATATAAGTGAAAGTGACGATAAAGGGAAATATTGTATTTCTCAACTTAGTTTAAAAGCTCCTGATCATCCTATAATTCGAAAAACTATCGCTGAATATTCAGTGGGAATATTCAGTGACACCATCAACGAACGTTCCGAGCGAGCGAATGTTTAGTGCTGGGAGGCTTATTTACACACCGCATCAAAATAGGCTTGAAGGAGAAATGGCTTCAAAATTTTTATTTATCAGGTTCAACTGAAGCTCATTAGGGGGAAAGTGGTTGGTTTAAAAACTACTAAATTTATAGAAAAAGAAATTAATTAAATTTAAAATCATTGTTTCATAGGTTTTGATTCATTCATTTAGAGTTTAAGTAAAAATGCGGAATACTCTTTTTAAAAAGACTAAAAAGTAGTAATTGTCCTAACCGTCATATTTGAGATGTGTCTCAAAAAGTATAGAAATCGATATTTTTAGATTTTAAGTAAACAAATAGATATTTCAACCGTAAAATTATTTCGTTCCTTACTTTATAGCCCCAATAGCCCATTAAAACAGATTACAGAAAAACTTAAGCAGTCTAAAATAATACCAAAAGTACCATCGACCATTTTTAAGGCAATACATAAATGTAAAGCACTTGACATTCCTCTGGAAACCAAAAAATGATAAACGTATAAATCATCCTTCTTGGAAATTAGACTCTAAGTCCATAGACACTTCTCTACACAAACAGCTAAAGCCTGAAACTAGTACAGCTCAATTCAAAGCTTTGTTTCCGTTAACTAAAGAAATATATAACGACTCTAAGTTCATATATACTGACGGCTCAAAAATTAACAATAAGATAACATATAGTGTTACATTAGAAAATAACATTATTAGAATTTCCAATTTACCGGCACATAGTTCAGTCTATTCAGCAGAAATGATAGCCATCCATGAGGCAGTTCTGTATGTCCAAGGCCAATGCTGTAAATTCGTGATTTGTTTGGACTCTCTTTCTGCAATCGAATCGATACGAAATATTACCAACAATGGATTCTATGACTGCAAAATAAGAAATTTGTTGATCAAAAATTACCCGAACATAACAATTGTCTGGATCCTAGGACACAGCGGAATAAATGGAAACGAATAGGCTGAATGTGCGGCTAGAGATGCCTCGAAATACCCCCTTATTATAACGGAGAACCTAAATCGAAAAGACTTAATGATGCTGATAAAAACTATCAAACTAATATTCATAACTTCACATTTAATCTCACTTTCGATTGGTACAAAAATATTAATTGCAACAGAAAAAGAATATATGATTTCACGAACGACATGACAAACATTAGCAGGATACGAACGTTTACGACTAGGACATACTAGAGTTACTCATAACACTCTACTCAATGCCAATACTCCACCATTGTGTAGTTGCAACGTCCCTTACCCCACAACACCATCTCAATTCCTCTACAACTGTTCAGAAACTCTCAATGCCCGTAGAACTGTTTTTCAAAATCAAAACCCTCTAAGCCTCCTATCTCATCCCACTACCAATAATATTACACTAATTATAAAATTCCTTAAAATTTCTAATATGTACAATGATACATAAAATCATATATAAATACTCATAGTTATAAATAAATATGCTTATATGTATAATATATTTGAACTAATTATACTCTAATTAACTGCCTGTCATATTACTAGATATAAGTTGAGTTGAAGGCCTTTGTAGCTATTGCTCAAAATAATTTTTCTTATAATTTATAATTATAAGTTAAATGTAAATGATAACAATAATAATAATAATAATAATAGATTTTAAGACTATCTATGATTTATCATGCTTGAAACATATACAGACATATATCTAAATATCAATATTTTTATCGATACCGATCGATATAGAAAATATATCGAAATCGATATATATATATATATATATATATATATATATATATATATCGATGTGTTTGCACTTGCCCATTTCTACTAAGCACAAGTATGGAATTGTTTTACCTAAAGCAAAGCATACATTACTGCAGTATACTGGCACAAACAAGTTATGTTCAATCGTATGAGTATCGAACACATACCATACTGGTGCAATATTAATTTCTTTAAAAATTCTGCAAGCTTAAGTTGTTGTACCTAGTGGGCACCGCATTTATTTTGAAAATAAAAATTAAGGAAGACGCATGTTTTTTTTTATTAAAAAATATTAGGAATGATTTGTTTTATTTCAGGAACACTTTACAATATATATCTTGTTCCTTTTTTTTCTTATTTTATGAGGAATTTATTCAAGTAAATGTGTTTTATCCCGATGTTTACTCTTTGACTTTGAGCTAATTTCACCATACACAATACCGCAAACTGGTACCATCAGCAAAATATCAAACTCTGTTTGACATCGCTACAATAAGCGTACAATCGCACCACATGCCCATACACGACCAAACCAATGGCGCCAACACTAGATTGCGCGTGCATACTGGTGTGGTGTATGAGTCTCTTAACTCGTAAACAAATTTTTATTTATTTTTTATTTACTAAATGTTACAAATACAATTACAAATTATATCATAACTTAATTTAAACGAGAAAAGTAACAAAGACCTTCACTCGTTGTAGTGAAACAGACCAGAGTCTATGGTGGGAATCGAACCCACAACCTCCACACTGATAGGCTAGCACACTACCCACTAGCCTACCGAGGCACCCACAAATTTTTAATATCATAAAAATATTACGCAAAAATTTTAAAACCGTTCATGCTTAGGTACCCAGCAAAAATTAATTTGGTACAAGGATGCACTAATATTAAATAGAAGGGCTTCGGAGATGCGCAAAAGCACACAGCACACCCTCTGCCTTACGAAGTTGCAATAACGTAAGCGAATGAAGAAATTTACCCACACACGAGAAAGGTGGTCGGCTATTAATGTTTTTTCATGTTTTTTAAACCCGAAGTTTTTTTCTTTAAACTTAAACTTTTTTATAGTGCATCCTCTCTCGCTTACGTGGATAGAAATATGGATGCGAGTGTTATTTTTACTTCGTAATTTGATTTTTTATTCTTCCATTGAATTGTGTATGATAATAAATGTGCCTCGGTAGCTTGGTGGTTAGTGTTCTAGCGTACCATGCGCGAGCAAAAAGTATTTTATAAAAGTAAATTGTAGTGTAATATAGTTTCCAATTGCGTTTGTACAACTTAATACATAAATAAATATAAAAACAACATAAAATAATTTCAAATAAAAAATTTATCCAAGTGTAGGTGAAATTGTAATAGAAAGAGCAAAATTTTTTTTCATTATATACATATAAAAAAGACATGAGGTTAATGCATCTAAGATGCGCAAAAAGAAGCTCATGCCTCCAGACCTACCAAGTGGAACATCCCACACAAAAATCATGTAATATGGAAGCAGGTTGGTAAGAGAGAGTACCGAAATCTTGCGGTAGATGGATATTTATGCTGGGTAATCACGGTGAAGGTAGACTTAACAAAAAACTTAAAAAAAGTAAATATATTGATTTTTTGCAGAGTCTAAAAGTGACTTCATATTCTTCAGAAATTTTCTCGTAAATATAGTAGTATATCGGGTAAATTTAAATAATTTTAAAAATTAAAAAAAAACAGGAACGCTTTATGTATGGTTTAATTACCATGTACATTACCTGGTACACTAATCGACTTATTTGCTATTTTTGTGAGTTTATCTTTTTTTCTTGTTTTCTTTGGTAATAAAAAACAAGGTTAACGATTTGTTAGCCAACTAAAATAACATCAATGTATGTTTGGATTTTTTACTTATTTTCTTTTGGTTTAGTTCTGTGGCCGGATGTGTAATTGGCTGATCTAGTTTTATAAGAGTTGTATTATTTCTCAGTATTATTATTTTTATTATTTTTTTCTATATTCTAAGAAAAAGTTTTATAGCTAAGATGAATCATTGCTTTATAATTTTCGACATATACTTTAAAGTTTTGCAAAGCATATTCTGTTAAAGTAGTAATGTTTTACTAAAAACAGTTAGAACGATTTTTTTTACATGTATTGAGAATTTTTTCGTTCGATGTGAATCTTTTTATATTTCTTTTTTACAAGAACATTTTTTTATATTGCTGAATTGCAATTTAGCTTTAATATGTAATCGCCGGCCAGTGTAATCAATCAATCTTATTTTTTATAGGCCTGCCTTCGGCAGGTTTTAAGGAATTTCTCGAATACCGGCTACGCTGAATTTCTGGGTAATAACGGACTAATTCCAAAAATTTTCGAATCGATTGTCTCATGAATGTCAACGGATCTGAATAAGACGTTGTAGGCCAATATTTCACGTACCTGCGCCCTAGGTGTCGTTTTTAGTTTTTTCAATTTCGCTGCAGTTGTCGAATTATCGTGGGTCATCTTCGAATTTTTAGAAAAATTTAATAAAATACCTCATATTGAAATTAATAGCTTTACAAGCGATATTGCGATTTGAAAAAATAAAATATGTATGAAAAGCTTAAGTCGTATGGTTTCAAAAACTAATACTAAAAATATACAGTTTCTTTATAGAAGTATTGCAAAAGTAAAATAAACTTGAAAATATTTTAAAAACCTCATCTATAATATTTTTAATAAAATTTCTGTTGATAGGGTATAGTGTTATGCATAACATAACCAAAATTTGGAGTGGCAACAATGGAATAATAAAATAAATATACTTTACTAAGAGGTTCTCATATTATTTTCTAAGAAAATTTAGTTTAACATTTATACAGACTTACAAATTGGTACCTTTTGCATCCGTTTTAAACAAAACTAAAATTTTTCTAATCAGTTTGAAGCGTTAAAAATACTGTGCACTTTGTTTTTTCCCATTACTTACATATTTTTTGTTGACGGACATATCTAACATTTCAACTGGGTACAACAGGATATTTCACCTTAACTCGAAAACAGTATGAAAACAGTATTTCGAACAGCAAAACAAGCAACGCATGATAAAATTACTTTCCAACTATCTTAATATAATTAGGTAAACAAATTAGTGGTTTCTTAGTTGCTCACAAATTAGCATCGAAGAGTAGTGGTTTTTATAAAAAATTAGAAAAAGAAAATTTTTCTATTTAAAACTCCTATAATTAAAACTTTTAAAATAAGTTATTACGGACATACATATGTATGTATGTGTTTAGAACAAAATAAGGCATATGATTTTACCATAGCATAGAATTTTATTACAAAATCAATTAAAAATTTAGAAATAAAATTTTATATAAGGGGTAGGCCTCACTAGCGTTTTTAAAACACATGTTTCTGATTTTTTGTAATATATTTGAAAGTTAAAAAATTTAAAACTTTAAAATTTAATACAAAAATTCAGAAACACGCGTTTTAAAAACGTCCGCATGGCCTTGCACTAAGCCGTTTAAAAAATAATTTTTTATACTCAATGATTACAGGTTACCTAGAAAAGAAATATTATTGCAGTTATCAAGAACTTAGTCCTTATTTTGATTTCAGTACTTCTTATAGACCAACTTTTTGGATAGGAACTTGGCCTTTTTCTCACATTTATGTTTTTAACCGACTTCAAAAAAGGAGGACGTTATCAATTCGTGTGTGTGTTTTTTTACTATTTTCTTGTACACGCATAACTCTGTTATTTTTTAACAGATTTTCAAAATTCTTTTTTGTTTGAAAGGGCTTGCTTGCAGATTGGTCCCATAAATTTTTTCGAAAATCGGGGGGAAAATTTCCCCCAAAAATATTGATTATCGCATAACTCCTCTAATTATACACCGATTTTCAGAATTCTTTTATTGTTTGAAAGGCCTTGCTTGCAGGTTGGCCCCACAGAAAGGGGGGAATTTTCAAAATTCCCTTTTTGTTCGAAAGGCTATGCCTGCAGTTGGTCCCATATTTTTTCGAAAATCGGACGGGCCATGACGTGCAAGATTCGGCTCTTTGTATTGAAGTCGGTTTTTTTTGCAGAATTACTAAGCGGATAGATTAATACAGCTGTTTTTGCTATTTTTTATTTTTTTTTGAAATTATTAATATATAAAAATGTTCTAATTTTGCATAAAAAACATATTCTTCATCATTGCGGTCTGAATAGTTCAGAAATCATATATAAAGCAATTATGATAAATTGGACTACCCCTTCCCAAGTTATGATGAAGTCGGTCTAGAAGCATCTTGAAAAACCCCAAATTTTAGAAAACAATTGAAAAAAACGTGTCCATATAATTCTTAATTTCGACTGTTTTTGTAGTTAAGGACCATAAGACATCAAAAAATTTAGTGTTGATTAATGGTCATGACAAAAGTTTCATTTTGTTGCATAGTGTAATCTAAGATTATGTGCTTAAGCGGCCTACTGCCAAGGTTTTAACTTATATGTGTGTACAATAGCTGCTTCTGTAAATAATAATTTTTTGCCCTCCGATTTTTAAATAAAACATGTGCAGATATTTTTTGTTTATATACCAGGAGAAGGAAATTACTGTTCCTGACAAACGTCGACTTGGCAGAAAGTCTTAGCTGATCGAAGGCGCTATTTGACACGACGAAAGGAGAAACCCTTTGATCCTCGTCGAATCCGGCTATACAGAAAATTGTATGTTAGAAAAGATGGAAACAAGAGCGTATGTTTGTACACAAATGATCTATGCATAATATTTTAACTCAGCTAAGCCGCTATTCGTCATACCCTGATGAGAAAATCTTATAGCCCTGCCAAATGCCAGTTAGGAAAAAATTTTTATAAAAATAAATTTTTTAATTTTGTAACGTGCTTTTTCACAAACTCATATTTTACTATTCAGTAAAATATTAACTAATTCATTAATTCATAAAAGTTATTAAAATTAATGTTGGTCTGATGTACGAATTTTGTATGGAAACCGCAGTTTTAATGCATAGATTAACTTTAACAATCGGTTATGAATACGGCTGTAATAAAAGTTTTATTGAAGACATATTGCGGTTGATTACACTGGCCTGCAAAGAATATGTCCTTTAAATAAAAATATGTTGAATATAAAGAGTCTACTGAGCTAAATTAAAATCCATTTTCAGATTTCTTCTATCACGTACACAGATTTTAAATTCGCTTGACCAATATTTCCTACTAGGTACATCAGTATATTTCACCCTAACTCGAGAGCGGTATGGCCGAAGCCGATAAAAAATACCAAAATATGCACGACAAAATTACCTCTAAGCATTCTTTGTGGTTTAAGCACTTAATAGCTATTAAAATCATCATTTATCCATGGATTTTCATGATACATTGCTTATTTTTTTTAAGACACCTATCCTAAAAATAATAGTTAAAAAGTAAAGTTTCTAAAGTTTTGAATTTCTAGTTTTTATAAAAAAAATGTTGCTTTTTAAATGAAAAAGCAATTTTCTTCCATTCTAATCGAAATCGGGCATAACGTTCTCGAGTTAGACCAAAATATATTGATGTACCAAGTGGAAATATTAGTCAGGCCGAAAATTTCAGGAACCGAAAATTTTGTTTACAGACTAGTATAATTACGGCAATAATTTCATGAAGAGAGTTCAAATCGCACATGCATTAACTACTATAGTAACTAGTGTTGTCAGGAGCTGGAGGAAAAATGAGGTAAATCGGTATTTTTAAAAGGCTAGAAAAGGCTTAATCGCACAAAAATAAAAGCTAAGAAAAGGCTTAATACTTTTTATGTTTTCTTTTTTATTTAATAGTGAAAATTACATAGGCATGTTAAGTGTTATTAAATAAGAAGGTACTTCATCCAGATAATGAGCGAACATACACTAATAGAAAAATGTATCATCGCATTGACGACGCCCTATCATCAGAATTCTGACATCAATGCTATGACAAATGTCATAAATACAACGAAAACTGACATCAATCTGATGACAAACGTCATTATAGAATTTTGTCATAGTTTCAGTGTCATCAATGCTATGATTGGAATGACATCAATACGATGTCACTTATTATATCTTATTAAATTGTAAAATATGTATAAGAGAAATAAGTAAACAATGTTATAATGTTTGTAGTTTGCATTTTAAAACAAATGTTATTGTTTTATTTTTCATTTTTGTGTTTAAACGCATTTTTAAAAGTTAAAAAACATGACATTGCATTGATGTACACTTATCATTATTACAATGACAGATAAAATACGCAAGACCTTTTAAAAACTAAGCCAATACAGCATACATACAAAAGAAAAACGTTGAAACAAGCGATAGTATGACACCTTTTCATCATATTGATGTCACATAGTCATCACATGTGTCATCAATATCAAATAGAATGAGCGAAGAGAGTAAAGTGCGGAAAAACAACAAAAACATATTCTTGACAGAAATGAAATAAAAGAAGTTGTGGCAGAAAAATATTATGTTTCTTCTTGATCAGTTGTGTTTTTAAAGTTAATTAAATAGTACCGCCAGGGTTGTCAGATCTTTTCTGAGCTATTTCGCCAAATTGATTTTAAAAATCGCCAAAAGTCGCCAAAATCTGTTTTATGTACCCAGGAAAAATTTTGATGGCAAAGTAATGAGTTAAAATGCTAAAAAAACATACCCTTCACTACTTCTACTTTGGCATTTTAACCAATTGCTTTAACATGGCGATGTCATTGAAGGCAAGTACTTACCACATTTGATTACCAATAACAAGCTATAAATTTCAATATTTAGAAGGCATTGAATGCACAAAACACAATAAAAATTAGATACCTCTGCTAAGCATTAAACTTATGCCGTTTCCAGTTATTGTGTTATTTTATGCCAAGTATTTTACTCACTAGGCTACTGCACAACTACTTTATTATGGGCTTAGCACTTGTTTTCACAAATATGAACACAATTGAAAAAAATCTATTTTGCTTCCCTACGGTTTGAACTGTTTATCCTCTGTATGATAAGCAGATACACTAGTACTCTGCCAAAAAGAGAATAGATGGCTTGTTTAATTACTAGTAAGTAATTGTTCAACTACTGTAAAGTAATTCAGACGGTATGTAGTTTGTGGTTGAAAAGTATGTTGTTGGGTTATGACAACTCATTACCAAGTATTTGCTGGGTAGCTTTTATTTTGTAGTAAATATGTTTTTATATAATAGTTTTTTTTAATATAATTTTTTATAAAATAGTCGCATAAAAATTTTGCAGAAAATCGCCAAAAGTAGAAATAAAATCGCCAAAAACTATTTCTTGTCAATTCAAAATTCAAAATCCATTAATGAGTGTAATTAATAAGAGTAAAAGAATCGAAATCACTTTGTTTTATTTTCTTCCAGACAAGTTTTGGTGCGAGTTATTTTTGAAAATATACTTTCAGCAAAGTAATTTTCCTGAATTATAAACATTTTTAAGTTCAATTGAAAAATAGCCATAAAAATCGCCAACAAATTTATTTATCGCCAGAAAAATCGCCATGTCGCCATATCAAAAATTTTGACGCCAAACAAGTTGAAAAATCGCCATGTTTGGCGAGAAATTGCCATATCTGACAGCCCTGAGTACCGCGTGGTGTTCTTGTGAGTGAAATTTATAAGTATAAATATATAGATACATATTTTTATTTGTTATAAGTTTTTTTTCTTTTTGTTTGTTTTTAAAGTTACTTTGTATTTTTGTTGTTATTTGCTTTTGCCTTCCTACTACTTGTGAAGAAAAAGAAAAAAAGTGTAATTATATCAACTTAAAAAATAGCAAAGCAAAAGTGGACAGAAAAAATAATAAGTAATATAATAAAAGTGAAAGTTTGTTATAAGTAATATTATATGAATAAAATAAATTTTTATTGTAATAAAAACATAATTATATTGTAGTTTTTATTTATTTCGCCATAATATCAATTATAGTTTATCAAAGATTATTAATGACAGGTGATGTAAAAGTTGACATTACAATGATGTAAAGTGTCTATTAATATGATTATTTCGAACGTATTTGCTTAGTGAATCTAAATTGATTGTTAGGCTAAGGTTCGTAACGTTATATTCATTCGTAACGTTATATTAAGTTGATGTTAATTTTTCCCTTGTTCCTTAGAATATTAATCATACTCGATTCTTTCTGAATATAACGTTATGAAACTTAGCCTAATAATCAATTTAGATTCACATGTAAAGTGTCATTGGGTCAAAAATTAAGACACTTGACATAACATTGATGTCAAATTACATCAGCGTTATTATATTGATGACATTTTGGCATAAAATTTACGTCAATTCGTCCTTTCTCTGATGTCGGTGTGTCATTGCATTGATGATAGATTTGTCGTCATTGGTACTGATGACAAGCTGATGTAAAGGTTGATATCACCATGATGTTAAGTGTCATGGGGTCAAAAATGAAGACACTTGACATAGCATTGATGTCAGATTAGATAGGTACAATGTTCTTTCATGCCGTACATAACTTTTTATTTAAGACCCTGTAACAACGAATTTAAAATGAGTATAAAAATAACGTTGGTACCATTTTATAGAGAAAAGTGTCCAGTTTGCCAATAAATATTCATTTATGGCAAAAGTTTAAAACAAAATACCTTAAAAATAAGAAAACTAGAAAATGGCGCTTTTTGAGTTAATGATGAGTTAAGCTCCATTTTGTCCGAACAAACTTTTTGTCCGGACAATTTTTATTTTATATGTAGCTTGAAGTTCTCTTCTTGAGAGAGACGTCAAACTAAATATAAAATAATTTTTGTCCGGACAAAAATTTTGTTCGAACAAAATGGGTGAATTCAGCTTTAGTTAACCGTCATATACTTCATACATATATATAGAATTCAAACTGAATGTCATATTGTTTATTTTGTAAATTCATACATATTTTCCATACATATATTTCAATTTCAAAACATTGAATTTTAAAATTCTTAAACAACAAAATGTTTGGGAAATTGTTATATGATTTTACCAAATAAACAATTGGGCAATTCAAAGAGAGCTTGCACATTGTTTTATCCCGTATTTTGTATTCAAATTACTACCTGATACTTTGAACAGCTTTTGTCACATAACGGTTATAATTTCTTTAATTTTTCCCGAAAAGTCAATTTTGAGATCGGCACGTATTAAATTGCGATGTCTTTTAGATTTTTATTTTTCACAAACAAAATAAAATAAATTAAATTAAACATCAAAATTTGAAAGAAAATTATAGAATTTGAAATACAATTTTTTTAAAACACATGTCATTCATCTGGAGAATCTTATGCATGAATAAAATAATATGAAATATGAAAAATAGGACTGATATGGCACCACTTTGAAATGCCCATATGAATTTTTTTTTGAAAATTTTAAATAAAATTTTATGCATGTATAAAATAATATGATATATGAAAAATAGGACTGATATGGCACCACTTCGAATTGCCCAAATATAACATTGGCTAATTTTATACAAATCATATATGTTGTATATTAGAATATTACTTTGTTTTTCCATAAAAATCGAGAAAAATTTTGATTTCGTTTTTTGAAAAACAATTGTTGTACTGCATGTGCGAAATAATCAAAAGAATATTTTATAAAGAAATTATGTTAATACAAAACAATCAATTACCATTCATTGAGAATTTCTTATTCCTTTTACTTCACAGCATTTCTATCAATTTATTTCAATCATCGTCTTTGTCAGTTTTGTATAAATACCATCTGTGACGGTACAAAATAATTTTCGTTTATTAAATAATATATATTGCAATTGAGAGCAAGAAACTTTTGCAAAAAATTATACTTGTACAATGTACATACATACATACATATGCATATTAGGGTATGACTAATTTTTTACAACAAATGTACCTATCACCATGTGAAAGCCAATACTAAATTAATAATAAAAATCGTGATTACGGGTTATTTTGCCAGAAAAACCTTCCGCACCAAATGCAAATTCTAAAAATTCGAATATACAAATAAATTGTTTATTGATTTTGATAAAATTAAGTACGAATTATGCCTCTGGTTAAATTATTCTTAGTGCAAAGTCTGAGCTCACTACTTTGTCTAGTTCGCGAAATATCGCAACTTTAAAATGGAAAAATTCATCAAAAATGTACAAAACCGACTTCACAAAATTATGCATATATGTATTTAAAACTACTTATACTGCATTTACATTGTTTAGATTTCGATACAATTTGATTTGAAATCTTTAAGGAAATCTATATCGTTTACATTTACATTTTCCAAGATTTCGTATCCAAGACAAAAACTTTTGACTAAAATTTATCTTAAACTGTAACCAAAAAGTGCCGGCTTAGCTAATTCACACACATTTTATGGAAGATTTTTGTATTCTTGTAGCTTATTCAATCAATTTGTATATAAAAATGTAAAGAATAAATAAAAACACTAGATTTTGAGTAGATTTCGTCCAAATCTACTGAAAAAGTAGATTTCGTTTTGTATGGGAAATCTACTAAAAACCGACCCAAAATTACGAGATTTCGAGACACTGTAAATGCCCTATTATCCTAGATATTCCATTAATATGTAATATTAAAAGTCAGAAAATGGCCCTTAAAATGACATGCCTTGATTTTATTTTGCATTATTCAGAGGTAAAATTTTGCGGACGTTATGTTTTGGGGAGCGATTTTCTCGAAGAATTATATTTTTTAAAATTCTTAAAAAAATATATGTTAAGGGCAACTTCGTGCCCTTTAACATGACACCTTAATGGAATATCTAGGATAAGTTGTTCTAAATACATACATACATACATACATACATACATACATACATACATACATACATACATACATACATACATACATACATACATACATACATACATACATACATACATACATACATACATACATACATACATACATACATACATACATACATACATACATACATACATACATACATACATACATACATACATACATACATACATACATACATACATACATACATACATACATACATACATACATACATACATACATACATACATACATACATACATACATACATATTTTTGTGGGGTCAGTTTAATAATTTTTGATGAATTTTCCTATTCTAAAGGTGTGATATTTGGCGAGCTAAGCAAAATAGTGAGCTTAGATTTTGCACCAACATTAGTTTTGCCAGAGGCATCATTCGTACTAAATTTTATTAAAATGTAAAGAGGGAAGGAAAACAGGTTGGTTGGTTTTATATCTTTTAACACATAGACCAAATTTAAACAAGTTTGGTGCGGAAACTTTTTTTTAAAATATCATAAAAATAAGATGGCCTTTCTTTATAGTTTTTATGGCCATAGTAAAATAGTAAAAAGTCATGCCCTAATGTATATGGCCTGGCGCACTACCGTGCGCTTAGATGTATGTATTAGGGTATTCAATCGATTAACCGTTGGTAGGATAACCGATTAATTTTTGTCCGTTTAATTGAAAAATTGCTATTTTCGATTAACGATTAAATCGGATAATTTCGTTCGATTAACCGATTAAACAGTCCTACACAAAATTTTATATATTTTTGTGGTATTTGAATATTGTTTTTAATGCTTTAATTGTTTGTTTCGTCTAATATATATAAGGTGTATGCTGTGAAATTATTTTTCATCGAAATCCTTGAACGTTAATATAAAGTAGCCGAATAAAGATTCTATTACTCTATTTTAACTTGACGAATTTACTAAATTTTTGACTAATAATTGAATGAAAGACAATAATAATATTGCAAATTAATTAATCAAAAAATGTTGATTTAAGTAGAGACGAATTAAAGTTTTAAATAACATTTATTGTATTGCCTCAAATCATCACAAAGGGACCAAAGGGACCGGTTTTTAGAAACCGGCAGCATGTTCATGCCTCAAAACAAGAACATTTCTTTCTAGTAAGATTTTTTTAAATCTGTATAGTACAAAAACAGAAATAAAGGAATTTGGAAATTAACTTTTTTGTAGAATGTTCAGTGTTTGAACTGTGCTGAAATGAGTCTGATGATGACTTAACAACGGAAGAAACTGTCGATACTAATGCAAGCAGTATCCTAGTACCGTGTTCACACGACGAAAGTGAAGCACTTGCTTCGCTCTCTCAATTACGATTGCGTTTCACACTGTTTTCACGACGCTTTCTTGCTTCGTTTTCAATGGTTCAGCGTTGCCACTGGAAAAACATTTTCCCTACCAAATTTTTTTACAAAAAATCTACCAAAACCGTTTCAATCCTACCTATTTCTTAAAATTTATTAATTGCGTATTTTAAAGCATTCTGGTATTCAAAGATAGGCAGATCTCTTTATTCTTCTAAGAAAAAAAAGATATATCTAAATCTAGAATCGGGACTTTGCTCAAATTTATAAACTGATTTTGAAAAATATAAATATAAATCCAATCGATAAAAAATGTGTATAATGGTATTTAATATATCAATAAAATAGTGTATTCATATTTCAAGGCATATACTCTATCCACCTTGCCACTTTCTACTTATTGTATATAGATATCAAATTTTGTTTTATGTAATTACACCTGAAAATATATCAATGTATAAAAAAGTATCATTACAACTAGTGATTTGACTCTTTCAAAACATAATATTTTGCCTAGTATCGTTACTAACCTCTTTACAACTAGTAATATGACAGTCTTTTTGACTAGTATCGTTACAACTAGTAATATGACTGTCCCAAAACGTAACTAGTTATAAATTTAGCTACAGGGTAGTTGATTGCGCTTCTTGTTTACTGTGTTATTTATTTTTTTACAATGGATAGAAGAAATAATTAAATATTATTGAATTTAAATGTTTTTATATTTATACACACATCTATTATTTCGGTTTTCTTGTATTTTTACACTTAGTACATACGTACTTACTTTGTGTTGACAACTAGTTCAGGTAAACTAGCGGTGAACTGCGATAAAAACTTGGTGCTTCGCAAGTAAATTCAGAATTAAGCATCTTAAGAAAAAGGTGATTCTCTCTCAAAATTTTGTGAGGCGATGCACGTTGTTATGAATGGGTTGTTAAGCACGAATGGGAGAGCGAAGCACGAATATATGTCTGTACTTGCCCGTGCGAACATAACATAAAAGAATTAACCGAAGCTGCTAAGAACTTGAAAACCAGACAACGGCTGATCAAATGTATGGGTGAACTCGTAAATGCAGTAAATTTGTGCAACCGGTCTGCAAACTATTGCAACAGTAATAAAAATGCTGGCGTAGTTGCAATTGTTTGCACAAATAAATTTTTGACGCAGAAAAGTACTTCGTAGTGCTAGTTTTCGAACGCAGAACTTTGATTATTGCACTGAAAAACCATTTTTACATAAATTCAACGAACTCACGTTCATTGAAATTTTTCTTAAAAAAGCAACTGTGACCAAAGTTCCGCTTAAGCGCCCTTCAGACTATTAGATTTATTATAAATGCTTGTCAAAAACTGAAATCCTAAGTAAAAATTCAATAGTGTGAAAACAAATTGTTAAGATCTGTCAAATAACACGTAAAGAATTTTGACAGTATTATGGTATTCGGTATTTTTAGGAAATTTTTTATCAGGGTTGTCTTTTACACAAACAAACACAGCAATAACAAAAACAGTTGTGTATTTGTTTACCGCCATAAATAAAGAAAAAGAAGAAGTAACAAATTTGCTTTATTGCAAATTATTTATGTTACGTTTTATTTTGAATGTGATAGTGTAATGTAATCAGAAGATTTTCTTTAAGATTTTTTGACAGTCAGACTGATTTTGATTTGATTTTCATCTTACAAAATCTAATAAAAAATCTCAAAGCTTGTATTACAATGTGAAAGGGCTTTTAGTGGGGGCCTACATTAGCCATGAACTTGGTATGAACATCATGACGGACATCGCATATGGCTAATGTAGACCGCTAATGTCCATGTTTCGTACATGCTCTGACAGCGATGCCCGAACATATGGCTGAGCATCAATGTTCGCCATGAGATTCACTTCAACAAGCACACGGTGGATTTATACAGGTGATATTATAAGCACAGCTGTTCTACTTTTTTTCCGCAAATTAGATGCTCGTATGGCAAAATGTGTACATGTTGACATAGGGGCTGAGATGTCAAATGTTATTGTAATGTTGTAGTTGTTTTAGAATCAACACCACCTGATAAAATTAATTCACCTTGAACAAGCATTTTCAATAAAAAGAAAAAAGACAGAACAAAGTTGGTAAATACTCTATCTCTATTGCACTACCACAAAATACATTGATAACAACAAAGAAGTTGATAAATTTTTTACAGTTGTTCCGCCGCCGTAATGTTAATGGCATGTTCAAGTCGATGGCTCGTGAAGACTTATGGTTATACATGGCTGTTAGATGTGATGATTTTACGTCATTCTGACGAATTTTTATGCAAATTTGCCAAAATGAGAATTTACGATTTTCTCCGTAGAAGTCCATACATATTGACGATTTATAATTTAATAATTTTTCAGAAAATGGCATATTGGATTAGATTATTGATCTTGAAGAAAATTTTTTAAATATTTAGTAAAATAATATTAACAAACAATAAACCTAAAAATGATAGTGAATTTATTAATATGAATTTTTCATAAACTCCGATTATATTTCTCTTACACTAATGTCGCTATAATATATTAAATATTTTAATATAAATATACTGATGTAGGTAAGCTACTTCCTTTGTCAAGTCCGTGATTGATCAAGTCAGGAAATTATTCAGTTCAGTTAGACCACCTAGCAAAAATTGTAATAGCAAATTAATGAGGTAAAATGCTAATAAACATACCATTTACTATTTCTATTTTGGCGTTTTAACAAATTACTTTAATATCAGGACTTAACACCTTGGCTTACAAGTAACATTTTAAGTTATTGTTGCGTTTTAAGTATTTTACTTAGTGGTGTACAGTACAACTATTTGGATACGGCCTCAAAACTTTTTTACGAGTATGTGTTGAAAAGTAGTTTATTTTGTCGTAAGTATAATTAAAACTTATTAAGCTGTTAATGAAAACGAAAAACAATTAAAATTTTGCATATAACATTTTTTTCGAATGTTCGTCTTTTTGTTGCATATCCATACATACAGATGTGAATTGTTAAGGAAACATAGCTAGAATACGAAAAGTTTTAAATATTAAAGAAAAAATATTGTGTAATATCTTTTTTCGGTGCGCTTCTTTTGTTCCAGGGTTACAGGGCTCAAAATTGTTATTTTAATGGGTCATATAGCTTGTATCATTTCAAAGTGCTATGATATAAGTAAATTTTGTATTGGTGTGAAAATTTTTCAAATCCATTAACCCATACCGAGCCAAATGCAATTTTTATAAATTTTCCTAACTTTACATTATTTTTGTGTGTATGCAATTTTATCTAGGTTCTTTCAAACTTCATTGGATATAAATTAAAATTTTTCTGCTTATGTAAATCATACAGTATTGCTTTTCCACCGCTGTCGAATTTTTATTGTTGCTTGGCTCTCTGCTTGCGTAAAATAAGTTTTCATATAATTTGCTTTTTTATGGATTTTTTAAATTTTGCTGAAAATAGTTTCTGCTTACACCAAATAGTGAAGTATAAGGCAAAACGAGCCTCATAGTTGTGTATATGACCTAAAGTTGGTGGTCGACATCTCAGAAACCATTAAAAATTTCATAAAACGGGGCTTGTATTTAGAAAGAGGATATCCAAAATATAATCCATTAATAACTCGTTTTTTTATTGGGCGGTAGGCCATACCAATAATAAGCTAACGATGTGTGAATCGTTCCAATAAAGCCACAGAATTGCTTTTCTATTAGATGAAAGTTTATTTTCTTTTCTACAGAGTATACACTATTGCTCTTTATAAAGTCGATTTTGTACATCTTTTTAACGTGAGGATTTTTTGACGAATTTTTTCGAAAGTCATTACGATTTTGACAATTTCTTCCATATTTTTAAAGATTTTTCCCAAAAAAACCTAACAGCGAGCACTGAGCCCATTCAGACTGTAGCCAAATGAAGTTTGTTTTTTATTTCGGATGAAATCAACTTGAAACTAAGTAATAGCCTATACATTTTGTCACACCCAAATTAAGTTATTTTCCTTAATTTCGGCGAAATGATCTTGAACGGAATTAACAACGCACACACATGTTTTTGTTTTAAACTTTAAAATAAAAAAACTTTAAAATATAAAGTTATTTTTAAGAACAGCATATGGGGCATTACACGCCAAATCGGCCAATTTATGACCCGACCCCCTTCCTTCGATTTCGTTAATTTTCGGATATGTTTTGGCACGTACTAAACACATGTTCATATCAATTTTCAGTATATTAGTCCCACCAGGGATGGAGTAATAGATTTTTAAAAATTTTGAGCAAAACAATTTTATTTATTTATAGGTCAATAAACAAAATTGATATGTTAAAAAGTTAGCGATAATATTATTCATCTTTAAATGCTCTTTCACTAAAACACAATATCAAAAATTTTGGTATAGTTGTCACTTAGCTATTAACGTTTCAAAATGAAGATCGACATTTTAAAAAAGTTCAACCGCTTCGATTATTTTTAAAAAAATTCCAAAAATACTAGTCTATATTACGCAACTTTGAGGAAAGTTTTAAGACGTGATCTCAACTTTTTCTATTTTTTTTCGAATTTGTTATATTTTATTTTTGTCATTAATTTATCTATAACACTTCTTAAAATGATAATGAAGTCTAAGAGATATATTTTTTGAAGTAAATTGAGTTCACTGAATAAGAATATTATATTAAAGTTTTTGAAGAAAATAGCTTTCCAGATAAATTGATAACAAAAATAAAATTTAAGAAATTCGAAAAAAATAAAAAAATGAGATCACATCTTAAAATATTTTCGGAATTTTTTTTAAATAATCGAAGAAGTCGGACTTTTTGAAAATGTCGATTTTCATTTTAAGACGTTATTAGCTAAGTGACAACTATACCAAAATTTTTGATTTTGTTTTTTTCTGAAAGAGCATTTAAAGATGAATAAAATGATCGCTAACATTTTAACATATCAATTTTGTTTATTGATTTATAAATAAATAAAATTATTTTGCTCAAAATTTTTGTTTTTGTATTTTTCTGAAAGAGCATTTAAAGATTAATAAAATGATACCCTACTTTTTTAAAATATCAAGTTTGTTTACTGATCTATAATTAGTTAAAATTTGTTTGCTCAAAAAAAATCGATTACTCCATCCCTGCTGGGAGTAATATACTGAAAATTGGTACGAGCATTGGGTTTAATACGTGCCAAATCGTATCCGAAAATGAACGAAATCGAAGCGAGTGGGATCACAAACTGTCCGATTTAGCGTGGATGCCTCATATACACAACTGTGAGAGGTAATAAAATTAAATACAATAATAAAGAATGACAAATAAATTAAATATACAGTGAGAAATTCTCAGGATGCGATTATGTTTGCTGGGAGTAGCACATAAGAAGCAAATGAATATGTATATAATTATCATCTTAAATATCATTTGTTCAGTCCTTCATTCTAGCTATTGGAAGTAAGGGCTTTAGGTCCTTTAAAAGTTCCTTAGGTTATTAAGGCGGAAACTGATCTATTATTCTATTTATTCATAGTGACGCTTTGAATGTATTGGTGCATCAGACTAAGAAATAAATCAAAGAATGGGTTTATTGGATCAACGAATAGGTTCCTTACACTCAAGGAACTATTTCATTAAATTCAAAGTATAAATGCGTTGGGTCGAAGATTAAGCTCATTGCATTCAATATACAGGTTTAACGAATTGATGTACGGTTTCAACGTATGAGTTCTTAGCTTTGACGAACTGGTACATTGAATTCAACAAGCCAATGCTTGGCACACATTGAATTCGATGAACCTGTTGCCTAGGTGAAAAGTAAGGAATAAATTTGTTGAATCACCGAACTTTTTCTTTGTATATATGTACCATTTTGGTTCAGTGTACGATAAGTGAAAGGATTTTTTTAAGTCAGGTTTTATTAAAACTAAGAAAAAATCGAGTAAATCCTAACATTTGAGCCAAATTTAAGATATCTGTAAGGCAACTAATTAAAGAATCTCATTTAGTTGTTTTTTTATTTAATACATATTGTGAATTCTTCTTCTGTCTGATTTAGTTCATGCATCGTTACACTCGAACTATGATAATCTTATCAAAAAGAAAAAGGATGGATGCTAAGAAAATTGATGTCTTAAGTGTTGTTAACAATGTTAAGGTGTCCCTAATGTAGAGGGGTTGTCCCTAATGTTGAGTTTTTTCTAAGCACTCCTGCTGCATTTGTCCAGCATTAAAATGCCGATTTTTCATAAATTAACTATTTACTAAGCACTCCTGCCGCATTAGAATCAATTAAACAATCTTTTCGATAGTCAAATAAATTCTGAATTTTATTATTAAAACTAGTAGCTTATATACTAACAATATGCTGACTGCTTAAAAATAACTTCATACAAAATTTTGGCTGTATTAACCAATCAGAATAATTTTGCTTATTCAGTAAAAAATATATTTAACAAACTGCTGATTTTACTAATAATTAAGCATAAAATATCTGGTTAATCAACTAATAACAGTGAGGTGTAACAAAAGCACAACTACATTAATGTATTCACTTTATGTTCAAAACTAATATGGGTATTAACTTAAATGGGTAATTTCATGTCAAATCAACTAATAGTTAGACACGACTCCTTTCGATTTCGATGAAATTTGTTCAAATGGTTTCTTTAAGCCTAACTTATGCCAAAGGGAAAAAATTAAAAATGTTTATTTTAGAAGTTATGGCATATCTAAAATATCATTATTTCGCCAAAGTTACCGAAAGTGTTGAGTTTAGTTTTTATATATCTCGCAAACTAATTTATATACGAGATTGGTTTGAATGTCATTTTAAGCAGAATATTTGGAGCTACTAAAAATATATAAGGCAAGTCATTTTGGAAAAATGACTTATCTGCAAAGTTCTGAAATTTTAAAAACTGATTATTATAATCCTGAAATTTTTAAAGAGGTGTTTTTTTTCTTTTATGAGATATGACAAAAAATTTACCTTTTTAACACAAAATTTCCAACATAAAATTTTACCGAAAAAACAAATGCACAAATTTGTCAATGTTATTACTTTTTCCCCTTCAAAAGCTTTAAATTAAATTAAATTTAATGCATATTGCTCAAAATTACAAATATAAATTATTTTTGATACTATATTGTTGAAGGTTGCGAAAGAAAAAAATTATATCTCAAAAAAGAAAAAAACACCTCCTCCAAATTTTCACGATTTATTAAGGACGTTTAGAGGTATTATATATTATAATTCAGCCGAAAAAATATAGGTTTTAGATTTAGTCAGTTTTGAAATTTTGAAATCTTTGCAGATAAGTCATTTTTCCAAAACAAATTTTTGTTCTATGTATTTTTTGTTGCCCCAAATATCCTCTTTAAAATGGCATACAAAATATCCTTGTACATAAAATAGTTTTAGAGATAATTAAAAACTAAGCTCGACACATTCTGTAAATTTTTATTAATTTTATTTATTTATTTATTAATTTTTTATTAATTGGGTAACAGATTAAACCAATATTAGCCTTATATTAACCGATTAAACAAAAACCGATTAATTGAATACCCTTTTAATTATAACACAAAAATAGTAAAAAAAAATTCAAGAGAACATGTTTATTTAATATGATACGGTGTCAATGGAATATAACTCAAAGCATAGTTGAAAATAATGACATTATTTACATGTTAAATTCATACATAATTTTACTGTGATTGCTAACAATACCCTTAATTTTTTTTATAAAACCGAACAAAGTCTTAGCTAGAAATAAACTGAACATATTGGTCTTGTAGGGTTGTGTGACTGGAATTTCAAAGCCAAAATTAATTGTGAACATTGAAATACCCAGCAACAATAATTTCACTGTTCGGACAACTCTACAGGATCTTCCATATTTTTAGTCGCTTCCCGCGTATGGACTTCTGTGAAGAAACCCGAAATGCAAATAATGTGTCCTGATTCTGAATTTAACCCAGACTGTTAAATTCAGGATCATCCCTGCCTAATGATTGATGGCACTGGTACACAACCGCTTGGCGTATATCCAATGCAAGTCCTCGGTGAAACTAAAAAGTGAAATAAGGTAACACCTAGGTAAATAAAATTCCTGAGGATCAGCATCCTCAGATGCCTGATTCTCAGATAAGGTTAAAATGTACAGCCGATGGAGACAAATGTGAACATATACAGAGAAAAAATTCGCTTTAAGTTCGTGTATATTACTGAAGTTGATTTTGAATCGACCTCTCATAGCAATGCAAAAGAAAGCTCAAACGACATTTCTATTAGTGTTGACATTCGAATAACAATTATTCGAATATTCGAACGACTTTTTTTAATTTTTGTTCGAACAATCAAAATTTTTCAATTTAGAATAAAGAATTATTCGAACAGTTTTTGTCGAATATTCGAATAACTTTTTTAAACTACTTTTTATAAAATTTGGTGTTCATTTACGGCTGCAAAATAGGATTTTAAGCAAACTGAAGAGTGATTTTTCGAAAGGGACTATTTCGGTCTTGAATATAACTAAGAACTCCATCGCCTTTGTCATGCTTAACTGTATCCTCTAGACCAAAATCCATTACAAAGAAGTTATATTTCCGCAAATAAAAAGCAAAGTTTAGCACAAAAGAGCTCATTTTCACCTAATTGTTGGAGTTTGTTACAAAAAAATAATTTTCCATACTTGCTATAAGTGTTTACTTATATCGCCTACGGACACTGCCATTGGTGTAGCTAGACATTTTTTCTAGGGGTAGCAAACAAAATTTTTTTTAAATTTTTAATCCGGTTATGGATTTTCCTAACTAAAAATACAACTAAAAAATCGATTGATTTTAATAACACTGCTTTACAAACTTTTATTTTTTGGAGTTTTTAATTTTCTAAAGCATTTTTTTAGAATAATTATGATGTGCTATATACAAAAGAGAAATAAAAAATTTCATTTCGGCCATTGTGCACAATATAACGGCTCATTTTCGTTTTTCGGTGTATACTTCTTGTTAAGGCGTCATTCAGAATCAAAGGCTGGTTCGTTTAAAATTAATTATATATTATTTGAAAGGCTACTAAATTACGCGTCGAATACTGGCTTTAATCGAATAAAAGGCGACCAAGTTAGAGTGGATAAAAGTTTAAATTCTACGAAATTTTTAAAGTTGATCACCAATTGTTGCCTTTTTGGAAGCTGTTTTGTACCACAAAGAATAAAAAATCCATAGACATATAATATCATTGAATAGTCCATTCGATTATAAAAATTTTAAGCCATAATGGACCTAAATCTGATGAAAAAAAATCTTTTATTATGTGTTTTATTATTTAGGCTATTTATGATCAGATATTTTTTTAACTTTAGATGGAAATAAAACAATTTATTCAATTTTTGTTCCCAATGTTTCATCGACTTTTTTCCGACGTCTTTGAAGAATCTTATAATCTTCTTTGGATGGTGCTTTAAAGGGAAGTAAATATATGCATATACATCGAATAATACAAAAGTAATGTTATAAGAACAATACCTGAAGTGAACTTCTTTTCAGTGTATAGCATATTATTCCTAATTATCAAAAAAAAAATGCATTAGATTTTGTGTATTTTACATACATATTTCAATTATTTTTTACATATTTTTTATGTAGATACTCTTCAAAAAAATTCTCAACATACACAGCAGAACAGAACAACGTTGTTTTTGGAAATATTTTCCTGGTTCCTTAGAATAACTATCTTGTCCAATTCTTTCTGAATATCGCGATACGGACTTTTGCGTAATAAAATCGTTTGGACTCAAAGGCAAATTAGTTCCAGAAATAATCACACCAAAATATAAAATTCTCTGTTTCAAGTAGAGAACTGCAAAATTGAAATTGATGAACACTAGTCGCGAAAGTTATGACTTGTCGCGAAATTAGCCTTGACTAACTTCATCATGAAAAAATATGTGGCATGAAGCAAAAAATCGTGTCCAAACAAGCACTCGTTATCTTAAAATTAATTTAATAAAACCTAAAGCATTTCATATACATACATCAAAGCAAATAGTATTACTGTGTATTCCGATTTTCTTGCGGTTAAGGGGCGTTATAAACTTTTGGATATCATATCGATGGTCATACATTAACAACTTGTAACTGAATTTTTATTCAGGTATGTGATGGAAAATGATCAAAATGATTTCAATACGATTGTTTTGGAAAGGTGTGATTTTATTATTTTATTATTTAACACAACCCGCGAAGCGATTAGCTTGTCTGCGGAAAACACCCAGGGTATACGGCGGGAATCGAACCCACGACCTCTGGACTGACAGGATAGCATCGCTACCACTCAACCACAGAGGCCCCCGATGAATTCCGACTGAATTTTTTATTTAGTTTTGAGCTAATCTCAAACTACTGACTTTTAAAAAGCACTCTAGAAGATAAAATGTAAACAATGTAATAAAACTGTGAAGAGAGATTTATCAAAAAGGTTGAAAAAACACTTAAAAACAAATTAGAAAATGATTGACAAAGCGAATATAGCAAACTCATAATACCTTTTATCGCCTTCAAATCGTTTTTTTTTAATATTCAAATTTTTAACAAAGTTATAGCTAATTAAAGTTGAACATTTTTGGTGAGTGTGCAAGATATTTGAAAAGATGCGAAATATCACGAATATATTAATTGTTAAAACTGCTTTTTTAAATATTTATTTGTTACATGCTGCTTACCTTTATTCGGAATGTAAACCAAAGTAAAACGCAATAATTATTTAAAAGTTTCAAATTTAGGTAGACTTGAAAGAATCATCAAAAGCCTTTTTTCTTATATTTTTACATAGTGTTATCAACCTCAAATCAAGCAGCGGGTAAACTTCACTATGTTCGATTTTGATAAAACTTTGTATCAACTTTTGAATTTCTAGCTCCTTCATCATGACGTATGACGGGCAAAAACTAAAAAAAAAAATTATTTGTCGCGAAAAAAGCGGAGATTCGCGAAAAATTCCAAAGTTGAAAACAAGCTATAAATGTGATTTTTGCCTTCTTGTGCAAGTAGCAATGACGCAACCGCGAAAAATCTGATGAACACAAAAAAAATGAAAATTAAGCAGCGTGCTTATGAGGTACGTTCGTTTAACTTTGCTGCTAAAGGCAAACAATTTAAAGATTGCTAAAGTTAGTAGTTCAAATGTGTTCCCATGTTATGGCGATTTTTGTTTGTTTTAGGGATTGTTTTTCATTCTGATTTTTTTTAAATTTAGCTTTTTCGTTATTTGGCCATTTATATAGTTATTGCAATTTTTTGTTTTAGCATTTTTTTCGTTTTAGTAATTTTTTTAATTTTAGTAATTTTTTTAGTTTTAGCGGTTTTTTTTCGTTTCGAAGCTTTTTTCGTTTTTGCAATTTTTTAGTTTTGGCTTTTTTTAATATGGTGATTTTTCGGTGTTTTTTGTTTGTTAACCGCTTTTTCGTCTTGGCTATTATTTAGGCTCTGGCGATTTTTTTTTGATTTTTTAGCGATTTTTTACTTCTGGTGGTTTTTTCTTTTTTTTTTCTTTTTGAGATTTTTAAATTTTGGTGTTTTTTTAGTTATGGCGTTTTTTTTTTTGTTTGTTTTTGGGTTAATTTTTTGTTTTGGTGCTTTTTTATTCTTCGGAATTTTTTTAATGTTGCCTACTTCTTTAGTTTGGGTGTTTTTTCCGTTTAGGTGCTTTATTGTTTGTGCAGTCTCGTTAATTTGTACCGTTTTTACGTTTTGTCAATTTTTTTAATTTTTACGGTTTTTTAGTTTTCACTATTTCGGGATGGCCGTGGATTTTTTATGAACCCCGCGAAAAATCCCGAGATTTTCGGGATTCGGATTTCGGGATTGGCTTCCTTATCAAAAAGCTTTTCAAAAACTATATCTTGTAGCCTTACGTTAACTCTATGAGACCTAAAATTTTATAGTTTTGTCTCTCTTAGGGCCCTACCTAAATCACAGCGATGATTGTCGCGTTAGCAGCAGGATACGAGCTTACTATACATTCTATCAGATTATTTTACACGCAAGTGTTACTAAAAAATTTTACTTATAAATATGACAAAAAAAATAAAGTAAGCATTTTTAAAATATGTAAAGTCCTTAAAAAAGGACAAAAGATGAGGAAAAGAAAAACCAAGTACTCAGTTTACCTATGCTTAGTCTCTAGATTAATTGATGGTTTTTATGCCAAGGATATGGAAGAAAAGTTGAAGAACAAATGAACAAAAATTTAATAGATGTCTTCAGAAACAATTTTTTTATATTTCCTTCAAAATCTTTAAATGATTACTTTGCATAATATATATAAATATATATTAACAAAATCTATTTATTCGAGATATTGTCAAGATATTTTCATATATAAACCTTAAATAAACTTTGAAATGCACAAATGTTTTACGTTTTTATTGCTATCGGCTCAAAATGATTTATTTTTTTTAGTTTCTACATACAGTTTTTATAGATTTTAGTTTTGTGCCAATAAATTAATAAAGATAAAACCATAAAATTTCGAAGTCTTATAGAGTTAATTTAACAACACATAATTTTTAAACCATTTTTAATGAAAACTTTTGCTGGGCTTTGTATACTTTTCAAAGCCTACTATGCTTATTTTTGAAAACTATTTATTTGTAAATTCTCAAATGGTTTTCGAAAGTCTGTATATGGGTCAATTTCAAAAAAACGCAATTTTTGTGTCCCCGCACTTTACACTACTATTTTAGGTAAAAAAACAAACAAAAAACAAAAATGTTAGAGTGACCAGCGAGGAATATGTAACAAAAAAACGTAATTCTCAAATTTGTATGTTTGTTTATTCAGAATGGTGTTTTGTTTCTCCCTCTGACTCCTTCCATACAAAAGCATGTGTCCCCCGTTAAAACTTTTAGTAAACAAAATAAAATCAAGACAAAAGTAAATATGCAACATTTAATAACAGTTTTCGAATTATTGCGTTTCTTTCTTGTGTTTTGATTTGTTATAGTCGCCAAAACTTAATTAGTGCGAATTTGGCGTTGCAAAGAAAGGTTGTCACCACAATTTGCATTAAGCGTCACTTTTTTATAATTCAAGTAATATTACTACTTTTCAATTTGCATTTAAATAAAGTAAATAACATAAGGAAAGTACAAACTTTAGTTATTACAAAAGTGAAAAAGCGAAAAAAAATCTATTAAAAATAGTGTGCATTTGCGTAGTTTTTGTGAACACCATGGTAAGAGCGCGATAAAATTTCATGAGCGTCACGCTAATTTTTTTAAAAGTGAATATATTAAATGTAAAAAATTGAAGTTGACAATCATTGTTTACATGGTTTCAACTCAATTTTTTATAATTTTTGAATTTGATAAATAAATTGCCTACGAAAAAAAAACCAAAATAGGCAAACATCTCATAAGCATCACTTTTGATATATATTGCTTCATAGCTTAAAATGCTTAATTTTGATTTTATTTTTTAATTTTCAAGAGTAAAATAAAGCTCGATAAAGCGCGTAATGACGAATATAAAAGAAGAAGAAAGTTTAATTTTTATTGTTACTGACTGATTCTGTTTTTGTGCAACTTCAAGAATTACTTCCTTTTTTCCATTTTTGTTAGAGACATCAAAGACATATGTACTTGTTTAGTTTTGTATGAAAATTTTTGTTTTTTGAAGAATTTTTGTTTTTTTTTTATTTACTTTTTATAAAAGAATAAACTTTTTTTCGACAAACTTTAAATTTGGCACTATTTCTTGTTTACGTGCAACAAAATCTCTTGATCGTCACAAAATATCTTAAGAGTCACACTTAGTTTTTTTTCCTTTTTTTTTAATATTGCATTTTTTTTATAATTGCAGTTTTTTAAATACATTGTTTCAAGCCTATTACTTTGCAAGTAACCTCTAAGTTCAAGTCTTTTTTGAGCAAAAATATACATATTTTAATCTTTAAAATAACTAGTCACTTAAAAAAAAAATTAAAAATCAAGGTGAATCGTGATTTTGTGTTTATAATCGAAAAGGTGATTTTCGCAAAAGTCATCGTAGTAAGCTTGAATTTCAAATATTTTTGCATTTTTAGCGATTTTTTTATACATATTTGGTGTGTGACGCTCAAGATAGAAATAATAGAAAACCTAAAAAAAAAATTTTAAAAATTTGCTTTTTTGAGAGCCTAAAAGTACCACCGGATTCTTCATCAATTGCTACATAAATTGGCCACTGTTACAGGCGAATTGAAAAAACATTAAAAATAAGCAAAAAAAAAACTCGTTGTGTTTTTTTAAATTGGCCCATACATGAAAGAGAGCTTGTAACTGTTCAAAAGTGTGTATGAAGTCTACTGACGATTGGGTAAGGCACCAATGAAATGCACACAGATAATGCTTAAATATCAGCAAATAAATTTTATTTGAAAAACCAAAATTAATTTTGGAAAAATCACGTTATAAAAAAAATTAAGGTAATATAATAACTTCCAAATAGATAATTTTTAATTATAAATATGCGAGTGCTCGGGCAAAAAATACATATTGGGATCACAGCTTATTTTTAGTAGTTGCTGCTTTTCATTTATTTTCAATTGGTTTTACAACTACAATTTAGAGTTGGAAAAAAAGAAAATAAAAACATGATTGATTATGGAGCTCATATTTTAACTTTGATATATTAAAGTTCTTATTCATACACAGTAAAAACTAAATTTTATTTTATACGCAATTTATTATAATTGAGTGGATGAAAAGCAAAGGAGTACAAGTGCCAAAACTAATAAAATTTAGTTATATGCAGGAATCATCCCTTAATACCAATATCTATCACTCTAATTCAGACCTGTACGATGACCTCAAAGGACGGTATGTATTATAAACCAAAAATATTATGTATGAAATGAATGAGAACACAAAACTTTGAAGGTTAATTACTCAGAATTTTAGTTTTTGCACTTGTACCCCTTTGCTTTTAAGCCCCTCAATTATATTATAAACAAACTTGGTAAAATCGAACTCCTTTTGCTATCATTGTTGTTGTTTTTGTTTGTGTGTATGTCGTCATCGGGGTTGTTTTTTTACTATACAATTTTTCTTGTTGTTTTTGGTGTTTGCGTCCTAAATAAGAGTCAAACAAAAAATTCATTAATAATGTAAAGAAAATTTACTGAAAATGAAATTTATTTTTGGACAAACTTTTGTTTGAAATTTTTTTGGTAATAATTTTTTCTGCGTATGATTAGAAGTTTAACATAATACCTTTAGTTTTTTCATGAGATTTTTTAGTAAAGGTTCCCTAACGATTTGCATTAGCCCCAATAAAATGCACATAGGAACTAGCTAATACCCCTTTTATAATCAATTCAATGTATTAAAAAAAAAACTTTAATATATTGCTGAAAAATATTAATTTGGGAAAAAAGGAGGCTACAAAAGTAATATTAAAGATATTTTCGTTTTCTATGTATTGCAACAAAACAGAATTGGTACATGATTACTTCTGCATAGTTTTAGCGTAGCATAGTGTTATTTATGTAGTTCTTTGTTATCAGGATCCAGATTTCTATAACCTTCACCATAGGGAATTTTTTTACTCTCCTTCAGCTTAAGGATATTTATCACGACCCATATTCCAAGATGTTAAAAAACTTTTGCAAGTAACCTGCAATTATCATTAGCAAACAATGACATGAGATTTTAATATTATTTTGCATTATTTAATTTTAATGCACAGAAAATATCACAAAAAATTTTCAAACAAAAGTTTGTCTAAAAATAAATTTTATTTTCAGTAAATGTTCTTTTCTGAATCAGTTATTTTTTTGTTTGACATTTATTTAGGACGCAAACACAAAAAACAACAGCAAAAATCCGTTTTATATGTAGTTAAAAAAACAACCCCGATGACGGCATACATACAGAAATGATAGCAAAAGTAATGGGAAGTTTGTTTATTGAAGATTTTTGTGTGAATCAATTCGTTAATGTATTTGCGTTAATTCTCATTCATTTTTTTTGAGTCTTAAGGATCATTCAGAATTGAACATATTTAACAAAGTGAAATTTTATAAATGCTCATTGGATGACAATGACGACTCATACAAAAATTGTATTTGATATATTACAAAAAATTTAGTAATTATTTTTGTGTGATTCATTTACGTATTTTATTTAGTATTTGTAAATATTTTTGGACAATTTGTTTAATAAATTAATATATAAATATTAATTGGTATATTGCAGAAATCCCAGTAAATATTTTTGTTTTATTCAGTAAATTATTTTGTTTAGAATTTGTAAATATTTTTACACAAATTGTTTTATAGATTTACACAATTTGTTTGCGAAAAAACATTTTTTTTCAATGAAATTGTTGAGATATTTTTATTTATATTTACAAATTTGTTTGTAGGTCCGTTTCTACACAAAATATTTTCCAATTCATTGAATTTCTTTACAGAAAATAAAATTTAGTTTTTTCTGTGCGGGCCTAAACTTATCTTTCGAGTACCTGAATAGATAGTATGAAATTGTGAATGCAATTTTTCATGACGTCTGCTTAAATTGTAAGCTTTGTTATGCGGTACTATTGACTTGCAAAGTTAAAAACAACGAATTCCTTTAATACTGCAAAAACGTTCTCTTCGAATTTTATAAAAATCAGAATGTGTAATATATAATCTAGTCAACATAACCACTGTCGAAAATTACTTTTCCATACATTTCGTCGACCGTTGTCAAAGTGTGACTTCTTACTTGGCTGTAATAAACAGCGATATATCTGATGGCTTAGTATGAAGAGGAATTTCTCGATTTCTTTCGAAATCGTATTTTTAACGCTTTCTGGCAGCCAACTTCTAAATACACCCTCCCTACAGAACTAAGCATGTTAGATACTATTCAAAATAATGGTTTAATGGCCACTTAAATATTATTTTTGTATGTAATTGTTCTAGTTTTTATACAGTTTTTTCCTTCTCCTGTAAAATAACGAACAGTCGAGTTGCGCCTGTTTTATATTATTCCATCGATATGTACTTAAACAAATTTTCTCTTCGATACACATATTTTTAAAAATAGAATTATAAAAACACACTCGTGGAAAAAAATCGCGATACTTCTCTTGAATTTTTTAATTTTACCTGAACTAAATTGTACATTTTTGTAAACATTTACCCCGTTTATACTTAATTTTAAATCGTATTATCTCATACCGTGTTCATAAGAAACGTAAGTAAAAACAGAATTTTGAATCATGTCAAATAATATTTTCAATGCGGGTAAATAATTGAGAGCCGTATTAAGTTTAGGTATAGCCGAGTCTACATAAGCTCAGTACTCTATTCATAGGCGGTGTTGTCAAAAATGACAAAGCAGTTAGGGATTTTTCTACAAATTTAAAATAAATATACAGAAAGAAACTTTTATCAAAAAAATTTTAAATTAATTTAATTTTATTGGCTGTATCAACATGTGATTTCAATAAGAATAAACTCAATACGATTGTATTTAGTCGATACGCATTCGTTGTTAACTATAAACACTAGCAATTTAAACGTGTTACTTCAATTTGAAATGATTCCAAAACGTATTTACAGAAGTACAAACAAGGTAATTGACTGCCTTAAAATTTTTATAGCTATTTATGGCTCGCTAGGTGGTAGAAAATCTGGTTCCATAAGAAAAATAATTGACACTATTGCAGTTATAGATTTCTTTTTGTTTTGATTCGTTTGTAAAGGGTGTTCAAAATTGAGGTATCATTTTAATTTTGCTGCCATTTTTTCCAACTTGTAATTTTTATTCCAAATTTTTATGTTCAGACTCTAAATACATTCCGGTTAGTTAATATGGAATGTTACACGAAGGAACAACGGGTTTTTATTATTAAAACAAAAAATTATTAAAAAATTATTTTAAAAATATCATAAAAAAAATTCCAAAATGACATTATTTCTCGTAGAAGAGGAGTAAATTGGCCACCAAGATCGTGCAATTTGACAACTTTAGATTTTTTTAATCGAACGTTTAGAGCAATAATCCACAACAGTTCAAAAGCTTAAAACGAACATTATCGAGCAGATATCAACCATTGACAAAAGTTTATTGAAAATCGTGATTGATAATTTTGGTAAAATATTGGGAGCCTGCCGAGCCAGTAGGGCGGGTCACTTGACCTACATAGTTTTTCATTTTTAACCGGAACAAACTGAAATAAAAATATTTTTAATATCTAAAAAAAGTTTTTTGTTAATTAAAATTATCAATTTTGAACACACATTATTTAAGAGACGAAAGTATTTGTTTCTTTCTATTCTAGTTTTTCCTTTTCATTTGTAATTGTTGATGTCGCTTAAGCTACAAGACCACCAAGACAAGGCTTAGAAATCCTGACTCCTTCTCTAAAGATGTTTTAAGTTTCCAGACAAATTCAATAAGCTGCTTAGAAGTTCCAGGCTTAGAAAGTCTGACTCCTTCTCTAAAGATGTTTCCAGTTTCAGACAAAATCCAATAAGCAGCTTAGAAGTTCCAGATTTATTACCATTTTCTTCGAAAGTCCGCACTGTATTTAGCGTTTTTATTCGTGATATCCAGGAAAAAATTCCCGCATTTTTAGTGCTGGGGCCCGTTTCTCAAAACTACAAGTTATAAATCTACAAGTAAAATACACACAAAACAACAATAAAATTTGTAAAAGTGTTGTTGTTTTGTGTGTATTTTACTTGGAGATTTGTTACTTATAGATTTGAGAAACGGGCCCCTGGTCTTAGGAAAATATGAAAATAAATTAAAAAATATACATGTATATTTTTAATTTATATTTTATCGCTAACGAGGCTCTGGCGACCGACCTTAGGCGGTATAACCTTAACATCCGCTCGGAGGAAATTCCAATGCACTGCGTCGACCTGGAGGCTTGCTGGCAGCCCCAGCACCAGGATCGGATGCTCTAGTCTAATTAGCTATTCATCTAAAACTACTCTGATTACAGAAAATAATAACTCAGTGGGCATAATAAGGAATAATAAGGGGCCTATATTTTCTGAAAATATCAAATTGTTATTGTTATACCCATTCCCACATCGGCTTTTTAAAGCTCTAAGTTGCGCATTTTTCAAAAATTATACAGTTTCTTAGCATTTGACGCTGAAGATAATATTTTACGACAATGAAAGTTATGTCATGGTACCAGAAGGGTTCCTTCTTTACTACAAAAAAAAAAATAATAATAATAATTGCTCTATGTACAATAGGATTCACACAAGGTTCAATTAAAAATCCAAAAACAAGGTGTCCACTTAATTATTTCAGTTCAATTATGCTTAGCAAAATGAAGTGCTCCTTACTACCCTATTAAGTAAAGCATGAAACATTTCAATATTTTTAAAAAGATAGAGCAATTACAAAGAATCTGAAATTGGTAAAAATATTTACTTCGTGTGTCTACTAGTCAGAATTTATACCATAAAAAATGTATTACTTTTTTAAATTAAAAAGCATATAATTTATTGATGTTACTTAGAATTACTCTTTAAAGATCTGAAATTATATATTTTTTAACTAGCGTTTAATGCATTACTAAATTTCCTTAATAGATCTCATGAATTGTTATTTGTTTTTTGTTCAAATAAAGAAAATTAACGATACAATATATCATAATTTACAGTATTTGTTTTTTTTTTGCTCTAATAAAATATATTAAATGATATATTGTATCGTTTTGTATTGGGCGGGAATTCCCGGGATTGAAAAAATTAAAAAGTCCGGGAAAAGAAAAATTATAATTGTAATATGTAATTTTAAGCTTGTACGCATCATGAGTAGGGTTTGGGAACCAGGATTTCCCGGGCGGGAATTCCCGGGAAAAGTTTACTTTTAATTTCCCGGGAAAATCCCAGAAATTTCCCAGGAAAAGGGGAAATTAAAAGTACGCATTATTACTAGGGATGTAACGAATACCGATACCGATACCGATATATCGGCGATACTTCAGATTTTCCGATACATCGGTATCGGCGATATTTTACTGTCGATACGACGATACTTTAAAAAAAAATTTCAGAGTTTTTTTCTGACAAATTATTTATATTTTGTTAATTTTACCATGAACTAAATTCATTTCGTTATTTTTTAAATCTTATTAATATCAATTTTAAAAATTAATAATACTTTATGCTGTTATTTTGTAAAAAAATTATTTATTTTTGTTAATTTTACTATGAATTCAAATTCAATTCGTTGTTTTTTAAATCTTATTCCAGCAAAAAAAGACACTCCAAAGAAGTCATGAAAATGTAAATTCGCGATCCGGAAGTTTTGCGAATTTGGACAATTTCTAATTAGTTTTACATATGCTTGCCATTGCAATAAGTTCTGCTTTTTGATTACCAATCACCCAATTGGGAGCGATGCTAGGACAAATTTCTTTTCCCGTGTTCTACAAAGATTTTTCCTCAAGGAAAAAGGATAAAAAATTACCCATTTTCAAAAAATTTGTTTAATGCGAATTTAAATTGAAATCTGTATTTTCATGTAAATTGAATATATATAAACTTTTAGAAGACTTTTAATAATTAAGCTATTAAGTTATTTAGAAGAATATTAGTTGATAAATGTCCTTTAAAAATCGATTTTTTTTAAAAGCATGGAGATTATGTTTTAAAATTATAAAGGAATTAAAATTTTTTTCTTGCTTTTCTACTAATTATCTGGACATTTTTAATACAGATTTTTTGGAAGCAAAGAAAATGTAGCTCCTTAAAAATTACTTCCAATTTTTTATACTGGGTTAATATCAATTTTAAATATTAATAATCTCTTACACTGTAATTTTGTATAAGAAAAAAAATTGCACTTGAGTTTTGTTAAGCTAAACTAGAACTCAATTTCAATATTCGTATCGGTATCGGAATCGGTATCGGCGATATTTATTTTTAAATATCGGTATCGGTATCGGATCGGCAAAACGGCGTATCGTTACATCCCTAATTATTACATACATTTATGGACTTTTTTTTGACGTACATATTTATAAAATGGCGTAAGGAACCGCCAAATTTATTTTGATTTATATAAGAAATTTGTGTTATAATCCTGTTTTCATTAAATTTTCATTATATTTTTAAATATTACAAAAGTTCGTTTGACTGACTGTATCACGAAATTTACACGATGAAATTGTTCAAGTTCTCTTTTAAAGTTGCTATGCTTTTCATCGTCTGTTTAAATACTAATACCATATATATCAATATCGAAGTACATTTTTCATTCTTACAAATCCATTTGAAATAAAAAAAATTCTAAAACTTTGTCCTCGTTTTAGATGTAACTGTAAAAAAGAAAGAATTCCTTCGACATCGATAAATAGGCAGTAAAATGTACATACATTTTTTTTAATACAAAATAAAAATGTGAACGATTCAAACTTATACAGAAATTTCATAAAAATTGCATGAAATTAAAGTCATGCCATTTCTCTTAAGCCGAGAAAAATTATTGCTTGATTCGAAAACTACATGCAATATGAATTTTATAATAGATGTGGTTTAATCACTATAACAGAACAAAGTGGAATACTTTGATTACAGTGCTCTATAACCGTTTCCTAAAGTAAATACTTCGATATTAAACGAACGATTTTCCGCATAATTAGTGATAAAATTTTGGAAAGTGTTGTGGACGTTTTAAGCTCATGGGAACTGTAAAAACTTTGAGTTGATACTACTGAAATTTATTATAAGTCGAGACAATTAATGAAATCCCAAAAGAGATGTTTTAAGATAAATAAAATGAATAATCAAAGACATTTAGACAGACTATGGCTCAGGATATGTAAAATTCAGCTCAGCTGATTTTAGTACTGTAACTTTCTTTTACTTATCGATAAGAAACATTATCTTAAAATAAAATGTTTAACTAATTGCAATATAGTCGTCAATTAGTCTTTGTAGAATCGCCTACTGTGTAATAGCTATAAACTCTAATTGCTTGAATTCACTTAAAATTTTTTAAAAATTTGTTTCAGAATTGCTTATCTATTCATTTTTATTTAAAAAGAATGCTTACATTAATAAATAAATCGAAATTTAACCAATTTTCATTTAATAAATCTATTTAATTTAGAATATGAACTTTTCACAGGAGTTCCGGGAACGTGATTTTTTCATTCCCGTTTACCGGGAAGTGCAAACGTCCGGAAAATCTCAAACCCTAATCATTCTGGCATGCACGTAAAATGTCTCAAAAGAATCCCGCAAGATGGCGCTAATCAAATATATGTTAGAAAAAAGTAAAAATTTGCCATAAAATGACATTTTGGGATGTTAAATTTTTCTAATAAAATAAAGAACTAACCTTTTTAAACAAAATAATAAAACCTTTTCAAATGGTTTTTTTTAAGTTTGTACATAAGATAAAGGGTTTGTAACTGTTCAAAATTGTGTTTGAAGTCTACTGATGAGTTGGTAAAGCATCAACGAAATGCTGCGAATAGACAATTGCTTAAACTCCAGCAAATAAATTTCATTTAAAATAATAAAACATTGAAAAGTCATGTTTTGCGGCTGGGGGGTGAAATTGGCAATTTTCTTGAGAAAGTGAAAAATAATGGTAGATTTTTGGATAACACAAATACAAATAAGTCGAAAAAAAAATATTCTTGTCGAGAGCCCAAATAATCATTTTCAACAATAAAAAAAGTATTTTTTTTTTGTTTTAAGAGAAATATTTTTTTTTGTTTTAAGAGAAATAACACAATCAGGCAATTAATCAGTTAATTAATTAATGTGTTACCTTCTTTGAGAAAGGGATAGTGTAGAGAGAACAGATGGTGAAGTGGGAGAGAGATAGAAAGCTTAATTCATTTACAACCTTGCTACTGCGCATTTTTTGTAGAGTAGTGTTGCAAGCCGCTCTGCTGTCAAGTAGAGGCATTGAGTTGCTTAAGCTGTGTAGCCATTTTTTTAGTTCTTTTACTTCGCCGACGGTTCTGATACAATATCGACGAAGGAGGGTGCTGTGAAGTGCATTGGGATATGTTAGTATTAATCGCTGCCGGTACTGCCAACTTAATCAGTGCTATGCCTTCATCACTTTAACAGTCCAACACAATAACACACCAATGCACATGAGAAAAATGCTTGATGTTGTTGGCTTGCCTGAAATTAGTCTTGAACTCAAGATCTCAGGGTTTGTAGTCAAACGCGCTAACTACTCAGCCAACAGCACCCTCATTGCTATGTAGAAAACTGTTTATTCATAATCACCTTTTTATTCTTATATATGTAGACAAGGAGCGTATCTATAGGTGTCTCCAGGACACCACTCGTCTTTTTTGTTTATCTTTTATAGTGGAAGGCCAATGTACGCGGCAGCGGGTGACGATCAGTTGTTCAGTTTTGCGCTTGCAATTTTATTGGTAGGCAAATGAAAGCGAATAGGTGCAAAAAATTATTCACAAACCACTTTATACACAATAAAAATCAATCAATTACTAATGTAATCAAAAAATTTTTGTGTTAATATAAAATAAATTGTATACTTGATTGAAAAACTAATTTTTTATTAAAATAAAATTTATTTTTCATATTGTGGTTGTCAAATCAGTAAAATTTCGTATGGCAATGGCGCTTCAAGCGGCTAAGAAAATAGTTGAACAAAATTCAACTTTGTCGCGCGGATTCTTCACACAAATGAAACTAATTATGATATGCCAAAAGTTTTGTTTGAATAGTCAAACTGGCAGTGCTCTCGCCGCCCGCTACAGCAAGCGGCGTACATTGGCCTTCCACTGTTAGTTGATTTTAAAACTGTTTTTAGAAAAATTTTAACGAAAATTCGTTCAGGGACTGCTGCAAATCACAATATTATAAAAAATTTTTGCGATTAACATATAAACGATTAAATACCCTAGTATACTGGGTATATATAATGAGCATCGCACCAGAATGCATTGTTCTAACTTTTTTATAATACTTTTAATTAATTTTGCAACTTTTAAATAGCATTTTTTTTAATTTTCTTGTGCATCCTGTAGATAAATGTAAAATACTCGTGTAAGAAAAAATAAATCCACGAAAAAACTTTTAATTACATTTTAAATTTTTACTCTACTTGTAAACGTAGAAGAATGGAATTTGTGAATATGCCTGAGAATTGGTATAGAATATTAAACAACAAGTTTATTCCATACATAAGTGTAAAAGTGGAAAACTTTTTAATAATATAATCAAGATTCTGATATAACAAGAACCTGTACATGTTTGCGTACGTGTTAACATCAGAAAGTAGTGGTGTTTGCAGTTGTCATCAATGAGTAAGTTCCAATGTATGTGACATAAGCATTAATCTTTTTTATGTTGGGTTAGTGTATCTCTTTTTGTTTGAAATACAAATACGAATACGAAGTTATTTTTAATTTATTCTCTTGTAAAAAATTAAATTTATTATTTCTACACTTGGTCAACTGACAACATTGTGGTACTGGGTTTAAATATTTAAAATGTGCTGTGAAATTCTTGTTTTATTTATTTCTTTAATGTTGGTTCAGGTTTTGTTTAATTAATTATTTGTAAACTTCTGCTTTTAGAAAGATCCATAAAACTAAGGTTTTACACATGCTCGTTTATTCTGCTGTTCGAAAGGATTTGTTCTAGAAAGAAGAATATGCACGCAATTTATTTCTTCCATCCGTCTTTTATGTAAATAAAAACATACAAAACTGTATAAGATTAATGTCAGCACCTGCATTTCCGCCTAACGGTGGTCTCAACTCCGGGTAAATTAAGCATTTAGCAACGACGTCATGTCCACCATGAAGTCCACTGTGTGACTTGCAAGGTACACATAGTTTGAAATTTCTTGTATATGAAACGCCTAACCATGCACTAACAGTCTGCTATCTAACCCAGTTATACACTAAGAGCTTATGCGATGCAGACGGCTATACCAAGGAATAACCAGTAATCTAGAGGTCTACTAGTTAGTTATATTTGTAGTGCATAAATAGCTTATGAACCGAATTTCGTATAATTATCTTAAGAATTGCGCCTTTAATCCAATGAAAATAGTACAAAAACTGAAATTTTAAGTCCCAGATATCTCTTTTTTTACCCAACTGTGCGACGTAAGAGTATTGTGTTTATCAGCCTATGTATGTAAGTATGTATGTGTGTTCCTTTGCGGACCTATATAAACCGAACGTGTAGACGGATTTTGACGATTCTTACATCAATCGATTCGTCTTAATCCGGGGAGTGTCACTAAACTATGACGGTACTCAAAATTCAATATGTGGGCCAACAGACGCCATTTTGTTTATACGAAAAAAATAAAAAGTCGGCGAACTATATCAAAATAGGTAAATTTATGTCTTGTTTAAGAGCTAAAACGGCGAACGCCACGAACGCACCCGTCGGGTGCCGCTTCTGTCGGAAAAAGTAGTGTCGCGTTCATGCACAGTGTTATAAATCAATACCATGCGGAAAATATTGTACCAGTTGTAGAAAAAGTATTTGTCCTACGACTGGTGAAAATGGGAATGGTACTAAATATTCCTGAGTCATGACCGTTGTGAAGAGAACATATCACAAACTTAGAACAAAAATATTAGCAAAATGCCCTAGTGTACAAGCAAATTTTTTCCATATCCATATAAAAATATTTATTCGAAGTACAGTATTATATAAAGTATTAAAGAAACCAAAACAGGACGGGTACCTTTAGTTTGTGTGTAGAACCTATCACTAGGTATCTTAATTATGTCAATTGACCCCCTGTGATGGCAACGCCATGTAACCTTGATACTCCTCTTTGAAGATAAAAATGGATCGGAAGAATGTAACAAAAGAGTTATTAAATTTTTAATATACGACAACCGCATCTTTTCCACATTATTATGATTTACCTGTAACGCTTCTTCCGACAACCGGCCTAGAATATGTTTTTACTTAAATTACACAGGCTAACGAAATCAAGCTTTTTGAAGACATTTTAATTCAATTTGCCTTACTTTAATGTATTTTTAGGTGCAGAAACCGAATCTGGTATCAGTTTTTCTTATCACCAACATATTTTGTTAATGGGCCTGTCTAATATTTTCAATAGGTGCCACATTATATGTCCCCCTAACTTGATAACTGTATGACGGATTTCTATCAAAGAACTGCAAAAAATGCATTACAAAACCTGCAAACTGTTTAACATAGCTTTTTGATTTGCTCAACGCTTTCGAAATCATTCACAAATTAATATCGAAAAAAGTATTTTTTTCGTGCTAAATGAAAAAATTTTTTCTTTCTAAAAACCGCAAACAAAAAATTTCAAACTGCAAAAACCTCAATTTTTATTTATTGTTCTTAAAGACAGGTGTCTTACTAATAAAGTAAGCCATACATCATTTGTCCATATATTTTCATGATATATGGCTTATTTTGTTCGTAAAGCACTTGTACTGGAGAACAATAGTTAAACCTTAAGGTCTTTGCAGTTTCAAACTTTTAGAAAGAAACATTTTTCTAACTTGGCATGAAAAAACACTTTTTTCCGATTATAATTTGTAAATAAAACTCGTTATAGAACACTACGAAAACTCGCAAAAGCTTGCTAAGATTTGATGTTAGCAAACTGCATTATTTATGAAGCGGATAGGCTAAAAATTTTTTGTCTCAAATTTTTATGGTATATGACTATATCTGTTCCTACAAGGAATAATAGCTAAACGCGATTTCGGCAAGTTTTCAGGAGAGCATTTTTAAGTTTGAAAGTGTTGCCTGAAATCAGGGAATTCAGATTAAGCTAATCTTTTGTATGCTCTATATTAGAAATTTTATAATATTTTAATTTGTAATTTAACTTATAATGAAAAACAGTTGACTTAAGAGATATAAACAAAACCAACAGTTAAGTTTTCTTTCTTTTTGTTGTTTTTACATTTCTAGATCTTGTCTCTACTTAAGCTGTTATTCTAAACATAGTGAATAGACTTTAACTTTAAAAATAACTCAATAATGACTAAACAAACTTGAGATAGGCTGTTATTCTAAAATCGAAAAAGCGGAATATCGACTTGGGTTGTTTAGATTTTTAGGTATAAAATATACATAAATTTTTTAAGATAATAAAATTTTGAGTGGAGGTACATTTCAATGCAAGGAGTACAAAGTAGTAATAACTCAATTTTGCCCTAACTCGACTTTAGCTGTTATTCCTTGTGGGCACAGGTATTATACCTATATATACCATCGGTTCAGAAAAAACAATTTTAGTCTTCTTAACGAGATATAGGATTTTGAAAGTTGGACTAAAGGGCAGGTACGCGCTAACTCAAGTGTTATTAGTATAATTTTAAAAAGTTGCAAAACAATAATTAACCTTATCAAGTCTATTGAACATCAGCTTTTTATTTCAGAGCACATGCTTATTTCTTAAGTTTCTTTTCATTTAATATTCTTCTTTGTCTTTTATTTTCTAACAATGTGCAAAGCCAGCTGATCATAGATGTCTTATTTACCCGACTGCGCGACGCAAAGAAGGATATTTTGTTTATCAGCTTATCTATAGGTATTTTGAATTTGAACGGCTAAGCATGCCCAAACAAGCTTTTTTTAACTTGAATTTTTTTGTATTGAATCTTCAATTCTAAATTAAACAAACAATAAGTATTCAAATCTTAAAACTAAAATTGTCAATAATTAGTCCAGCCACTGTTAGACAAAATATTAGTTAAAACGGTTGCTTCTTTAATTGTATTACGTCTCTCGTATTAGGCTGAGAGCAAGAGTGTTCTCACCGACTGTGCCCTCTAGAGGATTTGGATGCGATTCGAGTTTTTTTATGTATATTGTCACATGTTTTGAAAATACAGTCTTTACTAATGCAACTTAAAGATCTTTATGAATGCGCTGGTTTCTGACGTCGCCTTTGAATTTTCTCTATACTTGATTTAGAGGCCCCATAAGTGAATACCATAACACCAAATCGGTTTTAGTATTGTGTTGTATAGAAGAAGTTTACAATCTAGACTATGTAGGATTTCTTGCTATTAGCCAATTAAGTAGAACGGCTTTCGAATCCAAATTGATTATTAGGCTAAACTTCGTAGCGTTTAATTCATAAAGAATTTGGCATGATTAATATTCCAAGGAATAAAGAAAAATTAACATCAACTTAATTTTTCAACATAGACAGCAGAAAGCCGCTACACTGCCATCGTCGAGCCACCACAAGCTCTACCTTGGGGGTCCTTTTATCATAGAGAGTATATCTGTTGATTTGAAGAAAGCGTCTAGACGTCAAATGCGTCACAGAGGTAAGCATAAAGCCAATCCATCTTTGATTCAGAGATAAACATACTTAAATCAGTATTATTTTTACTTTGTCTCCGTTAACGCCAGTTCATCACTTACGTATCTTTGCTGCAATCTCTATAGATTGCTTCTCCTCTTCCAGCACAAAAAAAAAACACAGTTAAATGCTATTAATTTTTTCAACGCGTATACATTGTCCATTCACAAGAATGCACACAAATTTATTTATAAAGCGCTGACAAACTGTTCACAATAGAAATTATTACTTCCAATTAATTCACAATAGAAAATTTTACACCAAAAATATTCGCGATACCGTTTTGCTGGGAATGGGAATATAGGTTTGCACCTAAACAACTTATTCCCATAACAAACAACTTATTCTCATAACATTCGCGATAGAAGAAACATTTAAAATTCTAAGCAATCCTATTTTTAACCGATTCTAACATTCAATAAAAAAATTAAGTACACATTAATAAGGATTTCCGTTTGCTTTTGTTATTGTCCGTTGTTCATGTTATAGCTACAAAAAAGTACATGCATAAAAATAACTCTTACACACAAACACTGAACAAATTCTGTATGTTACGCAGTTTGTTATTAGCTCTTGTGACAGTTAAATTAATCCTGGTAAAGTAAGATTCATTAATTTTTCAAGTCGTTAAGTTCCTTGTTTTTTTCTGCAAGTTAAAATAAACAAAATAAAAGAAAAAACAATATTTTTACGGGTTTAGTTCAGTTAATCTTTTAGCATTTTAAATTAAATGAACTTTTCGTAAAATTAAAATGAAAAATAAGTTGACCGGTTTTTAATTGAGTTTTAATCTACTTTATATTTCAATTTCAGTTAATTTTAAGGGAGCTGTTGGCTAAGTAGTTAGCGCGTTTGACTACAAACCCTGAGGTCTTGAGTTCAAGACTAGTTTCAGGCAAGCCAACAACATCATGCATTTTTCTCATGTGCATTGGTGTGCTATGGTGTTGGTTGTTGTTGGACTGTTAAAGTGATGAAGGCATAGCACTGATCACTTTGGCAGTACCGGCAGCGATTAATACTAACATATCCTAATGCACTTCACAGCACACTCCTTCGTCGGTACTGTAGCAGAACCGTCAGCGAAGTAAAAGAAGTATTAAAATGGCTACACAGCTTAAAACAACTCGATGCCTCTACTTGATACCAGAGGGGCTGGCAACACTGCTCTACGAGGGCGGTTCGGAAACTTTTTAGCCTAGCACAAAAAGCGCGGTATAAACAGAAAAAAGTTAAGTGTTTTTGAAACTTCCATCTCTGCTATGAACACATGTTAAATTTTGTTTCGATCTGGCAACTCCTTCATATAGAAACAGGTGTTCACAAAAGACGCATCCTCGATTTTTTAACAATGGAAAAATTAGAAATGCGTGGTGTCATTAAATATTTACATAAAAAAGGTTTATCGGGACAAGAAATTCATAATGATATGGTGAATGTGTTACGTGAAAGTGCTCCTTCATATGCAATAGTAAAAAGTTGGGTTGCTGAATTTAAACGTGGTCGTACAAGCATGGAAGATGAACCACGTAGTGGACGTCCAAAAACAGCAACAACAACAGAAATTTTAGCCAAAGTGCATGATATGGTATTAAATGATGGACGAATAAAAGTGCGTGAAATAGCTAATATCATGGGCATCTCAAATGATCGAGTCCATTTAATTTTGCATGAAGAACTACAGATGAAAAAGCTTTCTGCAAGATGGGTGCCGCATTGGTTAACAGTCGACCAAAAACGCATAAGAATGAACATTTCTCAAGCTTGTTTGGATCGTTTTAAGCGAAATAAAATGGATTTTAAGCGTCGTTTCATAACTGTTGATGAGACATGGATCCACCACTATACTCCAGAGACAAAAGAACAATCCAAACAATGGACTGAAGCTGGAGGAAGTGCCCCAAAGAAGGCAAAAACAATTCAATCGGCTGGTAAAGTTATGGCAACGGTTTTTTGGGACTTCAAAGGTATTTTATTGATTGGCAATCTCCAAAAGGGTAAAACAATAAATTCAGAGTATTATTGCAACCTTTTGGATCAATTAAATGTACAAATTCGAGAAAAACGTCCTGGCTTACAAAAAAAAATAATAATTTTTCATCAAGACAACGCACCAGCGCACAAGAGTGTTTTAACAATGGCTAAAATCAACGAATTAAAGTACGAGTTTTTTACCTCAAATGAAGATGCAATTACAGTTGTAAACCACTATTTTGAAGACCTTGAGGAAAACTATTTTAATCAAGGGATAGAATTGCCAGAAAAGCGTTGGACTAAGTGTATTGAAGTTTCAGGAGATTATATTGAAAAATAAAAATATTTTTGAAAAACTAGCTATTCTCTTTCATTGATAGGCTAAGAAGTTTCCGAGCCGCCCTCGTACATAAAAAATGCGAAATAGCGGGGTTGTAAATAAATTAAGCTATCTATCTCTCTCCCACTTCACCACCTGTTCTCTACACTATCTCTTTCCCAAAGAAGTCAACACATTAATTAATTAACTGGTAGGCATTAATTGCCTGATTGTGTTACTTCTCTTTATTAGATAAAAAAATTTTCGTTCAGAATATTTTGAGTGTACATTTTTAAAGAAGGAGTTTTAGGGAATTTTAGCAAGGTTTTGCGAATTTTTGTAGTAGATAATTGAGATTTTTTTCTCGAGTTCTAAACACTCCTTCCAGTTTTGGCAACCTTTAATTAGCTTTACGGCTAATTTCAATATTGATTTTTTTCGAGCCTCCGCTACTTTCGCGACAGACGATATTTATTCTAATTTTTTACCTTTTTAGAGCTTAGGCGACTTTTAGTCTATTCTAGGCGTTGGTAACGATTTTTGCGCGCATCTGGGTACGTACCAGTTGTTTATCTTAAGACGTATCTAGAAGTAGTGTAGTACACTTTATATGAGCCTCTGCGTCTGGACAAGATGTTTGATGTAATAATGAGCGTGTTATTTCTCCTCCTATTGTCCACATTGTACGAGCCTCTGGATCCGGACAAGGTGTTTGTTTTAATCGCGAGCACGTTATTTCTCCACCTGTTATTCACATTGTACGATCCTCTGGATCCGGACAAGGTGGTAGAAATAATCGTGTGCGTTCTATTTCCCCCTCCTGTTGTCCACATTGTACGAGCCGCTGGGTTCAGACAATGTGTTTGATATCGCAAGCATGCTGTTTCTCCTCCTGTTGTCCATATTGTACGAGCATCTGTTTCCGGACAAGGTGTTAGACATGATCGTGTGCGTTCTATTTCCGTCTCCTGTTGTCCATATTGTACAAGCCTCTGGATCCAGACAAGGTGTTTGACATACTCACAGGAGATGTCAAGCGATTGTTACTAACCGAATGGTAAATACAGATAGAGTAGTTATTTTTTAATCAAACATGGTGTTGTGTTTTATTTTTTTTTCTCAGTGTCTCAGAAATAAATTTTTGTAACGTACGCTGCACATCGGCGAGTATCACCTCAGATCCTAAATAACTTCGTTACAATTGATTGCTTCTTTGTATTGGCGTAACAAAAAAATCAACATTTCGATAAAAAATCGTAAAAACCTGTTCTCGAATTTGGTCCACTGTGTGCCGTTTCTTCGAAAGAGTCATCAATAGTTGGCGTGAATTGTGCTAACTTGTAATAAAATCAAATGAAGTATGAAAGTATTTTTTTTAAAGGAACACAATATAATAATGCTTTCTCAGCACAGAATAAATCCCTTACGCTACTATTAATATCCATTTTTGTTGAAAAAGAAATACAATAGTGTGATAAATCATGATTTTCATATTTCTTTGTTCTGAATGACTACCATTTTAATACACGTTTATGTACTTGAAATGTTTACTGTTAGCGTAATCAAATAATTGCTTCAAATGTTTAAGCAATGCTTAGCAAATGTTTTTCCAAACTTCTATTGCAAATAATGTCATGTACCTATTTAACTTCGAAGTTGTTACAAATAATCTTAAGTATATAACACAAGCACATACTCCTATAAATATTAACTTAAATGTTATATATCATAAGCGGATACTAGGGAGCAAAATGGGATATTGTCCACACCGCCACCCTCCAAAAACGAATAAAATATACCTCATTTCTATTGAGTTTCTAAAAGAAAGTCTACGAAATAGAATGTTTTAGATTAAAGTCATCCCACCAAAATCTCAAGCTGGATCCGCGCCTGTATATACAAATGAGATGTATATGTATTGCATTACACGCATTTTAAAGGCATCGTATAATGCTTAGCAATATACTTACAAAACCAACGTTGTAATCTTGATAGTATTTTATATTCACTGCGAAGAATTAAGGATATTATAAATAATGGTTAAATGTACAAACGTAAAGCAAAGAAATACAATAAAATAAATAAAGAATAACTATACCAACGCCAAGTACATAGAAATTATTCATTCCGCATGATTAAATTTCTTCAATATTTCAATTCAATGAACAACAACTTTATTTTCTATTTCTGTATATTAAAGGTTTGTTTATAATACAAATATACAAAAGTTAATTATGAAAGCTTAAACACTTTAGGAAAACTGCTTAAATCTCACAACATAATAATTTGAACTTTTTGAAAGTTTGGGAGGTCAAAAGAGACAGTTCTTACGTATTTTCTGGTGAATTCAGAAATCACCATGAAAAATTCCGATTAGCTCTGGTTTTAAAGATATAGTTACCCTAATATATTCATAAATTGAAGCATTTTTTGTATTCTTCGCATCATCCTCCCCCTCAAAATCATAAAGTAATTTATGGACTTTTAGTCAACACATATATATCTTCCTTTTGAGTGTAATTTTGCTGATGTGAGTTTCAGGATACCTTACTGGTATTGCCAGGATGTCGGAAATTGTTTGTTTGACTAAAGAAAAGTCCTTAAGACTTTGAAAAATTAAGAAAAAAGTTGTCACATCAATGGTATGCACATAATAGATTTTCCAATAAACAATTTTTTGTTTGAAAAGTGGGAATCCATTCAGATGGTCCTGAAATATTTAGAAAATAAAAAAAAAACTATATAAAGTAAAAAAATGTTAGCATGATTACAGAATCGTTTCTGCATCCAACGTAATCGTCGACGAAAATGAAATTCCATATATTAATCCAAATACTACGCAGTTCCGCCTGAATTGCAGGCTTAAAATTTAGTTTCTAGGCGCACGGTAGTGCGCCAGGCCAAGTTTCGGCCATACAGTGTGTATTTACACGAAACCATTGTTAACCCTCTCATAACTTTGTTCCACTTGATCATAAGGTTTGCCTACAGAGTTAACCTAATAGGAGAAATTTGAAAGTTCTACCGTAAAAGCTTCCCGAAATATTAAGGTGTAAAAAGTACATATTTTACTACATATTCACTGACTCACTCACTGACTCATCAATATTATTAGGCACTTCCACTATAGATAGAGATTTGAAATTTGGTACAAAGGTAGGTCCTGATAAGAAATTAACAAAAAAAAAATTTAAAACGGGCACTTTTCATCTGGGGGGACTAGGTTATCCATTCTTAGTATGTGGCACTTCCACAGTATAGCTACACGCAGAGAAAGGATATAGTTGTGGCATGGTTGCATCAACAAAATAATATTTCCCGATATATGTAGCTTATGGTTGTGGCAAATAAGCTATTATTGTTTTAAATAATTGTGAACCTTCTTAATTAGTTTATGGAAAAAAATTTTTTTCTTACATGTAATCATGACATTATTAGCATTCATAAGAATTGCAACATGGTTGAATTTATTGTTAAAAAGAACGCACGGTGTCATGATACACCGGGTAGGAACGTAGTTCCTTACGTTTCACTTCCTTTAGAAATTGTATTTTCACTATCTCTGAACGGTGGGAATTATTTATGTCGAGATGACAAATTCTCTCTTAACCGTGGCAAGTAAAATAGTTTCTTTCTTTTCAGAAAAATATAATTTTATTTGTACAATTCAGGTAAGTATGTATGTCTGTTTTAAAAAAGAGGGAGTGTGGTAGGTTCAATAATGTTAATGTTAAAGGGGCTGATATTTCCTCCTACCTAGCCTCGTCGTCCTATGTAAAACAATTATAGCCTATTTCTTCTTTTAGACTCCGATATATCTATGTTTTGAATTTCATCAAAATCGGATAGATAGTTTCAAAGAGGAAGAAATTTCCCCCTACCACCCCTCCTGGTCCTATTTTTTAAAAAAATTATCGTCTATGTGCTTTTCTAGACTCAGGATCTATCTATGCTTTGAATTGTATCAAAATCGGATAGATAGTTTCAAAGAGGAAGAAATTTGCCCCTACCTCCCCTCGGGGTCCTATTTTTAAAAATATGTATAGCCCATATCTTATTTAAAATTCAGATCTATCTATGTTTTAAATGTCATCAAAATCGGATATATAGATAGTTCCAAAGAGGAAGAAATTTCTCCAACCTTCGCTGGATGTCCCATTTTTGAAAAAAAATTATAGCCTATGTCTTCTTTTAGGCTCAACTCTAACTGTGTTTTGAATTTTATCAAAATAGGAAAATAGTTTCAAAGAGGACGGAATATCCTCCCCTCGTGATCCTATTTTTGAAAAAAGTATAGAATATGCCTTTTTTATAGTCAGATCTATCTATGGTTTGAATTTCATCAAAATCGGCTTGATTGTTTTGGAGAGGCAGAAATTGCTCCTCGTACTCCTATTTTTGAAAACATGTATAGTCTATGTGCTTTTTTAGACTCAGATCTATCTATGTTTTGAATATCATCGAAATCGGATAGACAGTTGCAAAGAGGAAGAAATTTCCCCTACCTCCCCTCGTGGTCCTATTTTTGGAAAACAGGATGCAATTTCCTCCTACCTTCCCTCGTGGTCCTATTTAAAACAATTATAGCCTATGTCTTTTTTTAGACCCAGATCTATCTAAGTATTGAATTTCATCAAAATCGGATAAATAGTTTCAAATAGGACAAAATATTCCCCTACCTATCCTCGTGGTCCTATTTTTGAAAAATGTATAGCCAATGTCTTCTTTTAGACTCAGATCTATCCATGTTTTGAATTTCATCAAAATCGATTGGACAGTTTCTGAGAGGCAGGAATGTGGGAGCTGCCACGCCCACTAATTTTTGTCAGACTATATTCTCTAAAACAAAGCATAAAATAAATGGAGTAACTCCTACAAAATTTTAGGTGTTTTACCGCATTAGTACCCATGATATGTCAAAATATATATTTGCTATATATGGGAGGTGCCACCCACTTGTCCAAACATACACAAAAACAAACAAACATACATACAAACAAGCAAACAGCTATTCACTTTTATATATATGTATGTATGTAAATAAATATTAGTTAGCTGAAACAGCTTCAGCTATCATTGCCACGAACCACTTATCCAAGTCACAAATGAAAATCTAAAAAATCCTAAAAATATGCAACACCATTATGCTAGTATTTTTCTAACTGGTATTCGCCAGATTTATTCATTTTCAAAAAATTTCTGTTTTACCCCCCAAGCATTGATTCTTGTTATTCAAAGCATTGATGTGCATGGCGCGCCATAGGGAACTTACGTTCCAAAAATTCTTCCAACAATCATAGTATATTTAAAAACTAAACAACAGTATGGTTCTATAACAACAAAATATGGTTCTTGTCCATAATATTTTAAAACAGTTTGTTTGCAATCAAGCTATGGTTACAAAACAGAAATGCCTCTCTGCTTTCACAAAAGTTTTTTTATATCCCTTGGTTGAATGCTTTTTTGTTAGTTTTTTGTTTCACTTGAGAGCTGTCGGTTTGTTTTTGTGTGTCGCTTGATTTGAAGAAATGAAAAAACGAAATTTAAAATAACAAAAATGGACAAATGCTAGTAATTAATATTCGGCCATGCTCTTAAAACTATTTCTTTTTAATATCTTACAAAACAGTATTCTTTTATTCGGACACTTTAGTTGATTCGTAGCTTAATTGGGATAAAATATCTGAAACATAAAAATGAACTGAAAGGCTGCCATAAGTGAGCTTTTGAGTTGAGTTCTTTCCTGAAAGCTGCCGATTTCAAAATGAAATGGTCTTCAGAGCATGAGCGAAAGCAAATAAAAGAATATGTGTCAACAAATATGAATGTATGCATATGTATATCTATGTCAAAATAGATAAAACTTTTTTCAGATTAAAAACTTTTTATTTTATATTTCATTTAAAAAATATTAATTTTTCTCAAAATATGATTAAGAAAACAACCTTTATATGGTTATTTATAGCCATGCTATTTTTATATACAAATATAATATTATTAGTTTAAACCATAGTATATTTACATTCAATTAAACATTAGGTTGTATGAATCATATTAGTGTTGTTTAAGACAACAATGCTATACTTAGAGCAGATATATTTTTATAATAGTATGATCTGACTCCAAGCATATAATTCAATCATCGTGTGTTGCTCTTAGATTATGGTTGCCTCAATAATGTTTTTTCTTTGCGTGTAGAAAGCTGAAATTTGGTTCACATGTAGGTCGTGAAAAGAAAGTACTAAGGAAAATGTGAAGAGGGAAATTTTTGCCCCTTTATGTACCAAATAAAAGCTTAGACAAAAGAACTGAGATCCGCACACAAACATAAATATGAAAATAATGCCAATTTCGTATCCAAAAATTTCCGCCATAAAAATTATTGAGATCAAAATAAGAAACAAGTTCTTGATAGGTACAATACTGTCTCATTTCTAAGCAACCTACATATCAAGGACTTGGTCCTTATTTTGATCTCAGCACTTCTTACGGCCCAAATTTTTGGATAGGATTTTTGGATTTTCACATATATGTTTTTGTAGCTTTGTAGACGAATTTGTTTTAATTCATGTAAATTCACTTATTTTTATTATAAATTAAAACGTACAAAACATTGAAAATTATTTGAAAGATGACAAAAAGACAAAATGTCTAAAATTATTTGAGTAAACAATTTTGTAGAAATAAATTTTTGTTTTAGGTGACGGAAAAAAATCTCCGGTAATTGATATCCCATCGCTTTATTAAACAAAAATTGAGGTGATTTTTCTTTTCATCTGCATACTACCAAACGGAAAGTTGCCTGAAAACTTTTCCAATCTAAATTTCAGTTTGTTTTTTACACATACTTTTTATGGCAGACTGAAATCCAGGCAGAACTGCGTACAACGAAAAAATTACCTTAGAAAGAAAAACGCTGTACTAAATTCAAGTATTTTCTACTCAAAAATTTACGTATGAATAACACTAAAATGTACTTAAATCAAGCCGAAAACAGGATAATCACCTAAAAAATCTTGAATCAATAACAAAATTCTTAAATTGTTTACAAAAATTCTTATTTTAAGTACTACTATTGGAAACAATTTTTTACACAGTCGTAGTGTGTTGGTATTTGTTTGCTTGTTGATAGCTTCTATCACATGTTGTGCTTATGTTGTTGTTTTATTGTTTGTTATTCTGTTTTCTCGTACAGTGCCGACTAATAGCCTATAAATGTCGTATTACATGCTGCTTATTTATACTCGATTTTAGCTGTCGTTCTTCCTATTTTTAGCTGAGTGATCTAAGGCGTTGGTTTACAATCATGATGAGCTAAGTTCAATACTAGGAATGAACAAAAATAAATTTGAAATTAAAACAAGTAAGTAAAAATATAAATTCTCAAGTTTGTTCCATGATTAAATAAGTAATATTTAGCCTGATTCGGGCTTGATTCAAGTACGCGGCGGGATTAATTAAAGTACGCAGATAGAATTGATACAAATACGTGGCGGGATTGATTCAAGTACGCACCGGGCTTAAATTTACATGTAATACGATACACGTTGGGAAAAACATAGTAAAAATCCTGAATTGGAGCTAAGCCAAAAGTTAAGGCATTACTTTTGTTTAGGTTTCAAAGAAACCCAAGACACCTAAATGCTGACGAAGTGCGTTGCGGCACAGGAAATACGTATTCCATTCTGCTGGTGTAGACCTATAGTCCACAAACTCTGCTTTGGTACCGCCAAACAGAGACAACAATTGCAATTACCGATTGCAACTTGTTTAACTTTTATTCATGAGTTCTTGTAATGTAAGTAGATGTATTGAATATATGAAAAATGTATTTTTGTTTGCTCTACAGCCTCTCAAACATGGCACTCCAAAAATTTAAAAAAAATTTTTTTTATAAACTATATTTTATCGCTGCATTAAAATAATGTGGAACGGATATTTATCTGCCGAATGCCATGAGTTTTAGCATTCATAGTAAGCAAAAACATACTATTATGCAGCAGTTAAGACTTTGTTTCTACTGTTTATATATCTGAAGATATTAGCATTTGAAAAATGTATTATTTTTACTGCTATTTCAATATTTTTTTGCATTTTCATTGGAAATAAACTTTCATGGATCCAAGTGCATCTAACAGATTTCTACATAGTGGTAATGCTGAATGCTTAATAAAAAGAATGGTACCTATTTTTCCTGCACCTTCCTGCGCCTTTTCGAGATTTTTCGATTTCATTTTGTTATGCCTTTTGTAATATTTGTACCCACTAAATAAAGTAAGTATCGTAGAACAAATACTAGAGCAGATTTAACTTGAAACGTCAAATCTTTATAAATTATACTTCAAATAAATTTGCCATACATGTGTCAGTTGATAAAATATAATTGCACCTAAAATTTGGTCATTTAAATTTCAAGGACACGTTTCCTTCATATACACAGAAAGAACAGTGCCTAATAAATACCTAATAAAATAGAACAAAATTAATAAGATATCTCTATGGTTTTTTTTCAAGAAGGAAATCTTATTATTTTAATAAGGAAAACCTTTTTGAAAAAATCAAGAAGGAAACTTAGAGTTTTTATAAGGAATTCATCTTGCTTTTTTCAAAAAGCGTTTCTTCTTGATTTTATTAGGTGATCGTATTGATTTTTTTAAAAGGGGTTTCTTCTTGATTTTATTAGGCGATCTTATTGATTTTTTCAAAAAGGTTTTCTTCTTGATTTTATTAGGTGATCTTATTGATTTTTTTAAAAGGGGTTTCTTCTTGATTTTATTAGGCGATCTTATTGATTTTTTCAAAAAGGTTTTCTTCTTGATTTTATTAGGCGATCTTATTGATTTTTTCAAAAGGGGTTTCTTCTTGATTTTATTTGGCGATCTTATTGATTTATTTAAAACGGTTTTCTTCCTGATCTTATTAGGTTATCTTATTGATTTCTTAAAAAAATAATACTTCTTGATTTTATTTGAAAATTTTATTGATTTTTTTATTTATATATTTACTTCAATTTTCATATGTACATTTGATATAAGTAAGTACTATTACCAGTATTTTTTTATTCGAATAACTTTAAGTCCATTGTTCAGTAAGTAAAAATGGATAAATCGATCAAGTTGATCACGGTACATGTTTCAGTTTCATTGCCGATCAAATAAGATTGAAATCTTTCTGAAAAGTTCAGGTTTATAAATTTCTTACCAACAATTTTTATATTGTTTTCTTTGCATAAAAAATCGACTATTTCATAAATATTTACAGCGTCATCTTTAGTTACGGTGACTATATATTTAACTTTGAACGTTATTCCTCGAAAAATTATTTTATTCGTTCTCTTATACAAATGAAAATCGGTCAAATTTATCGAATATTTAATTGGTTCAATCTTCTGTACTTCTTCAAAATAGAATTCCTGTTGAAAGAATTCGTTATTTAAAACAGAATTTGCGAATTTGAGAGAGGACTTTATGGCTAAAGTCAGTGGGATATTTATTCTAGAAGTAATGTTTCGTGCATATTGCTTGTGTAATTGATGTTCAGCCTCGAACCTAAATGACCATAAATATTTAAGAGGACCTAATTTTTTTATTATTGTAGGATAGTGGACAAGGTTATGGTATTTTGGTTTTAAATGTTCTTTAAATAATGCTTGATACATTTCATTATGTTGTTTAATCAACAATTCCAAGTTATTTAATGTTGTATTATTGTAATTTGGTAATAGTAAAAAATCAAGCAATTTAACAAACAAAATTAGGAATTTATTTACCATATCATTTGGATCTACTAAATCCCCTATCATTAAAAGAATTAGGTGGAAAAATGTTTTCATTTGTTTAGCATTCATTTTAAAGGAAGCGTTCTGTATATGATGTTTCTGAATGGGTGGACTGATGTTTCCAATTTCAGTTTCCCCATACTGAAACATCTGCTTTCTATAATTTAAGGTTTGTATACAAAAAAATTTTTTTTTATAAACAAAATAATTTAAAATTTGTGAGAGATTGTATTTGCAAACCCCAAGGAACAAATCGTGCATTATATCACACGCAATATTATCAGTAACATGAAAACATGGCAAGGAATTGAAAATTGACACATTTTTTATACCAGTAGTAACTGGATTATTTAGTAAAACATCGCGATTATAATTATTTTTATTCCGCAAAGAAGAAGAAACTTGTAGACAATCAGTGCGAGTGTGATGTTTGTTCCTCTTGCATACCCTACAAAAAGAATTTGCTGAAAACGAACTGACATAACCTAATGCAGTATTTAGGCCTAGATTATCACCTAATATTTGTGCCAACTTAAAAAACAATCTGTAACTAGTTCCATCTGCAATGACTTGTAAACCATCAACTTCTAAAGTCTTCAATATTTTTATAAGGGGTGTTAAAGAAATAGCAATTCCATTATCATGTAAATCTTGGCTTTTTATAAATCCTGCAACAAATACATTTGCGAGTTTACTTATTTGAAAGTGTGGTATGGTTGGGAAACTGTAGTATATACCACAAATTTTTTGTTGGCCTGATTTTGAACCCAAAGGGTCATTTACCTCGTTTTAATCGTCAAGATACAAAAATAATGGAATTGTTTCATAAAATTGATTATTACTTAAATTTTGCCAGTATTCGCCTTTGATAAAATGTGAATAAGAATTACTTTTTAAATATTGCGTTCTATTTAGAAGGGATGCTTTAAGAACTCCTTTGCTTTCAAAATACTTCTTTATTTGAAAAGGAATGTCTGTAAGGGTGATTTCTGTTTTTGCTGATGTCAAAGTGGGATTGTTGTTTAGAACGACTTCGGATAGTTCTTCACTAAGAATATATTTCTGTGGGTGTTTATACAGATTAAGATTTTCTATTTTTTTTAAAAAGTTATATTCACTACTTACACCAGAGAATGGCTGAGAACATGCATTCATGACTTCGATTAGTGATGAATTGTTTTCATCGATTTTAAAAAATGTTGTTATAATTTTACAAATTGGCGTTGTAACACACTGTGTGACTAGATTTTGAATTTCAATTATGTCCTTACGAGTAAGATTGTTATTAGAGTGAAGCTTAAGTAGGAATGATATTATTGATTCTTGATATGAAGAGGAAAAGTTTTGTAAAAGTTGTAGTTGATTTTCAGAAAATGTATTAGGTTCTAAATTCGTCAAAGATGGTAAGTTTGGTAAAAGTTGTAGCTGATTTCCAGAAAATGTATTAGATTCAGAATTTGTCAAAGGTGGTAAGTTTGGTAAGTTAATAAATTTTTTAGTATGTTTTTTTAAATGATTCTGGTATCTATATATATTACGAAAAATTTGATCGCAGTTTTGTTGAACGCATCGAAATTCACATATTGTTGGTGTTCCGTGAAATGATTTTAAATGTTTTATAAGATCATTTGAAGTTGTATGACTTTTTGTACAAATAAAGCAAGCAAGTAGGGTCATTTTTAAAAAAAAATTTAATTAGGATAATATTACTGTAATTTGCTTAACAAATTTGCAACAGAGGCAAAATCCTCAGACTTTAAATCAAAAAAATACTGTTCTAAAAATGACCATACTTGCTTGCTTTTTGGGGAATATTCTGTCTTAAAAACGTAAGATAACTTAATAATAATATCTACACACTTCATATACGAAGCGCACTTCCACTTCAGGCCGTCACAAAATACGAAAAACTCGGACATTTTCGAGAAATCTGATCCAATAACCATTATTCTTGGCTGAAGTGTTTCTCTTCTTTCTGCATACATTTTAATGATTTCCATGATTTTTGGCTGAATATCATTAATAGTTGGTACTAATGTCACGAAATCTGTTTGGGCATCGGCTATTGAAGGCTTATATTCTTTATTAAGGCGTTGTGGTTGTAGTAAAGCATGAAGAAGTATTGTACATACACAATACTTAGAATCTGAAGAGAAATACAAACATTTTTAAATGTTGAATATTAAATGCATATGTATATAAAAAAAAGAACATTGTACCTTTTGTAATATTTTCATTACGTAAATATTGTATGTAATATTCTCTTGATGCACGGTCTTTGATTTCGTGGTCAAAAATGTTAAACAACTTTTTATAAAAAGTTTCCAATTTTAAGAATAATTTATTTCCTTTATCCGGGTATAAAAAATCGAAATCTATTTCGACCTTTTCAGAATAAAAAAGATGTTAAAAGTTAAAGAAAATTGAAAAAAATACCAATACTTACAAGTTCATGACCTAAAAAATCATTGTATCGTGGCCATTCTTGTAAAATATGGTTCAAAGAACTGGCATTGTGTATCTCTTCAATTCTAGTTTTTTTTGTTTCCCTCCAGAAAGAAAGTACCTGATCCCATGGACTGCAATTGTGCTGCAACCAGCACTTTTGTTCGAAATATTTTTCTTTAATAGAGAAAGATAATTGTACAAATATATTACTTTAAATAATTTGAAATATTCATACCGCAATGCAAGTCTTGAAGAGATTCGTTTGCAGTGGCAGGATAATTATCAAAATTTTCTTTTTCGACATTAGTCCAACGAGAAAATAATTTTCCTGTTGGATTTTTCTTCCCGTCTTTGCGTTTCAAAAAGTACCGGAATTATTAAAAAAACAGACATTAAATGAAATTTGGTCAAAATGTGAACTTTTTACCGGTTTTTCTTTGGTAAATACTTCGCAGATAACATAAGACCATTGCTGCATTTCTGCATACGTTAATTTGGCTCTATTTCCAACATATTTTTCAACAATACAATGAACTAATGTCTTCTGGTTTTTTGAATCAATGTACTTATTTTTTTCATGGAACGTAAGCACTAGCTGTCCTCTTACGGTACCTTTAAGAAGGTTGATAAGGCTAGTTCCACATATGGAATTTTCTGTTGACATCTGTGTACCGAGTGGGGAGTCCGTACACCCTGAACTACTAAGTCTGTCAGAAATTTTTTCCAACCACTCCAATATCCGACTATTTGCCGATAACGTTTCTCTTTCGCATATAAATGGTAAGTTCTGAAACAATACTTAGGTGAAAATATATATTTTTGTCATAAAAATTATATTGTACGTACAATATTCCTCCTCCATTCCCTTAAGCCTGCTTTGAATTTTATTAGCTCCCCAGTATATTTTTGGTCCAATTTATTAAATAAATTTTCAATGTCTTCAATTTCCATTTTTTTTAATATAGTTGTTGAAGTAATTCCAAAACATAAAAGAATGTGGCATGTTTCATCGCACAGTTCCCATGATTTAAAAATAGGCAAAATATCGATATCTTCAGTTAAACTTTTCTGGTCGGCCATTATTTGCATGGAACTAATATAATATATATATATATATAAACTTCATAAAATAGCCAACAAACATAAAGCTCTTTCAATATTTAAAATATTAAATATTTTATAAATTTAACTCTTTGAACTAAAACTCTTTGAACTAAAAAAACGCTAAAAAACTTTAAAATTAAAAATAATGTCGAAACGAAAAATCGCCAATATAAAAAAATGCTTAAAGAAAAAAAAATGACCAAATTTAAAAAAATTGCTAAAACGCGAAAAATCGCCAAAAATAAAAAGATCGCCAAAAAACTAAAAAACGGGAAAAAATCACCAAAACGAAAAAAATGCTAAAACAAAAAAAAAAAGCGCAAAAACTACAAAATTGCCATAAATGGGAGAAAATCACCAAAACTGAAAAAGGTATCAAAACAAAAAAAAAAAAAAATGATAAAACTAAAAACACCGTCAAAAACCGAAAAAATTCCCAAAACTGAAAATGAATTCAGCAAAGTGCGACTCTGGCTCGCACACGAAGGATTTCGTTTTTGCCCTTTTTTAATTTTGGCAATTTTTCGTTTTGCTTTTTCATTTAATTTAATTTTTTTTATTTTCGTTTTTTTGGCACGGTTTTCGTTTCGGCGATTTTGAGCGATTTTTTCGTTTTTTGACGATATTTTTAATTTTAGCGATTTTTCGCTACTCATGACGGACACGAATATTACATTATTATGTCCGTTTGTTTACTTTTCCAATAAAATCCAGTACAAATTTGTAAAAAATTTTCAAAATTTTGGGGTAAACGAACACAGTTATTATTACAAGTATCGTCCCTACCATGTCAAACTATGCAATATGCAAAATTATTTTTTTAGATTCGTTAGTATGTTTCTCCAATGGCTATGATACGCGTCGTTGGAAAATGTTGAATTTCTCGTAGAATATTGGAAACTCATTCAGATATATTTTAACACTTCCACTTTTAGGAATACGCAAATTTTGACTTCACAATTGACGGGAGTTTACGCTCTTGTTAAAAATACCGATTTGCATATTGGATAGTTTGACGTGGTAGGGACCTTTCATTTCATACGGAATGGTCTCAAGTAGAATCTCGTATTTTTCATTAAAACATGCATTTAAAAAAGTTACAAATTGAAAATTACAGTTTCTATTATGTTTTTTTCTTTTTCCTTTAAAGTTACAATTATTTGAGTTAGCGGCTTTCTACTTGTGTCCAACGATATCAAATTTTCGATACATATGTATATGCAGATGAGTGGAAAGTTTAAAAAAAAATAATGATTTGTATTACTTACCTTGTACGAACACAATTATTTGTTATCTTATTTTATTATATTAAATCAGACGCACTATTTATAATTGGATTTTTTAATTAAATTTATATATTATTTTATTTTAGTGGACAACTATTTTTTTGTTCTTCCGAGTTCTTCACTTCACGCTTGTTCACTTTCAACTAAACGTTTAATTTTAATATGTAAAGTTCAAAGAAGTAGAGTTATGATCGGCGACACATGTACAAACATGCATATGTTGAAGTCTCTGCAGCAGAGAAATATTGCAGTAAAAAAACGAAAAAGTCGTGAAAAAAATTGTCTCTATGTTGATTTATATGTATGAAATAATAAGAAAGCTAATATAATCAAGAAGATATTCTTATTAAGAAAGTTAAAAAGATGGTTTACACATGATCATATAGGAACCTAATGAAATTAATAAGGAATACCTTTTTGAAAAAATCAATTAGGTAACCTAATGAAATCAATAAGAAATCCTTTTTTTTAACAATTCAGAAGAAAACCTAATACAATCAAAAAGTTTTTCTCTATGGATGGTTTTTTTTGTGTCAAGAATAACGGAAATTGAGTAAAAAAATTGTGAATAACAAGTTTTCTTCTTGATTTTATGTGTTTTCCTTCTTGATAAAATTAATAAGATTTACCACATGAAAATAATAAGGAATCTTTACGGAAAAATCTTCGCTTCTTTCTGCTGGGGTACCCCTCAGCCTAAAAACGTTTTATAGAGAAAATCTTCTTGATTCTATTAGGCAGTTTTGGCTCTGTGTATATCCTAAAATAAAAAAATGCCATAGCAGAGAGAAAAATAATTGTAAAAGAAATTTTGTACAGACATAAGCTTTAATATATTTGATTGCTTGTTAAAATTTCGTTCTATCTAGTGCAAGGATGCGCCTACCTCAAAAATTACTTTTTCCAAAAATTAAAAAAGGAGCAAAAAATAAATTGCCTTCCTTTATAATGAGTTAAATGTTTAACTATACACAATTTTTAATATAAATCACACCAAAAATATATATCCTGAAATAAAAAAATTGCCATAGCGGAGAGAAAAATAATTGTAAATGAAATTTTGTACAGACATAAGTATGTAAGTTTTAATAAGTTTAATACTTCTTGAAAATTTCGTTCAACAAATAAGTAAAAATAGAAGCAAAAAATAAATTTCCTTCACTTATAATGAGCTAAATATGTAACTATATCACTGGATATAAACGCCGAAATAATTGATAAATTCGGTAAGAGATCAGCGGGGACTCTTACTGAAAAATATGGATGGTGCTAAATGTCGCCAAAATTATGCAATTTTAGCTTTATATTGCAGCAAAAAGCGCGCATATAATTCATAGCTATGCTAGTATAAATTATTTAAAATCAGTAATAGAAACAATTTATTACATTTTGTGCAAAGTCCCCATATAAGTTTAAAAGCATCTTTCCTACCAGTTGTAAGGTATCAGTGTAGGGTACACAAAATTATAAAAATATATGCATCAGATTATTTCTTAACAATTCTGTTGCGAGTGATAAAATTTTAATTAATAGAACTTATAGTACATTTACATAAAACGAAAATGGCATATGAGAGTTTTCTTCTCATTGCATCAAAAAAATGGTTCACGTCTAAAATTTAAAAATCGGTGATACAAGTGTATCATTATTTTTTTATTTTTTAGGAGAATCAATTGCAAAAATTTCCAATATATCTTAATTTTTCATGTGGTGCAATTGTTTAAAAGTTTTGACTTCTGCGTATAGGGTACTAACATCCACATAATTCTCTGATATTAAACATATTCAAAATCTATGAACCTATCGCTTATAACAAAGGCGCTATTAAGTAAAATAGGCGGTGCGAGCGTTTTTACTATGTTTTTCCCAACGTGCGACGTTTGTCAGTTACTTGTCAGCTATGCCTGAGCAATGAAAATAAAAAACATCAAAAGCACAACAGTGGTTTGTAGTTATCTATCATCAATCAAACAAATACCAACACAGTACAAGTACGACTGTGTATAAAGTTAATATAGATACTCGTTCTGAAAATAAGAAAATTTTTAAATGCATTAAGGCTAATCAGGCTAAAATTAAGTATTTTGTACTTGAATATTCCGACTTAAATCAATCTTTCTGTACTTGATTTCAGAAAAACCGGGATTACCGTACTTTTGACACCGCTTAGGATTCCTTTAAGTACGGATGTATTGATTTTTCTTTTCTGTGTGCCATTACCAGTAAGGTGTCCTGAAACGCACATCAGCAAAATTACACTCAAAAGAAAGATATTTTTGTATAGATTAATAATTAATAAATTGTTTTATGATTTTCAGGACCTGTCCGGAAATATAATACATAAGAGTTATCCATTTTGATCTCGGAAACTTTTTTGTTATTGAACAATGTAAGCAAGTGAGAAAACAAATAATATAAAAATTTTGAAATAATTATCACTAATTCGAGACAGGACTCTACTTAAAACTATTTGATATAATATCATAGATTTTTCCCACAACCACTGTTACTTTTAATAAAAAACTAGCAAAGGTAATTTTGCCGTTTTACAGGCCTATTCTGACACGGTAATAATAGTCACTATGGTTATAATTTGTAACCAAAGTTATAAAAATTGGAAATTAGTATTCTGATAATTTTTTGTTGTAACAAAAGTCAATAAAACTATTAACTAAAAAAGTAGGTAACGAGAGTTTATTTAAAAAAAATTTTATTCAATTTGTTATTAAAGTTGGCGAAAAATTGGAAACAAGCCCTTAAATTCATCAAACATTGCTCAAATCAATTTATCCGCGAAAATCGCGAGAAATTGCATAATTGCAAACGAGATCTAAATTTGCATAAAAGTAGGTAAAATTGTGACGAATGCCAATAATGCGGAAATAACGCGAAAATGACGAAAATGCGCAATAACTTGCTAGGATTAAAAATATGGCGAAGTCTGATATTGATTAGACGTCGTTAGAACTGTAAATAATCCAAAAACTGGCAAAAAATCACTTTTACTGCGAAAATTGCGAATTTGCGTAATTTGCGTAATTTTCGCTATTTTTTTGAGCTTTTGGCATTTCTTGCAATTTTAGCTATTTTTAAGCAATTTAAGGCTTGTTTGCCATTTTGGAATTTTTCGCATATTTACGCAATTTTCGCGATAAAAGTGTTTTTTTTTAGCTAATTCTCTGCTTTTTTACACTTTTGCCAAATTTTAATCACTATCACAATTTTCTATATGTTTAATGTTAATAAGTTTTTGCGAATTATCGTAATTTTTGCGATTTTTTCCGAGTTTTTTATATATTTTATAGTTTTAGCTATTTTAAAACAATTTTAAGGTTTGTTTGCAATATTGCAATTTATCCCAAATTTTCGCTATTTTTACGGTAAACGTTATTGTTTTGCTAGTTTTGTGTTTTTCACAGTTTTCCCGATTTTTAAACACTTCTCTATTCAGACTTCTCTATCTATTTAAAGTTAGAAGGTTCTTGCGAATTTTCGCAATTTGGCATAGTCAGTAATGATCAAAAATATGGACGATTGCTCATTTTGCAATCTAAGATTGTTGTACACAAAGCATTTGTGTGATTTGCAACTATTTTTATTTTGCAATATGAATAAAATCTCAAAGCAATTAGGCGCTTTGGGCGATATTCTCTTCGGCAATTGATTGCTCGTCTAGAAGCCAAAATTTTCATAAATTTACTTTTTGGAATTCCACAATCTATTTGTGTTAAAAAAAATAATTTCAAATAGTTAAATTTTATTACAAAAATGTGTCAACTTTTTTCACCACATTTGATAAATTATTTTTTTATTACCATATTGCCGGAATACCAGAACAAATAAGAGTAACAATAAGGTAACAAAAATTCGGTTACAAATTTATTATTACCAAATTGCTAGAATAAGGCTGTTAATGTATATTTTTTATTACTCACAGTTAGCTCCATAAAATACAATTAAATTTACAAAGCTTGTTCTGATATGCCGGTCTGTTTGTTGAAATGTTTGTTGACTAGTTTGCCTTCTCTTATTTTTGGGCAATATAGAAAATTTAATTATAATCTTACCAAAATATTCCATAAGCAGAACAACCTTAATAAAGTGTTAGAAATAATGTATCTATAAAATCATTTCGGTGTATGTTTGAATGTTATATTCCGATACATATATGTATCAGAATATAACATTAATTGGAACATTTTCAGAAATATTTTAAATATCTATGTGATCGCGATAAACTGAAATCTCCCGAACTGATTTATGCTGAACTTAATAATGATTGCACAAAGGTCTACTAATTATTTTTAAAATATGTTTTAAACTATTTTAACAACATAAATAAATGTTCTTTTTCATGCAAAACAATCATTAATTCATGTGCTTCATTCTGAATCAATTAAAATTTTTTTTAAGCTCGCTTAAAATTTTACCAAAAAGTCGGAATCAAAAGTAAATTGTTCTGTTAGATCACCACATATTTTGTTGCCAATTAAGAACATTTCTGTCGGTTACGAATGTGAGGAACTCTTAAGAAACTTCCGGAAGAGAAATATAATGAAATTAAATCTAATTGTCTGGAGTTTTACTTAACGGCTCTTCAGGAAATTCTAAATAGATTTCCACTAAATAATGATTCGATATTTAGAGAAATGGTATTCTTAAGCCCAAAATTTGAACTATTGTCTAAAAAGTTTAACATAAGCCTCAATGAGCCCATGCTCAATTTTTCTTACAATTTTTCTACAAGTGAAATTAATACGTTTTTAAAAATGGATTTGGAACAGTTTTGGATAAAAATAATAATAATGAAAAACTTCAATGATGAGACTGTATATACAGATTTAACGAAACTGGCACGGATTTTGTTTGCTTTACCCCATGCTAATGCCGATGCAGAAATGCTTTTTTCAATAATAACAGATATTCGTACCAAAAAGCGAAACAAATTGAGCCACAGTAGCTTAAGTTCAATTTGTATACTAAGATCATTTCTGCAGTGGAAAAGACTGCATTAATTTCCAATGTACTGATAGTCATTTTAGAAAATTAAATTCAAAAGAACTTTATTAATTTATAATTTAATTTATTAATTTAAAAATATCCTGTTGGTTGTGTAGCTGTATTAAATTTTTAATTTAAAGATTTAGTTCAAAAGAACTATATATAATAATTTTTAAATAACATTGTTTTTATACTTTAATTAAATGAAAGTTCTAATATTAATATTAATTTTAAAATGACCTTTTGTTTTTGTTCCTGAATTGAATTTATCCTTTAAAAAACTTTATGTTATTTAATTGAACTTAATTACAAGTACATACATGTAAAGAGTTTGTGTCCAATTTCAAAATGAGAATACAAATATGTAGTTTTATAATTCAGTTTATTTAAAGTTATTTCATTATTTAGAAATAAAGTTTTAATATTTAAAAAATTTAAGCATTTTTAAACAAAACAATAATATTTAATTTTAAAGGGAAATGTAAAGTTAGGTAAACAGTACAACAATATTAAACTTCAGGCAACTTTCAAATGATTTCCGACTTTACACTTTAAGCAACTTTTAAATGACTTCCGACTTTAAACTTTAGACAACTCTTTAAAAATGATTATACGACTTTAAACGACTTTAACATTATTTAATATTCAACTGTTTATTAATAGAACTTTTCTCACCGACTGACAATTGAATACTCCTCATTACTACTTCTTCATTCTTGCTTGTTGCTTTCAAGGTATGGTGAATAACATATACTTAACCCAGTGAGGCCCTTACACACGGCCATCCTGCAGATCATCCGCCTCGGATGATGATAGTGATTCGTAGTTCACAGACCTCTTAGGCTTTATGAAGTCGCAACTGGTTGATGTACTACTTGGGCCTTCGCAATCAGCTACCTTTTTTACATTGTACCGGTTGCTTCTTTTGACTTTTGTAACATCGTATGGACCTAGATATTCGCTTGCCAGCTTTCGGCCGGACACGAACAGAGTTCGCTTTATTGCGACTAAATCGCCAACTTTATAAACTACTGCTTCCTTCCGCTTCTTGTCAAAATTTCGTTTGTATGTTTCTTGAGCCTTTTCTATTTGCCGCTTCGCTTCTGCTCTCGCTTGCTGCCGTTCTTCATTAAAATGATTAATCAATTCGTTTTCAAGCATTCAAGTATATTGTTGTCGATATTTGTTTTCATTTTTGTACCAAACATTATATCGAATGGTGATGTTTTGGTCGAACTATGAATGCATGAATTGATAGCCTTTTGCACTCTTCCGATATATTTAAACCATTTAGCTGGTTCATTTTGCGACAGTTTCGCGATAATTGATAAAATTGTGCGATTCACGCGCTCAATTTGCCCGTTGCTGCGTGGTATACCCGTTGTAGTTACGACGTGTTCAACACCTGATTTACGGCAAAATTCTTCAAACACCTTAGATGTAATTGCAGAACCTCGATCGCTGATTTTTCGGCAAGGAAACCCAAAAATATTTGACCACATTTGTAGATGTCGAATTACTTCTTCTGCCCTTGTTATTTTTGTCGCGAACAACCAAACAAATTTTGAGAAACTGTCAACAGTTGCAAATATATATGTATACTGTTTCGATGTAGCGTCTAACGGACCCAAGTGGTCGACATGTATGGTATGCAGCGGAACGTTGCCTTTTTGTATACCGTGTAAAAAGCCTTCTTTTTACCAGTCTTTTTGTTGTAAATAATGCATTCAACACAATTGTTTACGATTTGTTCAATCTTGCGTTCTAAATGCGGAATAAAGTTTTTCTGAAGTACTGTATGCATTGTTTTTTCTTTAGCAAAATGACCGTTCATATGCGCATTTCTGATTATTTCAAGAACAGATCATTGCCGTCAAGACACTTATACAAAAGACCTCCTTTTAGTTTATAGTTTTCGTAAGGACCTGTCTGCAACGCTTTTACGACTGCTTTGGCACATTCATCTTCGTTTTGCAGCTTCTTAAATCTGGCAGATATATCTGACGAGACAAACATAACATCGACTGGATAACGAGTAAGGTGATCAACATGTTTTAAGCGACTTGCGGTGCGATGCTCGACGGTGTATGTGGAATCTTGTAAATACATCACCCATTGTTCTACATCACGTGGTATGTCTTTCTTTTGAATAGTTTGCTTAAAGCAGCACAATCTGTTACCAACTTGAAATTGATGCCCAAGAGGTAATGACGGAATTTCTGGAAAGCTAAATATGCTGCTTTGATTTCCAATATATAGCTGTGCAGGCGACTTTCTTGTGGAGACGTTTTTTTACTATAAACAAATACAGGATGAAATTTATTTTCATATTTTTGCATTAATGCCGCGCCAAACCCATCTTTTGAGGCATCCGTATAAAGCTCAGTTTCCACTTCCCTATTATACAACCGCAACACTGGTTCTCTTATTATCATTTGCTTAATCATATTTATTGCATTTAATTCTTTTTGGCCAATGAAAAACACAGTGTCTTTCTTCAAGAGGTCGGTCAAAGGGCGAACAATTTGAGCATACCCTTCCACAAATTTTCGAAAATAACCTGTAAGGCCTAGGAAAGATTGAATACCTTTTATGTTTTTAGGTACTGTTACTTTTGAAACTGCTTTTATTTTCGCGTTACTTGGAGATATTTTAGCATCTTCGACGACGTGTCCCAAAAATTCAATCTTGTTCTTCATAAATGAGCATTTCGGCCAATTAACCTTCAAACTGTAAAGTGCGGCTGTCTTCAAAACGTGTTCAAGCGTTTTGATGCACTCATCTGCTAATTTTCCATAAATAATGATGTCATCAATGTATAAGTCCATGATATCTTCGTTAATCAAATCTTGGAAAACGTAATTCACGTAGCGTACAAAACATGCTGGCGAGTTGCAAAATCCGAACGGCGCTTTATTAAATTCAAAAAGACTTCTTTTTGTGACGAAAGCTGTATATTTTTTACTGGACTCCTTGACGGAAACGTGAAAAAATCCATTCTCTAAATCCATTACTGTGAAAAACGTTTGATTTGCTAGCTTTTGCAAGACCTCATGAATAATGGGGACAGGAAATGCATCTTTTAATACCATGTCGTTCAATTAACGAAAGTCAATGCATATTCTATAGCTACCATTTTTCTTTTTGGTAACAACTACTCTACTGGCTGTATCTGATGTAGATTTTCTTATTATGCCACTTTTGAACCATTCTTCAACTTGAGAGTTTAAAGCTTCTTCTTCTGCTGGTGCTAATCGACTGGGAGCATGTCTAAAAGGTTTCATTTTTTCATTCGGTACTATATACATCTTAACAGGACATTCTTCAGCTGATTTTGCTAATATATAATTTTGAATTAAATTACTTACAGTATCTCTGAACTTGAAGTCAACATCTATCTCTTCTGCGCTAATATTATATACTTTAAGTTCATCACGCGGCACTTCTTTAGTTTTAAAAATATAGCGATTACCGTCTGCCATCAGAATGAAATTTTTAATAAAATCGTGTCCAATAATACCGTCAAAAATTAAACTATTATCTGGTATAATTACGAAGTTGTGTTCGGTTACTATATTATCAACGCGGACCGTACCAAATAAACTTCCGATTGGTTCAGTTTTTGCATTACCAAAACCACGTAACACTGATTTACATTGTTCTAACGCGTGTGCTGGGAAATGTTTTTTATAAATACTGTATTTTTAATCGAAATGTCCGATCCGGTATCCACTAAGCACTTGATTTCGATGTTATTAAAATAAATCATTTTAAAACGCGACTGATCAACAACAAATTGCACGGTTTTTTCGGTACTTTTGGCTTTATTGCAATTTTTAGCAATATGCACTTAAAACATTTTGAAGGACTTTTACATTCATTCTTTTTATGTTCTGTAGAACCACAATTATAGCAATGCTCAGATTTTATAAATTTATTTTTAGTATTGTTTGCACTTTTATTAAATTTATAATCAAAATCACGATTCACGTTCATCGTTTCAAATATATCGTATTTTTCACGTAAATCTTTGTTCACTTTTTATTTTCAGACCGTCTATTATGTATCTAATTACCGACTTCTCTTTAATATTGCCTAAGGCCGCTATTTTTCTCATCTTCAGTACATACTCATTAAAAGTTTCACTTTCTTGCTTCTTGTTGTTTGTTAATATTTTATGTATGTAGTTCAATACTGCTATAGTTTCTTCTAAATTCACTCAACAAACAGTCTTTTAAAGTTTTAAAATCACCCACTGTAACTGTATCCAGAAAAAATTTAGCTGTGCCCACAATATTATTTCTGGCATGAACTTATTTTTGTTTTTCATTCAAATCATATGCTTCAGCATTTTGCTCAAAATTTTCGAGCCATATTTTCACCGTCAAAGTCTGGCACTATTTTGGCAAAACTGTCTACCGTGACATTAGCTTTTTTGTTGTATTCGTCGTCCTTTTGTATTTTAATATTAAGTAAACGAATTAAACTATTTAAGTCTGATTGATTGTTGTCATTTAAATTTAAATCTTCTTCAAAATTTTTTGCCATGTTTGCAACTTTAATATTCGCGGTTTCTGTTTTGATCTCTTTATTTGAACTATTGTTGGTTTCTGTAACTTTTTTTGTTGCAATATATTTATTTGCACTATTTTCGGTTTCTTCTGCTTTTTCTGTTACTTTTTTATTTTTTTCCTTCTTTGTTTACTTTCTTTGATTTTTTTACCACATCGATATTATGTATTTCTACGTCTGCTTCACCTTTATCACTCTCACTTTTTCTTCTCGCTCGTGCTCTTGTACTATGTACTTTACTGTCGCCTGATTTTGTAGATCCGTTATTTGAAATCATTTATTCACAATCTATATTCTTATAGGTATAACTTTAATATGTAATTTTTCGTGCCTTTTATGGTATTCTTTTAAAAGTCACTTGCTTTAAGAATTTTTATATACTCCGTATGTATGTTTTTAATATTCACTAGTACCGTTTCTAATTTGTTAACCAAAAAGAAACATTTTATGTATTATTAAGCACTTGTTTTATATATGTAAGCCGTTTTGAAAGCAACTTTGTTCTAAGGTTGAGCCCCCAAATGTAAAGAGTTTGTGTTCAATTTCAAAATGAGAATACAAATATGTAGTTTTATAATTCAGTTTATTTAAAGTTATTTCATTATTTAGAAATTAAGTTTTAATAGTTAGAAAATTTAAGCATTTTCAAATAAAACAAAAATATTTAATTTTAAAGGGAAATGTAAAGTTAGGTAAATAGTACAACAATATTAAACTTCAGGCAACTTTCAAATGATTTTCGACTTTACACGTTTAGCAACTTTTAAATGACTTTCGACTTTAAACTTTAGACAACTCTTTAAAAATGGTTTTACGACTTTAAACGACCTTAGCAATATTTAATATTCAACTGTTTATTAATACAACTTTTCTCACCGACTGACAAGTGAATACTCCTCATTACTACTTCTTCATTCTTGCTTGTTGCTTTCAAGGTATGGTGAATAACATATACTTAACCCAATGAGGCCCTTACATACATGTGTATTATAATCTTTAGTTTTGCACTTATTTTTTGTCAAAGCTTTAATATACATATTCGAATTAAGTTTATTTTTATTATAACTATTTTGTTCTTCTATTCTATTTTATTTTTGTAGGGGAAATTTGTGCAACGTGTATTTTTTCGAAAAATCTACTGGCAACACTGTACACAGTACTTGTGCATGCAACGTATAAGTAATATGATGGTATTTACTATCATATTACTTATACGCCTACACAGTGCCGGACCTAGCCTTTGGCCAGGGTGGAGCGAGATTTAATTTCAGCGCCCTTTGGTCAACAGAAAATATTATGATATATTTTTTTAACAAACAGGAAGCTGATTTAAATTTTTATTGTGGTATTTATCTGGTGGATTGATATATGATTTTGTTCTACTTGTTATTTCTTTTCATTTAACTAACGTTAGTGTTGGCTGCCTACTAAAAATATGGAAACGCTTTTTATTTTTAATAATTTCCTAGTTTTATGTACAAAATATGGAATAAAGTTTGAAGCTAGCGTACTATTTTTAACAATATGCATCATCTACTTTTTTCAATATTTTTAAATAACTTTTTTGCCAGTTGAAAATAAATTAAATGTTAAGCCCTGTGCAGAGGGTTGTCAGATCTTACAATATTGTCAGATCTGCCAATATGCTGACGGTGTACTGACATTAAAAAATTGTCAGCACAAGGTATATTGTTAGTTCACGCGGTTGCATCAAAGTTGTTAGAAAAGCTTACAATTTATTGTCAGACAATTGTCTTTATATTGTCGTTTATATAGACTTTTATATATTTGTGCAGAGCTACTAATAACTAACAAAAAATATATGTACTTAGAATGGCCGCATTTCCATATAAAACATATACAGGTACTAGGGATGCCACACGGAAAATCCCGAATCCCGAAATATCGGGATTGGCAAATCCCGAATCCCAGGATTTGTTAAAATAAATCCCGGGATTTTTCGGGATTTCTTGTATAACAATTTTTATGTAAAAATATGTATAATTTTAATTTTTATTAATTTTACGCCATTTTTTATAATATTTAAAATTCCCAAATAATTTGTACATGTCTGTTTTAACAATTTAATGATTATTCGTAACAAACTGTTTATAAATTAAAAGCCAGAGCATATAAATTAGGGAAGCTCTTATAATTATTTTCATCAATTGTTCTGCCAATATACAACTGATAACTATTTTAAAAAAATAAAGCAGTAATATGAAAAGAAAACAAAATAATACCTGTGGGTTAGTGCTAAAAGGGCCAATGTCAATATATTCACTTGTGAGAAAAAAGCTATTTAAGTTTAAGTTTTCTATATGAACTCATAGTAACATTGGCTAGCAATACCCTTATGAAGCTGTTCTGGGTTACGTTGGACATTGGCTGTTTCAGAAAAATAAAAGAGAGTAAGAACAGAAACCTAATGCAATCATTAACTCAAAACAGCAGAATATTGACATCGGCGCTTTTAGCACCAAGCCACAGACATGTATTTGGAAAATTCATCATTTTGAAAAATGCAATCCTTCTTATTCTATAACTATGTATATGTCGACGTTACTTTAACCCCACACCACAAAATGGTCACTTCTGTGCTCGTTATCGATAACAATTGGGAAGAGACTATTAATAGTAGTAAAATTTTTTCGGTTACGAGTAGACAAGTGCATATTTTTTGTTGTTAGGTTGATGTGAAGACGAAAAATAGTTACAGAATAAAGGGGACTATTTTGATTCAAAAAAAACTATTCGAACTTGTGCGTTATTTACATTACAGTTCGAAAGTATTTTTTTTTATTTTTGTTCGAGTTACTGAAGAAAAGGCTAACAAACAAGTGAGGATATACATTAGGGTGACAATGAAATATTTATTTGTTAATTTAAACAAAATCTGTTTGGATTACTGTGGCATTTGGTATAAAACTCATGTGGTGAAAATTTTATCCCAACCGGATAATTTTCAGGCGTGCCCCATTGAATTTAAAGTTAAGATTTTGTGAAATTTACCAAAATGAAGCATAAAAAAGGGACGCCTTAGAGTTATCCAATTTGGCGCATATTTTAACCCCCATCTAATCAAAGATTATTGTTTGGAAATTATGTTTCACTTATATAAATTTCACAAAATTTGAACTTTGACCACTAGAGGTCGCACGTTATAGTTACTCGAATCGGGACAACATTTTTATCTACACTTAATGAAAGATCACTACATTTAAATTGAGTGCAACTTTGGCAAATTTTGGAAAACTTAAAATTTTACCTCCGTGTGGCACGCCCGAGAGTTATCCCATTTGACACTCCTGAAAGTTATCCGATTTGGCTAAAATTTTCACTACGTGAGTTTTATACCATATGCTACAATAATCAATTTGAATTTTGTTGAAAATAACAAACCACAAATAGTTCATTGCCATCCTAATATACATAATGCAGACTTTTGACATAAAAACTTCAGTATAATTTTAAAATTTTTGAGTAGAGCAAAAATACTATTAAAGTGCTTAATAATCTGATAATTATATATGGTTATTTGAATTTGATTAGAATTTTTTTATAGATTTTATGTGTTAATTTTTCAACACATTTAAAATTCATTGCTGATCAGTCGCAAATTAAAAACTAAATTAACAGTTAAATTTTAAAACGCAACCTAATATTGTAGTAATACTGTGACAATAAATTCGAATCACACAATATAAATACATGCTACAGTCCTCAATTATTCGAATTTAGTATGTCTTCAAAACTGATGAAATTTAAATAGATTAAAAATTTTCCTGTTAATTGAACTTTATTTGTTGATGGTTAATCATTGTCTATATGCATTTCATTAGTGCTTTACCAAATCGTCAGGAGACTTCAACCACACTTTTGAACAGGTACAAACTCTTTATCTTACAAATGATTTTCAAAAATAAGCATTATAGGCTTTGAAACTTATACAAAAACCAAGCAAATAATTTGTATACCATATGCATCTATTTTATTTTTCTACACCTTTATACAATTAGAAGTCCATTGCTTATTTTTGAAAATCATTTGTAAATTCTCAAATGGTTTTGAAAGTCTGTACATAAAATAAGGGGTTTGTAACTGTTCAAAATTGTGGTTGAAGTCTACTGACGATTTGGTAAAGCACTCATGAAATGCATATAGACAATGCTTAACCATCAACAAATAAATTTCATTTAAAATAAAATTATCACAATATGTCAAATAATAAATTTCTTAAAGATTTTCCTGTTAACAAAACTCAAATGCCATACATCAGTGTTTGGCAAAATCTCAACTTCGTTTGCACTCGTGCATAGGCTGCTGTTTTCAGCACAATCTCACGTACATTGTGAGATTCATAGCCTACCTATCCAGTTGGCCTGACTGACTGCCTTGCACGACATTGTCATCTACTATTATTTTACGAATTGTCCTCTGTCGATTAGGTTTTCTGATCGAAAATTTAAGCGAATCGTGTGTTCACGACAATCTGAGCGACAAATTCTTGAATGTTGTCCTACATTACACATTTTTAACGACAGTGTTAGCGACAATGTCTTTCGTTTTGCCCTCAATCCAACTTTTTTGAGGTCAATATGAGCTACAATGTCTCACAGTTTGTCTTCACTAACATTGTGGGAGTCAAGATGTCTTAATTGCTGTTCTGAATCCAACTTCGTTGAGGACAATAAAAGCGACAATGTCTTACATTTTGCCTTCAGTATCCTACATAGTCATTGACGACATAATAGGCGACATTGTCGCATTTTTAATCATTGGCGAAAATGTCGCCCACTTAGTCACACTAGTATCTGAGTGACATTGTGGCTCATTTAATCGCACACGATTTTCGCGACACTTGTTTGAAAACTTCCTTGATGATTTATTTCGGCTGTCCGACATTTGCCGTCGAGGATTTAACTTTGTTGTGCACCCGTCATTGATGATGTCTTCTTAAAGACGTGGCCAACTGGGTATTTAGACGCGAAGCACACACACAAACACAGAATGTGATAGTGTGTGTGTGTGTGTGGGCACCACTGCTTTATATAAATATGTCTGTAATGCATAATAGCATCAGATTCTTTATTTTGGACGATTAGTGAGTCACCAAGACATATGGTGAAATTGTAAAAATGCAGTTGTAAACTGTTTGACGAGAGACCTTAGGGAGAAGAACAATCAAAAAAGAGCTACCATATAAGCACACAGAGAAAATAGATCGATTGGAAAACGGTTACAACTCTAAAAATTTAATGAAGTAGATCAATATTCTGTTAAATATATTGAAAATTGTTTAGTATAAAAGATTTTCATTATTTATAGCCGTAGAACCCTTATAGCAATAAATTTATTATTCTCATACATCTTACGATTGTTACGACAATCAATATAAAGCTTGGAAGAGTAAATCAAACGAAATCTAAAGAGGGAGCCAATATAATTTATATTTCCAAATTAAATATTGTTAGCAACAAATAAAAATGCATTTGTATAAAATAAGACTATTGGATGATTAAATTTTCAGTTCACATTAATGTTGCATTCGATAGTAATCGGTAATAAAATTTCAATTCGGTACGTACAGCAGATAAAAAACTATAGTGAATAAAATATGTGTGCTTTCATTTTATTTGTCATTAAAATTAAATAATTTTAATACAAAAAGAAATATAAAAATGTTCGTTACACAAAATTAAAGGGATTAACGCGATATAAAGGATAAGGTTGAATTTATATATTGTAAGTATTATCAAAGATTTACACATATTATTTTCAGAAAGATATAAAATTTATATGATTTTAGTACAATAGATAAACCCGTGCAAAAACTTTAAAATTGGTGATGTGGTTGCCGCCGATGTGGTGATGTGGTTGCCACGAGTTGCTGACTTATTTTTGTTAATATATTTTTATAATGAAGCCTTGAAATTTCAGAGATTGTCAAAAAGAGATACCTGCCTCCGTAATATCAAATTTGACGGATATAACGTATGCAATTCTCAATGGACCTAATGGACCTAACAGGACAACCATTCCAAAATGCTTGAAGGACCTGTTTTTCATCATTATTTAAAGTTTTCTATCTAGTAAATGTGTTTATGTATGTATGTATGTATTTGTGTGTGTCTTTTCTTTGTAAATGTTTGGTTTGTGTCTTCGAAAAATAAAATAAAAATTTTTAATTGTTTTTTTTAATTCACAATAGTAATATTTTATTCAGTTTTTATAATTTCAGATTCATTTCCTACAAAAAAATTTATTCGATAGTTATAATCGAATTATACAGTAGAACGTGCAACTGACAAAATTAGATTGGCTTCAAATTCGGTTACCACCATGAATCTGTTTTCTCTGTGCAGGATATGATTGTAACGATGAGTTTAATGCTCTCACATGCAAGGAAGCAGCTTTGTATCTCACTAGACAATGCAAGTAAGTAGTTTTGGAACTTATTGCAACTTTGAATAAACATCACAAAGGTCAAGGCGGAACTAAATTCTGTTTTGCACTTCAGATACCAAAGCAGTATTGTGTTCTCTGTCAAAAGTCATTGCCATCATTATTTTTTTTAAAGCGCTGGTAGCGAGCTTGGGAACTCCGCGCCACATATATTACCCTTATTTGTCCTTAATTTGTTCTGAGCGGGAATCCGCGGCATTCCGGGAAATGAAAAAGTCCGGGAAAATAAAAGTTTTAATTTACGTAAAAGTTACTTTTTCTAAGCTTTATTTTAATATTTTCAAACTACCTATCTCAAAAATGAGCTAAGACTATCTTTTGACTGATTTTTAGAAAATTACAATTTCTATGCGAGCTGCACATTTGATCGTAGACCGGTTTAATCCCTTTGGCAAGTTTTGTTCCTTTTTTTTAAGAGAAGTAACACAATCAGGCAATTAATGGCTACCAGTTAATTAATTAATGTGTTACCTTCTTTGGAAAAGGGATAGTGTAGAGAGAACAGGTGGTGAAGTGGGAGAGGTAGAAAGCTTAATTCATTTACAACCCTGCTATTGCGCGTTTTATGTAGCAGTGTTGCAAGCCCCTCTGGTGTCAAGCAGAGGCATCGAGTTGTTTAAGCTGTGTAGCCATTTTATTAGTTCTTTTACTTCTCCGACGATTTTGCTACAATACCGACTACAATACTACAATACTTGGCTAAAAGGAAACTATTAATGAAAATATTATAAGATTATCAATATAGTTTTTCAGACTCTTATATCTGTGTACGTTTACAGTGATAGTTCTGCAGTCGGATTAACCGAAATAAACTCAAGAAGAAAATTTAGATAACCGACGGAGCTGGAGCCTACACTTTGCTGTTTAAAATTTTTATATAAATCACAACCCCATTTACTATTTCCATTAAAATGATTAACGCTATGTTTGTATTTAAAAATAAAATTTCTACCTCTTATTCGTTTATTTTGTTAAATCATATCTTAGATATCCTAAAGTTAACAACCTAAGATAAAAGTTGCGCACTGTAAAAGCACGTACTATTATCATTCAGAAGTTCATCGTTTATTAAATAATTCTTTCATATGTCTTATTGCACTTATTTCAATAACTATGCAAACAAAATGAATTAAAAACTTAATCTTTTCTAAGCTTAAGCTCAAATAGGACATCTTGCATAAAAAATGTTTACAAGTATAAATTACGTGCTTAAATTAATACGTGCAGCTTAAATGAACAAAGCAGACAAATATATTAATGTGGCTCGTAAAAGTTTGCTAATATTATGGAAAAATATGTTTTTTCAAACAATTTGTTTGATAGTCCCCGATCAAAGAAGAGTGTTGTTATATAGTGCGTATATGTAGTATGTATACTATACATACTAGTGTTTGCAAAAAACCGTAAACATTAAAGAAAATCCCCGCTTTCAGTTCAGTTAAAAAAAACTGATCGTTTTAGCACAATTATGCGGAGTGCACTTCACACGTATTCTTACTAGGGATGGGAAAAATATCGATATATCGACATATCGATATTTTCTTAGAAATATATCGATATATCGTCGATATTTTATAAATCGATATATCGATATTTTTTTCCAAATATATCGACAGTATCAAATTCGATATTTTTTTAGCTTTGGTTTTGTTTTTCGGCACAGTCTTCATCAAATAGCATATTACTAACAAAATCTTTTGTTTTATTTATAATCTTTTGTCTATTTGATAAATTATCATTCTTTGAGTGTAATTTTGTTAACGTATGTTGCATGAGATATTAGTGGAACAGTAAGGATCTTGAAAATTAACTCTTCCCAGCTTAATTATTTATAATAAAGGTACTTTTTTGTTTTATTTTTAAAAAAATTTGGGGACTACGTATGAATTATCATTGTTGAAAAAATATCGATATTTTTTATTCGATATATATCGATGCCGATCGATATTTAAAAATATATCGATATCGATATATATCGATACATTGTGTTCACTTGCGCTTTCCTTACTCTTACGCTTTTTCATTTAAGCTGAATGTCCATAACACGTTTTACACTCTTTTTCGCACCATACGTTGCTGTAAAAAAAGTTGAATCAGTGTAAGTGTACGTGTGAAGTCACAGAGTAGGACACATTGACGTGTCGAATGAAAAAAGTAGGTCCACTTTTTGCTTTTGTAAGCTTCATCAGTGGCGTGCTAACCGTTCAGCCATTGATATTTTATTTTCAGTTCTATCGATTATAATGTTTGTATAGTGTACTATTTTGCTTTTGTAATAAAGTTTAAAAAGATTTGCGATCATAAAAAAACTTCTGCGTAAAAAGCTTCGAATGTAAATTCGGAAATCATGGAATGCGTACAATGTGTGAATGTGTTGACGCAAAACGCGTGGTATGGAATTTTAGCCTTAATCGCCGATGAAACAGCGACGACTGCATTCGCAGCGGGTGCTTATATATATATATATATATATATATATATATATATATATATATATATATATATATATATATATATATATATATATATATATATATATACATATATATATATATATATATATATATATATATATATATATATATATATATATATATATATATATATATATATATATATATATATATATATATATATATATATATATATATATATATATATATATATATATATATATATATATATATATATATATACATATATATATATATATATATATATATATATATATTTGTTTAACAATACCAGGAAACACACCTGTTACTTTTGAAGCTAATGATGATATGCAAAATATATTTCATCACATTTAAATCACGTTTTATTACTACGATTATAATTGTAGACGGTTTCATTATCATTGTGCTCTATCGTTTTTAAAACGCACGTTTCTGCTTTTTTGCATTAAAGTTTAAAATTTTAAAACTTTAAATTTTAATATAAAGAAGTAGAACGTGCGTTTTAAAAATGCCAATCTGGCCTGCCCCTTAATTATGATGAAAGTAGCCCAATAAAAAAATGTTTCAAATAAGAGAAGACATTTTACTAATTTTACAAATTTGTTTACTGAAAAGAAGAAATTTTGAATATATGATGTTGTACTCCATAATGGGGAAAAAATGTCTAAAATTGATTTTTCAAAATCTGTTCAAGAATTTATAAATTCACACAAGTTTTTTACTGAAAGCGGTCCAATAAAAGACTTTTGCCTTTAGTATAAATAAGAGCTCAGAATGAAACATATGTTGAATCAGCAAAAAAAAAATTTTGAAGTTAACTTCAAACAAATGATTTTCGGATAATAAAATTCCTAAAGTTTTTCTCTGTGTTTTAATATTTTTTGTACTCCTCAAACGCTAAGGTTGTTCTACACGCAAACCCAATTCTTTATTTTCAACACTATGTATAAGTTTTTAGCAAAATATATAATTATTTTAACAAACCAAGAAATATATCTGTGAAATTTTGGCGAAAAAACTTAAGAATTATTTTAAAAATTTTCTGATATTTACTTATAAATTTATGAATTTATGCAACAAAAATCAAATTGTAAATGTAAATAGCTAAACAGCGACAGTTTCTTCGCCGGCTTTCGGTTTAGATTTTTTTGGCAAGTTTCTTAAATTTTTTTTTGCAAGTCCATTCAATGAAATTCTTGTTTTCAGTTTTTGTTTTTTGCATGGAATTTATTGATGTTTAATATTACAAAGAGGAAAACAAAAGAAAGTTGTATGTATGTACATGACTCGGTGCACCCCTTCCAAATCTTCTCACCTCTCTCTAATAAACTCAAAAGTTGCACAGCAAAACTTAACTCGTATGAACAGGACTGAAGGCTTCGGAAGTTTAGTGCAAACTAATAAAATTAATCATACAGAGTCGAAAAGCAGCTCTGGGTGAGTCGTTAGCAATTACTTCGTAAATGCAACCAGGCTACTGTTCGTTAATTGGCCTTCGAAAGTTTTGCGTCTCACCCCCCGCATGTGATTAGCAGTTGGCATCAGTTAACGATACCGAGTTACCGTTTCGTATCGTTTGGCTGTTAACCGCATGCAAAAATATTTAAATAGTCATAAAGTTATACATATGTATGTTTCAAAATAAATACACGAAGAAATATGACTGCTGTGAGCAACACATCATAATTTAGAGTGCTATTTCAAATTTGTGTCAGCTAATAAAAAAAAAACAATTATAAATACTTGAAATCAGAATTTCAAGAACATGTGAAAAACTAAAATAATAGCCAGTTTGCTGTTAATTTAATTTATCTTGTTTTGTTAATAAAGTAAATAAACTTCAATCTGAATATCTTTTAAGCACTTCATATCTAATTAAAATAAAAAATTATTTTCTGCGCACAGAGAATATGAAATTGTTCAAATACGTAAAAATGAACGAAACCAGCTGTTGCCCTACCCTACTGTCACCGCTAAGCTTCTTTGCCCTCTCCTGCACGCAGTCGAGTAGCTTCTAAATAGACTTCGAAGAACCGGCCCACGCATGGTAGTTGTATTCCATTTTCGGTCGGACGTAGGTGGTATAAATATTAAGGAGATCAGATGGAGTGAAGTATCTCTTATACCGTTTGAAGACAACGAGCCACTTGAATGCTTCTTTTGAGACTTGAAAAATATGATGGTTCCATCGAACATCACATTGGATTTTCATGCCAAGAACATCAAGAGCTTCTGATACCTTAACATCTACACCATCCATAATCAAAGGTCATACGCCTGTGTGCAAGCATACAACTTTGGGTTTTTCGAGCATTAAAATCGACCCTATTTGCTTGACCGCAATTGGAGATTGTTATAAGGTCGCGATTTTTACTTATTTAAACGTTATAGAAATGCAATTAAATGTGAAGTTATAAAACCGTGAACAGCTTTAAGACACAATGCATATTACATACATATAAATATCAATGCCGGCGGCTTGTAAATATTATCTGCTCAAGAACATAAATGTGATAATAAGGCCAAGTTCTTATCCAAAAATTTCGGCCTTAAAAAGTACTGAGATCAAAATAAGGACCAAGTTCTCGATAGGTACAATACCATCTCATTTCTAGGTAAACTGTAAGCTTGGTAAGATTTTTCCCATAATTCATTTCCATATTAGAAAGGCAAACAAAAATATTGCCAAGCTAACCGGTTGCCTAGAAATGAGATGGTTTTGTACCTACCAAGAACTTGGTCCTTATTTTGATCTCAGTACTTATTACGGACGAAATTTTCGGATAGGAATTTGGCCTTATTTTCACATTTATGCTTTTGTGCAGATTTTTTTTTTCAGTTATATTTATTTATTGTATCTTCAGTAAAATTGAACTAACAATAAGTAATCAAATCTTAACTCTAAAATTTTAATTTTTAAGTCCAGCCAATGCCAGACAAAAATATTTGTTTCAGCGAATGGTTCTTTGGTTGTTTACGTCTCTCGTGTTCGGATGAGAGCAAGAGTGTCCCTCTTTCTCAGCCAAGTGTGGCCTCTAAAGTTAATGATGTTTCGGGCTAGGAGATTTGGGTGCAACTCAAGTTTTTTTATGTATCTTGTCACGTGTTTAGAAAACACTGTCTTAACCAGCGGCACATCTAGATCTTTATGAATTCGCTTATTTCTGAGTTTTTGTGCAGATCTCAGTTCATTTTTCTAAGCTTTTATTTGGTACAATAAAGGGCACCCTAGCTTCCTGTCAAGACGTACCTGTTTATAAAATTTCAGCTATCAATCTACACTGAAAGTGCCACATACAAAAAGGGGGCACCCTAGTCTCCTCAGATAAAAACTGTACGTTTTCAAAATTTTGTCGTTAATTGCTCATCAGAACCTAACTGTGCACCAAATTTCAGCTTTATAGCTGCTTTGAAATTGCTTAATAAAAATAGGGCCACGCTAGTCCCACCAGATGAAAAGTGCCCGTTTTCAATTTTGTTTCTTAATTGCTCATGAGGACCTACCTGTGTACCAAATTTCAGCTTTCTAGCTATACTGAAAGTGCCCCATACAATGAAGGAGCATCCAATTCCCCCCAGGTGACAAGTGCCCGTTTTCAGATTTTTCTAGTTAATTTCTCATCAAGACCTACCTGTATACAAAATTCCAGATTTCTAGCTACAGTGGAAGTGCCCAATAATATTGATGTGAATCATTTTGTCAGTCATATCGCGGCAAGCTTTTATGGTAGATCTTAACAACTTCACCTATGTGGTTAACTCTATAGAGAGACCTTATGATTTAAGTTTTATTATTTTATGATTGAGTGGAGCAAAGTTAATGGGAGGGGGGGGGGGGGGGTGAGGGTTGTTTCGAACGGTTTCGTGTAAATATACACATTGTGTGTGGCTTGGCCTGGCGCACTACCGTGCGCCTGCCTACCGGTTCGGCCAAAGAGTTTCTTGCATTTGGCTCAGAGTTGTACTGTGTAGTTTTGACAAAACAATAAACATAGCACCCAAAGTCTTATTATTTTAGGACTTTTTTGTTTGAAGCACAACAACAATATTTTTAAACTTTTGTAAAATATTAGGGCATTATGAAAATATGACTTGCAAGCATACCGTTTGAGTCCCCAATTGATAACACATGTTTACAAATTTTGGAAAACTTTTTTGTTCTCTAGAAAGGAAAGTCGTTTCGTTAGTTATTTGGAACGCTGAACGCTAATTTGCACTCCATTTTTTCATCAGCCCTAGTTTTCGAGATATAGAGTTATGTAAAAAATAAAGGCACTTTCACCACATATAGCAGCATAACTTGAGAAGGGGTTCCGCAATTCAGTAAAGATAAAAAAAACGAAATTCGACAACAAAATAATTTTCAGGCCGTGCAAACATTGTTTCTACATTTGCTCTGTGTTTTCAGAGTATCATAAAAGTTTAACCCAAAAAATAAAAATTTAATAGACAATTTTGATTTTTTTTGTTTTTAAGAATGCATAAAAAATAAATATACAACATCGAGCTTGTTTTTGATTTAGTAGGTTATAGATAAATGTATTTCAAAAGAATTGACACCTTTTTTATTGAAATCGGTGCTTAGCTTTTGATTTTATTCATAATTCAGTTAGAGAACTGAATTGATAAAAATTAAATTTTCATACAACATCAATTTCTGACTTTGTGTTTGTGTTTGCTACTGTTGTATGGAAATTAACATTTTATCAATCCAGTTCTGTCACTAAATTGTGATTAAAATCAAAAATTGTACACCAGTTTCAACGCCAAAGGGCTTAATTCTTTTGGAATATATTTAGCTACATAATACTGGACAAAAACTGGCCCATTTTTTGTATCTTTATTTTGTTATAAAGCTTTAAAACGAAAATGTAAAAAAAAATTATAAACAATTATTTTTTTTGCTCAAACTTTAACGATACTGCCCAAAACTAATGTGTAGATTTAAAAATAATGCTTGTACGGCTTAAAGATTATTTTGTTGACGAGCTTAGGATTGTTTACTTAGCTGAATAGAGCATGGCCTTCTCAAGTTATGCTCATATATGCCTTACAAGTATCTTCATTTTTGACATAATGGTAAATCTCGAAAACTAGAGCTGATAAAAAATTCTAATTATATATTTAAAATTCGCATAACATATGTAGTCGGCAACGGCTAAATATTTTCGGGAACGCGATGTATTGTAAACGTGTGTAATTAGTTGGAGAGCTAAACGAAAATTTAATTACAAGGAAACAAGGAGTGGATTTTGGCAGTTAAATAATCAAAAAATGAATCATAAACATATTATGATGAGCCAAAAAAGGTAGAGTTTTGGGATAAAATTTGTTGTGCAGCAAGTACTTCAATAACGGTACAATACTTCCTCAAATTCTTTTGAAGAAATGTCTTGCTTCCCCAACATTTTTTCAGAACATATCTAACCTGCATCCTCAACCATTAGTGTGTCCCCTTAGAAAATGTTTGATTTTTATACTTTTTTTGATTTATAGGCAGGTTTTTACCATTGTGGTTGTTGTCATAGATTAATACGTAGATATTCAACTCTCGGCCTGTCTATAAAAAATTTAAAACTCTCTTACACATGTAGGTTTTGCGTATTCAACAAATTTGAGAGAGGCAATTCAACACACATCACTGAGAGTAATTTTTGCACTTGAAAACATAGTAAAATTTATATTTTATACATATATTTTTAGCTGATGTCAGTTTTTTATCAAAATATGATTAAGAAAACAACCTTTATATGGTTATTTAGCACCATGCTATTTCTATATACAAATATAATATGATTAATTGAAATCATGGTATATTTACATTCAATTAGGTTGTATGAACCATATTAGTGTTATATAAGACAATAATATTATATTTAGAACAAATTTATTTTCATAATAGTATAGCTTGACTCAAACCATATAATTTAATCATACTATGTTGCTGTTAGGTTATAGTTGCCTTAACCATATTTTTCCTTTGCGTTCAGTTAGCACTTGTATCTTGAACTACTTATTGAAGAAGAACGTGTATACAAATTTGGTATTTTTCAAAAATTGCGATGAAAAAAGTAATTGTAATAGTTTTTTATGATTCCAAAATAAAAAATACTATGGTTATTTTTACGTTTTTATGCTCTACCTGACTATGCCATGTCATTTTTCATATAAGCAAACATTTTTAAAAAGTTGTATGCCTAGTGTATATTGTTCTTGTTGAAGAAAATTAGATTAATTTATTACGGTATAAAAAAGTATTGGTAATAATGGAAGGACTCATTTGGATGGGTGCGACACTGCACACTTTTCTTGTCATAATATTGGACTTTCAGCAGATCTTAATGTTTTTGTCAAGTTTCATAAGATATGGCTGGGTAGAACTAACTGAAAAAGAATAAGACCTTAGAATGGGCGTGGCACTGCCTACTTTTCTAATCATAAAATTGCATTTATTCTGGAGCTTAATGTGTGTGCCAAGTTTCATGAGATTCGGCTAAGTAGAAGTAGTTTGCAAATATATTTACTTTGAATGGGCGTGGAACTGCCCACTTTTCTAATTACAATATTCTGTGTCAAGTTGCACAAGATTCGGTTAAGTAGAAGTAGGTTAAAAAATATTTGCTTTGAGTGGGCGTGACACTTCCCACTTTTTCGTCACTATATTGCTCTGTCCCAGGAAAGGAATGTTTCTACAAATTTTTATAAGAATCGATAAAGAACTTCGCCCTAAAATAGTTTCGGCCAAAGAAGGTGATCGTCTAAGCCACAGTTCAATGGGTGCATACACCTAAAAAAGGAAAAAATGCCCATGAACATTATTTTCATTTTAAAAGGAGATAATATCCATTGGATATTACATTATTACATTATATCGAAATAACAGCTATAATGGTTATCATCTTTTTTAAAAATTTCATCAGTCACCTTATTATTATAAGTAAAGTAGTGTGCATTAATACCCTAGACATAATATTATGATTTCATATGTTAAAGTGCATTTATGTCAATTACACTGCAAAACGTTACACATACTATAAAATGCACTGCATAATTATAACTATGAAAGTGTGAAAACTGAATTATAAGGAAAAAAATCATGAAATAAATGCGACTATAAAGTGTTTGTTATAAATCACTAACATGCGGTAAATGAGAACACAGACTTCAATGTAATTTTGCAGCAAAAAGGTTTATTTATTCATGACATTTACAAGCAAAAACATAACTATTTGTGGGATTATGAATAGCTTTGTAGATTACAATAAAGATTTGCAACAAAGTTTTTTAGAGCAAAAATTTCACTATTTTGTTTTGATGTCAGGAATTAGAGAACTTAAGCATTAAAATAACTTTTCAGTTTTCTCTGAAATAAGTAAAATAGTTTTTTATTTTTTTAGAGAGAAGTAGCACAATCAGGCAATTAATGCCTACCAGTTATTTAATTAATTAATATGTTTCCTTTTTTGGGAAAGGGATAGTGTAGAGAGAACAGGTAGTGAAGTGGGAGAGAGATAGAAAGCTCAATTCATTTACAACCCTGCTATTGCGCATTTTTTTGTAGAGCAGTGTTGCAAGCCTCTCTGCTGTCAAGTAGAGACATTGAGTTGCTTAAGCTGTGTAGCCTTTTGATCAGTTCTTTTACTTCGCCGACGGTTCTGCTGCAATACCAAAGTGATCACTTTAACAGTCCAAAAATAACCGATACAATAACACACTAATGCACACGACGAAAATATATGATGTTGGCTTGTCTGAAACTAGTCTTTGAACTCAAGAGCTCAGGGTTTGTAGTAAACGCGCTAACTACTCAGCCAAGAGGAAATATATATCGTCACCTAAAATGAAAAACAACGTATCATAAAAAGATTTAAAATCGCGGTTTTGATTGATTATTATTGTTTTGATGAAACTACATGTCTATAAAATTTTATGCATATGGGTTGAAAAATAACTAATTTATAATAAAATTCGAAATAACGTATCATCAAGTACATGATTTTCATAAGCCACTATATATAGTCGCACTATTGTAATGCTTTTTTTTTACTTTTTAATGAAGTAAGTAAGCCTAAATCTTTCTCATTGCTTATGATGGTTCATTTGGTTAGTCCCCGTCCATACTTACAATTTTTGTAGCAGCAATTTTTTTAAATTCCGCTGCAAAATTCCATCAGGGTCCACATTACGAAATTCTAGTTTTGCAATTTTCTTACATAAAAAAAAACCTCAAAAACACCTACAGCCAACTTCAAATTGTCAGTGCGAATTTCAAAGCAAAAGAGAACTGCAGACCACATGAAACTGTATACCGCTCCCTAATCATCTCAACTCTCTCACTTATCACCTCAAGAGTTTCTGCAAAAAAATCAAAATATAGAAGAAGCCAATAATAACACTATGCGACAAATGAAGAATTTTCGAAAAACACATGAACTGCACAGTACAGTTTCGATTGTACTACCACGGTGTATACTCAGTTTGGCGAATTTGGTGACCAATTTTTTTTGTGGACCTCCAAAATTTTAAAAATCAGTGGGCCTCAAAAACGGTGTCATTAGTATTTGGCCAACAGCTAATTCAGTCTTAATAATACCGCGTAACTATATATGGCAATAATGTACCTAAGAGTCCGGTTCAACAGATTTTTTTTTAACATTTCATACATTAACTCTGTGTTTTTGAAGTTACCCTAGACCTAGAGCCTGAAAAACACAGAGTTAATTTAAACATAATAAGGTCGAATAAAAATACACTAAACATTTCATGCATTTTCATTTAATTTTTTCGTGATTTTTTGGTTTTGAATGCCGTGTGAAGCATTTGCAACATTGTCATTTGACATTTACACAAGCAGTCTTATGAAAAGTTTTCAATTAGAGCGTGTTATATTTTCATCTGACAAAGTATATGACATCAGCTGATGTGAATTGTGCACAAACTCAGTTGTTGTGAACACTCAGAGGTTATATCACATGTAATTGCACGGGTATGTGTGAAAGCAAAAACTATAAATCGTTCTACCAATTTGAAAAACATGCGGAGTCTTATACATATATCTCACACACCTGACAAGCAATATTTAAAAAAACATATCCTATAAAGTGAACTAAATATGTATATGGATTTATTTTTAATTGAAATTCCGATTTTTTAATTTTTTCATAGCTAAGAAAGAGTAGAAAGGGTAGAAATACAACATCACGGCTGCGGTCCCGGTTTCCGTTTCTCAAAGAAATAGCAAATTAAATGAACTGCGGTGGCGGATGTGGTTTTTCTTCGCATTATTTGAAATTTTCTAAGCAATTTGCACTTATTTTCTTTTAAAACTTTAAGAAATTATAAAATTTAATATATTAAGTTTTGATTTATTTTTTCCAATTTAATTTTGTATTTATTTTTTCCATATTTATCGTTATCATTCACAAGAAATTATGAAAATTTTTATTTTTTGTTCACAAAAACAAAATTTTTGGTGAATATTAAGAGATTTACACGCTGAGTTTTCAAACAAGACTTTTTTTAAATATCCTTTTAAAGTTGCTACTGAAAATCATAAACATTTATACGATGATTTTCTTCCTTCATATTTTTTTAAGTTTAATTGTTAAATTTTCTTTGAACTGAAATAAATTCTAACTTTTAGTATTGAAAAAATAAAAATACAAATGAGTTTAAAAATAAATGTCAAAAACAAGTATGAAAACACAAATCAAGATTTTTCCTTACCCCGTTTGCTTTTCTACACTCTTCACCCATAAACTAAAAACTCAAGACTGAACCAACATATAAAAAACTCAGCGTCTAGGTCCCCTATATGGCAACAATTCGAAAAGAGTTATTAAAAAAATGAGAAAACGCAATGAAATTAAAATAGATTCTATTTTCTTACGGTTTTCTTGAAAGTTTTAAGTTTTCAAATATTTATATAAAAAAAAGAAACGCAGCCGCAACCGTTACGTTGTATTTCTACTCTAAACCCAGCGTTCTCAAGAAATGATGCAAAAACCACTTTTTAGTTTTAACTTTAAACACCTAAAATTTTTGGTTGAGTGGTATTTTTAATTTTTCTTGTTGTATTTTACTCTGTAAAAGTATTATAAATGGGAAGAGACTAGTTTTCAATATGTGAAAAATAGTGAATAGGTAGAAAGAACTATAGTAATAATAATAAAAATAATAGTAATAATAATGATAATAATAAGAATGATAATAATTATATTAATAATAATAATAATAATAATAATAATAATAATAATAATAATAATAATAATAATAATAATTATTATTATAATAATAATAAAAAACTAGCAAAATCGAAATAAAGAGAGGCATCTTTCAAGGCGACTCACTTAGCCCTCTTTGGTTCATCTTGGCCATGAACCCTCTGTCATCTGTTTTAAATTCTACGGGCTACGGACAACACAGGAGAGCAATATCGTCTGTCGCATCTCCTATATATGGACGATATAAAAATATATGCTTCAAAGCCTTCACAACTGGAGCATTTGTTAAAGATTGTTGAAAACTTTTCTAAAGACATCTGTATGAACTTCAGCCTTGACAAATGTCGAACATTACGAACTATCAGAGGCAAATTACAAGCAGGGGAATTTGAACTACAAGATGGACCAAATATTCAGACAATGACTGAACACGAAACCTATAAGTACCTAGGAATCAAGCAGGCAAAAAATATACAACATACGAAGGTTAGAGAGGAAATAACAAGTGTGTTCACAAAGAGAGTCCAACTACTCGCAAGGACGCCTCTAAAGAGTAAACATCTGTTCAAGGCCTCAAACACCTATGTTATTCCAGTATTAGGCTATTCATTTGGTATAATTCATTGGAGTCAGACAGATGTTGAAGCCCTGGAACGAAAAGTAAGAACTCTGCTAACTAAGGAGGGTAGATATCACCCAAAATCAGCAATCAAAAGATTTACTCTGCCCAGGTACATGGGAGGAAGAGGGTTAACCGACATTGGGAACCTTCTTGAGAGCCAGAAAATAGCACTGCGAGAATACCTTTTTAGTAAGTGTGAAACATCCGACCTTCATCGTGCTATATGCCATGCAGATGAAAACACTCCACTAAGACTTGCAGATCGTGAGTACCAAAGCGCCACCGTTTCCAACGCAGATAAAATAGATCGATGGATGAGTAAACCCTTGCATGGCAAGTATATATATTCTATAAGCCAGGAAAATGTCAACACGGATGCTTCAAATCACTGGCTTAACCCAGGGCTGCTGTTCCCGGAAACAGAAGGGCTTATGATTGCCATTCAAGACCAAGTCATACCAACAAGAAACTACCTGCGAAGAGTAGTGAGTGACCCTGGGGTCACAGAGGATACTTGTCGATATGGGTGTGAAGCGGTAGAAAATATACAGCATGTAATATCAGGCTGTAATTATTTTTCAAGTAGCGAATACAAACGAAGGCATGACGCTATAGCAAAAATTGTGCACCAGGAACTTGCATGCAAATAAAATCTTGAACGTAAGAGGGAACCTGTCTACTTGTACCAGCCATCAAGTGTTCTAGAAAGCGAAACAGCGCGGTTGTACTGGGATAGGACAATATTTACGGACCAAAGTGTGCTATCCAACATGCCTTTTGTCCTTTTTGATAAGGGGAAAAGTAAAGTGTTCCTCATTGATGTGGCTGTCCCAAATACCCAGACTCTGCAAAGAAAGTACCCGGAAAAAATATCAAAATATGCGCAACTAATAGAGCCCATAAAAAGACAATGGAAGGTCAAAGAGGTACAGATAATACCATTGGTAATATCAAGCACAGGAGCTATACCACACCATATGCAGAAGGGACTTCAGGATTTAGGGCTAGACCCTGATCTGTATAAAAGTATCCAAAAGTCCACAGTCATAGCAACAACTAGAATTGTGCGCCGGTTCGTGGATGCTAGATAAAGAATATAAATAAAATAATATTAAAATAATAAAAATACTAATAATAATAACAATTAGTACCGAGCCTAATCCTTTTGATAGATATATTTGGGATAGGTGAATTTCCAGCAATAAAGCTGAAATGATGTAATTCGATAATCATAATAATAATAATAATAAAAATAATCATAATAATAAATGTAGTACACTTCTGGAGCGAAATATGGAGTAAACCAAAAAACTTAAACCTAGAGAATGAATGCATAGCTAACGAGCTTGAACAAAGCATAAACTATCGAGAGATGCAGAATGCCGATATCTCAGCGGAAGAAGTTGCGAAAGCGATAAGAGATAGCAGTAATTGGAAATCACCTGGTCCAGACAAAATCTATAATGTATGGCTGAAAAAGTTTACTTCAACTCATTCACTGCTGCCAGAATACTTCTGCAAACTTTTGAGAAATCCTCACGAGACCCCTTGGTTCTTGATGACGGGAAATACCTTCCTCATTGCAAAAGGAAACAACACCCTAGACCCAGTGAACTACCGTCCAATTACATGCTTGTCAACGACGTATAAGCTGCTGACAAAAATTCTCACCAACCGCGTTTATGGTCATTGCGTCGAGTGCAACATCATGACACTAGAACAGAAGGGATGCGCTCGCCATTTAATGGGTTGCAAGGAACAGCTGACAATTGACTCCGTCTTAGTTCATCAAGCAATTCATTGCAAACGGAATCTTAGTATGGGATATATAGATTACAAGAAAGCGTTTGATAGCCTTCCGCATCCATTTTTACTGAAAATCCTTGAGATATATAAAATCGACCCAATGATCATACACTTTATGCAGGTCACAATGGAGTTAAGCTACATATTGGACAAAATACCAGCGAGTCAATATCAATCAAATGCGGAATATTCCAAGGAGATGCATTTAGCCCCCTCTGTTTCTGCCTTAGTATGAATCCACTAAGTAGAATGCTGAAAAATCTCAAGCTTAGATTTAAGCTTAAAGGAGAAAATTGTGAAACCCTTATCGACCACCTATTCTACGTAGACGATTTAAAACTTTATATCAGCAGCAAAGAAAAAATACACCGTATGATACAAGTAGTCAAGCGATTTAGTGATGACATTGGAATGGAATTTGGTATTGAAAAATGCTAAACGATCCATATTCAAAAAGGAAAAGTTCAAAATGATATCGAAGGCTATCAAATTGATCCGCACAATTTCATTTAAAATATAATTATGACAATATGTCGAATAATACATTTCTTAAAGGTTTAATTTGGTTTTTATTTTTCATTTTGCCTTAATACTTTTATTGTTATCCAATGGATTTCTAATTGTATACAGGTGTAGAAAAATAGAATAGATTCATATCGAATATAAAATATTTGTTGGGTTTTGTATAAGTTTCTAAGCCTACTACACTTATTTTATTCTTTTGTGATTTTCAAAAATATTATCGTTTGTAAATTCTCAAATTGTTTTTGAAAGTCTGTGCATAAAATAGGAGGTTTGTAACTGTTCAAAGTTGTGGTTGAAGTCTACTGACGATTTGGTAAAAGCGCCAATGAAATGCATATAGACAATTGCTTAATAACCATCAACAAATAAATTTCATTTAAAAAGTAAAATATTAATTAGGGAAAAAGCATGTTAAAAAATTAAAATTAATGTAATATAATAATTCCCAAAAAAACTTTTTAATTTAAATGATTTTATTTAATCTAAACTATCGACATCAATTTGCTTAAAAACAGTTTCAATACACAATCATGTGAGCTTTTTTGTTTTGAAATTATATATGAAATTCACAAGGTATACTAACTGCTCTATCAGTTGTAAATGCTAAGACTTTTTAAATCTCATAAAATAGTTCTTCATATTTTCCAGACAAAAATTATGTGAAAAAATAGGGGCAACAATTTTAAAAAACTTAGGACATACAACCGATGCAACACTTAGTACACCTTCTGAATTCCTTTATAGTTTTAATCATATTTCTGCTAAAAGCGATACATAGACAAACTACTTTCAATATCAACGGATGTTGATTAAGCAAATTTAATTTCTAACAGCTCACTTGAAGGGCTGTGTTTGGGTCCAACGCCAGTATTAGTCTCTCCAACACGATTATATTATCAAAATGTTTGTAATATTTTGAATTTCTTGGGGCGAGAGCGATTCTGGGGCTCAGCCGCCAAAAAAGTGATCGTGATATTTCAGTCATCGTAAGAAATTTTGTGTTAAGGCAAATTTTGAGCAGATTTTTTTTGACCAAATAAGCTCAGAAAATCTGTCAACTTATTCTCAAGGTGATGAGAATGCGGAATCACGTGGAGTATGCAAGTTAGAGCCATCGAAAATATGAGATTTTTTAAAGTTTACTTCCTTTTTAGCAGATTGTAAAAGCATTGGAAATAAAATGTTCCAGTATAGATATGAAAACGCTTCAATGACAAGTTTTATGTAAAACTATACAGTATTTACGACTAAAACAAGGTTTTTGAAAACAATGCACTCACGACGTTGTTCTAGCTGCCTTAAGTGTGCTATTTTTAGACGCTGTCAAATAAATTTGTATGAGCATGCTAATAACAAGTCTTTGGTTACTGTTTTTATAAACCATTTATCTTTTTTAAGTTATTTACAGTTGGTTACTTTCTGCACGAAAAGTTTGCACTTAATTATGGACAAAGCTGTAACTAAATGCCAACTAACTAACACATTCAAAGAACAGCTGATTACGTCCATTTCTAATGCGTCCAAAAAGCATACATACAAAAAAGAAAATAAACTAGAGATGGTTTTTTTTTGGTCAACAAAATTTTATTGAATAGCTAAATTTTTGCAGGACCTTAGTTTAATTGATTTATATACAAGCTATAATATAAAAATTACTTTTTTAGAATTGCATGAATTTTTTACAGAACAAAAATAGTTTTTTAACAGCTTCATAAGTTTTTAATTAAGCATAGAATATATTGTTCAAAATATTATCGATATTTTATTTTCTCTATATACCAATATGCAGTGTTGTATATCTTTTGCCAACTAATAGCAGTTGCTGCGCTAGTTATGAATTGTGAATAAAATCTATAACTATCTATGAACTATTTTTTAGTTTCTCTTTTATTGGTTACGACTTTGGTTATGATTTCTGAATATGCGCCATTATGTTTTGTCTTCATGCCCCTAATAAAGGAACAATTTTCTAATAAATTCTAAAAATTCATTGAATTTGAGCATATCTAATTGTTTTATTAAGTCCCCCTAGATTGGCAATATATTACACGAAGGCGTCAAGAGTATATATAATCGACCAAAACGAAAACGTTTTCTAAAGGTTGGGATTTGAATTTTCGGAAAGTTGTTTCCGTTGTTGTGGCACCACAAATACTAAGGCAGACGTCGTCGCCAGTTCTAAGATCATGACAGACTCCTTTCAAATCTCAAAATATATCAAAAATAAATAATTTTCTAATAGCTGAAATTTACATATGATATAAATGCCTATATTCTAAGACTATATTTAAAATGGCAGACGCCTCCCGCGGTTCTAACCTCGCGGCAGATGCCGGAAAATGTAAAAAAATTTACTCAGATTACGTCATTTTCTAAAGGCATGGATTTAAATTTTCGAAAAGACTTAACTGCTGTTGCCCCAAAACACAATCGCAGACATCTCCGTCGGTTCAAAGATAATGGCAGACTCCTTTTAAATCTAAAAAAAATATATATTGCAAAAGTTGATTTTTATATATGTACTTTATAAATGGTAATATTCTAACAACCCAATTCACAAAAAAATTTTAGTTAATAAGAGACATAAATAGAATTTTGGTTTGAAAATTTGTTTTAGTAGTCTGTTATAAGTAGGGATGTAACGATACGCCGTTTTGCCGATCCGATACCGATTCCGATAGTTAAAATTAAATATCGCCGATACCGATTCCGATACCGATACGAATATTGAAATTGAGTTCAAGTTTAGATTAACAAAACTCAAGAAGGCAATTTTTTTATTATGCAACATTACAGTGTAAGAGATTATTAATATTTAAAATAGATATTAATACAGTATATAAAATTGGAAGTAATTTTTAGGGAACTACATTTTCATTGCTTTCAAAGAATCTATATTAAAAATATGCAGGTCATTAGTAGAAAGGCCAGTACAAATTTGTAATTACTTTATAATTTTAAAAAATACTCGCCATGCTTTTTAAAAAATTGATTTTTTAAAGGACATTTATCAACTAATATTCTTCTAAATAACTTATTAGCTTAATTATTAAAAGTCTGCTAAAAGTTTATATATATTCACTTAAATTTACATGAAAACACAGTTTTGTGTTTAAATTCGCATAAAAAGAAACAAGTTCTGAAAATGGGTAATTTTTCATCCTTTTTTAACCGACTTCCAAAAATAAGAAGGTTATCAATTCGTGTGTATGTTTTTTTTTACTTTTTTATGTTTGTACACGCATAACTCTGTCATTTGTGAAGCGATTTTAAAAATTCTTTTTTTGCTGGAAAGGGTTTGCCTGAACCGATTTTCAAAATTCTTGTTTTGTTTGAAAGGGTTTGACAAAAACTGGTCCCAATTTTTTTTGTCGAAAATCGGAGAAGCAAGTTTGCTCCCCCTCCCCACCAATCCATAACTATGACTACAGTTTTTTTTCGAAAATCAGTTGTGAAATTTGCTGCAACCCCCCTTCAGGTTGGTACCATAATTGTTCTCCAAAATCTGTGCGGGATTTCCCCTTCCCCCAGAAATATTGATTATTGCATAGCTCCTCCATTTATGGGCCGAATTCCAAAATTTATTTTTTGTTTGGAATGGTTTGCATAGAGTTTGGTCGCATAATTTTTCTACGAAAATCTGTGGGGCAAGTCTTCCACGCCTCCACCCAAAATATTTATTAGAGCACAATTCCTCCATTGGCTTACCGATTTTCAAAATTGTTTATATGGAAGGCCATCAAGTATATTACTCTTTATACTGAAGTCGGCTTTTTTCCAGAATTATTTGAGGAATCTTTATAGAACACCGAAAAAGAAATTTGTCCTAACATCACTTCAAATTCGGTGATTGGTACTGGAAAAAGAGAACTTCTTGCAATGACAAGCAAATGTGAAACTAATTAGAAATTATCCAAATTCGCAATATTTCCAGATCGCGACTGCTACATTTTCATGATTTCTTTATAATGTCTTTTTTTGCTGGGAATAAGATTTAAAAAACAACGAATTGAATTTGAGTTCATGGTAAAATTAACAATAAATCAATTATTGTTTTTGCAAAATAACAGCGTAAAATATTATTAATTTTTAAAATTGATTATAATAAGATTTAAAAAATAACGAAATGAATTTAGTTCTTGGTAAAATTAACAAAAAAATAAATAATTTGTTTTAAAAAAACTGAAAAAAATTTTTAAAGTATCGTCGTATCGACAGTAAAATATCGCCGATACCGATGTATCGGAAAATCTGAAGTATCGCCGATATATCGGTATCGGTATCGGTATTCGTTACATCCCTAGTTATAAGTCGGAATAATGAGCTCTTTTGGGCAATCCTGAAAACAGAATTTATAAGAAATATGAAGATACACACTCAAGAAAAAAATTTTGGGAATATTTAAGTTACCAATAAATATTTTTTTACGTAATATAAAAAAGTAATTCAAAAACATAATAACAACAACATTAATAAAAACATAAAAAATTTATAGGGAAAAAGTCTACATACATCCGCAGCACCGATGAGATATTTAAAAATGTTGTGCAAAATTCACGGAGAAAGATAGATTTACTATTTGTCCGGTACATTATCAAGAACTGCACTTCACCCGAAGAATATTATGACGTTAGTTAAACATAGAGGTAGCGGTGTTAAGATTTCAGTGAATATATTAGAGTTTCCGGAGTAAGTATAGACCGCCATTAGCTTAGAACAAAATAAATGCACTTTCAAGGGATACAACGACCGCAAAAATGTTGCTCATATTATTTAAGCTGCAAGACAATTTAATAAACCAAACCGGTCACCACTCGTAGCGTAATAAGAAGTTGGACAAATCTAAAAAAAAAATTCTCTTATTCATGTATGGGTCATGTATGGGTTGCTGTGGCAGTGTGTAGCGAAGACTTGTTTTGTTATTGTTATTACAATTTTTAATTACTTTTTTATTTTACTTATAAACACATTTATTAATACCTCAAATATTGCCAAAATTGTTTTTTATTTTGCTCTCCAATTCCCTCAAATTCCAAAATTGGTTGATCTATATAGAGTTTTTTCCTTGACTGTATATTAACGTGTCCGTTATTTGTATGGACAATTTGTTTTATGAAAATGTACAAGTCTCACCCCTCAGAAAGTTGAGGCTTGATGCAAAAACGACCCGCCTCAAATTTCACATCCCTGGGACCACGCCTTCCCGTGCCGACTTATCGTGGAAAATGTAGTATATGAAATTACACTTATACGGCATTATGGCCCACAAGTCGAAAAATATGATAATATCATGAACAATTTTTTTCTAAAAAGCTGTTGCCTGTGGAGTGTCTAACAGCTTTTGCCTTACGGACTTTTATCTAAATCGCATATTTAACTAAATACATAAACAGCCAAATATCGAAAAGACCATAACCATTAAAATAACAGAAAAAACCCATTTATTTAAAAATGTCGGTAAAATTTTTCGTTCCCGGAACTTGAAGTTGTTTCTTTAGTTATTATATTTCTTTAGTAATGCTATTCTTTAGTATTTAGTTATTTACTTTTCGAGATATACCGTTATGTCAAAAATTAAGGTATTGCACGATATGTGTATATTACCATAACTGGAGAAGAGTTTGCCCTATGCAGTAAAAAAGAAAATCCGAAATCCGACAACAAAATTAACTTTAAGCCCAGTGAACATTGCTTCTAAGTCTCACTAAGTTTTAAAAAAAAATCAAAAGTTTTGCACCAATTTCAACGAAGAATTCTTCTTTACCTTTGGAATATAGTAAGCTACATGATAGTAGACAAAAAATGGGATCGTTGGTGCGTGCAGTTTATTTTATTTAAGAATTTCTAAAAACAAAATTTTTTTAATTTTTTAAGAAATTTTTAATTTTTAGGTCGGAACTTTTACGATATCTCTGAAACGAATGGGCAGATATGAAAACAATATCCGCTTGGCTTAAAGATAATTTTGTTTTTTCTTTTTTATGAATGGGGCAAATCGTTCTCCAGTTCGATATTTTGCTGTTCATTTGGTTAAATATGAGATTAATATAAAAGTCCGTAGGCAAAAGCTGTTGGAAACTTCAGAGATAACAACTTTTTAGAAGCAACATTTTCTTGATGTTAAAAAATTTTTCGACTTGGGTCATCATGCCGTATAAATGGAACTTAATAGAATTTTAACTATAGCTCGGTAGGAAAAGGCGCGGTCCCTTTGGAGAGTAACTTCTGCATCAAGCTTTAACTTTTTGAGGAGTGATAAAAAGATATTTTAAGAAATACCGTACTCCCAACTGTATATGTGTTCCATAAGATTTTAGTACCTTACGTTTTGAGAAAAGAGTTTTCTAGCAATTATAAGTACCATATACAAGGATATTTAATGATTAAAAAAAAGCCAACTCTCCAAATTTTTTATAGTATTTTCCCATAAAGTTCTCTGTAAGTTTTGTTCAAACTTTCTTTATATCGTTGCTATTTATTAATACTACCTTTAAAACTAAAAACCTCTATTTTTCATTAAAGTGAGTAAAAAATATTTTTCTTTCGCAGTAAAAGGTATTCAAGAGTAAAAATATCATGTTCTTAATTTGCGATATTTTTTAAAACAAAAGTTCGTTATACCGAAAAACTGCAGTATATATCTATGGATTTTCGACAAAAGCACTTAAGTCAAGCTAAGAAAATGTTGAATTTTTATTAGCATTAAATACAGATTTTGTATATGCGTCTTTTGGTGTAATCGCCATAGTACTGAGATCATTGATAAAGAAAATAGTAATGTTTTGAAAATTTAGCTCATCATGATTATTCTTAATTTGTGACTGATTAACGGAGAAGTTGAAATATGTCCAAAAAAGAGGTAAAGAGGCTCTAAATAAAACTATAATCAAAATCAGTGATGGAAAATACAGATTTTGAAATGGTACTGAACCTTAACTTAATAAGTACTTTTTTCACCTTAATGGTACTTTTTCAAGAATTGAAAATGTAATGCTTCAGTTATTCTTAATTATGTATCATACAAAGCAATAATTTTTGAAATATTAATATATTTTTTTACTTTTCCGTTGTTTTTGATTAGTAAAGTTAATGTGTGGAGTAAAACCGGTTTTCCCATACAAAATTCGTACAGTAAGCCAACATTAACTTCAATAAATTTTTATGAATATGGGAGTAAGACTGCAGATTCATTTAGCTTTTGAAGCTCAATCTACGATGAAAATTGTATATTCACTTATTAAATTCTATTTTCTAATTACGCAGCAAAAATCAGACCTAAAAAATTTATCAATTATTATACTTAATTAAAAAATTAAAATAATTTTCAATTAATTTCGTAATTGAATCAATTACTCATGTGATCAAAAACAGTATTATCCAACGGCGGTATGGAATAATCACCAAGAAAATAGCGCCCAAAGTGAAAACTAAATAAACCCCTAGAAATAAGTCCCAAAAAACGAAATAACACCCCGGAAAATCATTGTTGTTGCCCTCTGTATATTCGCTTTGTGGGTTTATTTCATGCCGCCTATCTAACAATTTTCACAAACTTTGAGCAATTGAAAATTTTAATTTTAGTTATTAAATGTATAATATTCGTCGTAGGTAAAACTTCAACAACGAAATTAATTGAAGCTGCAGTGTTCGTAATTGAAATCTTTTTACTCAAAACTTTCAAAATTCTTATTTTAAAATTCTCATTTTAAATACTAATATTAGTATAAACTTTTTACACACTCGTAGTGTGTTGGTTTTGTTTGTTTGTTGATATCTTCAGTCGCATGTTGTGCTTATGTTGTTGTCTTGTTGTTGGTGCACGAACAACCAAAAGTTCGTGCACTTCCGGCTAATAGCCTACAAACGTCGTATTACATGCTGCTGGCTTATACTGGATTTTAGCCGTCGTTCTTTCTATACCGAGTTAGCTGAGTTGTCTAAGGCGTTGGTTTACAAAACATGATGAGATAAGTTCAATACCAGGAATGAACAAAAATAAATTTAAATTGAAACAAGTAAGTAAAAATATTAAATTTATATAAGTAGTATAAATAAAAATTTCGAAGTCTGTTCCAGGATTATTAAATAAGTGAAAGTTAGCCTGATTCGGGCTTGATTCAAGCAGTTTAAGATTGATTCAAGTACGCGGTGGATTGATTCAAGTATACAGCGGGCTTGAATCAACATGCAAGACGACGTGTATCAGCTACTTGTCGGCTATGCCCGAGTAATGAAAATAAACACCAACAAGAGCAGAACAGTGATTTGTGGCCATCATCAAGCAAACAAACACCAACACAGTACGAGTACGACTGTGTATAAAGTTTATAAACATAATCGTACTTAAAATAAGATTTCTTTTTAAATTAATAAAGGCTAGTTATTCTAAAATTAAGTATTTTGCACTTGGATATTCCGACTTGAAACAATCTTTCTGTGCTTGATTTCAGAAAAACCGGGATTACTGTACTTTTGACACCGCTTGGGATTAATGTAAGTACGGATGTACTGATTATTCTTTTGAGTGTAATAACTTCTGTTTGAACCGATTTTGTTTCTTCAAATAAAGATATCAAGAGTTTTGGAATAAGTTTTTGAATATAATGGGGTGAATATTAATAAACCGGAAAAAAATTTAATTTTTTTAACGTAACAGATTGGAAAAAGTACTTTTTATGTCGTGGGGGTTCTGAGGTATTTTGAGAATGAAAAAGTAATAAAAATAGTACCATAGTACTGAATTTTCCATCACTGATCAAAATCATTTAATTAAACTTAATTTTTAATTTTCTTTAAGAGCATAGACAGAAAGTTGTATTCAACACTTTAACAGTATTTTGCTCTCGTAAAAAATTTGAAAATTAGACCCAAGTTGTTTTGTCGAAAGTCCGCCGAACTTCAGTATTCTAAATACACTAAAATACTGAAGAATCATATTTTTGGAGTTTCTTTTAAATTTTTAGACATTGCGGACATACCGAAAATGAATCTAATTTTTTTAGCTGTTTGATAATAGCTACGAAAATTCTTAAACGTTCAAACTCTAAACCTATTAAATTAATAATAAATAAATTAAAAACAACAAATTTATTTAAATTTTTCTTATAATTCTCCTACTTTTCATACTTATTTTATATAACGGGATTCAATAGATTTTTATACATATGTACGGTAAATGTCTTCATAGATTATACGTTTAAAAGTTTGAATGGAATCTGCTTCTGGAAGTCAAACACACGAAAAATTAAGAAATTGAATTAGATTAAGTGTAAATAGCATGTTTATTAATCTGATCTCTAGTTTTGGCCAAATACTAGTTTTATTTAAACATAGTCAAATTTATGAGTATAATCAGCACTGTGTCACAAAACACGGAACAAAGATATAGTGAACATTAATAGACTTACGCTTTTTCTGTTAAAAAAATAGTCATTATACTAACTATATGTGACTCGTAATTAACAGCACTATTATATCCCACATAATCGAAAAATAAAGAGAGTATTTTTTAAACATTTTCCAACAACAGACGACATTGTACAAATGCGGACGCATTTATGGTTAACCATTTTGATAATGAGTATTCATTTTGCAACAGACCACAAAAGCAAAAATGTGACTGTCACTTGCTATAGAAACTTGCACAGACTAAAAGTAAAAGGCAGGTAAAAAATCGGGAATGAAAAGGCATGACAATATAAATTGCTGCAGTCATAAAATTAGCACATGCAATTAAATTTTTACACTTAACATTCCAACTTAAGCTTAACAGTTGTTACTTTAATAAGAAAATTTTAAATAAATAAATAAAGGCCAAATGCAATGGAATTAAATGTGGCCAACGAAAAGGTTAATTTGAAATATTTCTTTTTTTTTAATTACACATTGAGGGGCGTCAAAAATAGCACTTAGCAGGAAACAAAATCAGTTTAATTATATATCCATACATCCGTAATTGCAGTCATGGAATCAAGGCGGATTTACAATTTATATGGTTTTGTTGCTGCAGTGTTTATTTATATACCACAATAAAAAGCATTGTTGGTCTCTTCCTACCAAATTTCGTTGGAGTTTTTCGTTTGTCGGGGTGGTAGGCTATTTCTGCTCAATGATTTAATACAGTTTCAAATACATCTAGCAAAAAGTACCGAAAAAGATTTGTTAGGATTTTATTATCGTCGCCGTTTTAATATGTGAAAACTTTTGCCGTCACGGCTAATGTAAAATAAGATCTGAAGCTTTAGCGGATAATCAAGTGAGTTGTCTAAAATTTCTGTAGTCATTTAGCGTAATGCTGGAATTTGATTCGGCACGCCATTTCTGCCGAAATGTATCCGATAGTCTCAACCAGTGTGTGATTAAACTAGGTAAGCCCATTAGAACAGCTTATCAGTTTTGCAGCTATTACTAACATTCAAACTCCATATAAAAATATATAAACATTATTAATATATCGTTAGCTTAACATTCAAAACTGCCAAGTCATTTTTTTAATTTTAGAGGAGTGACGAAAAACTGTCTAACTTTGTTTGGTTTATAATATTTTTTATCTGTGAACGCAATTTTCCGATTTATTGGTTTTCAATACCAATAATGTAACTATTTCCAAGTAATGCTGCTCTAGATGAAATAGCTTATTTAAGACTTAGCACATTTGTTATTTAGGAGACCCATCAGGAAAACTTTTCCCCATAATATTAATTCTTGATTCGAGGGCGTAACCATTTGCGCAGCAAATGTCTTCCTTACAGGGATGTACATGATTATTATGACTTTAAAAGTTTAAGCTACGCAAATATATGGAAAATTGATAATTTCAAAACTCATCATGGAATCATTTATTGTCCACATTAGACAAAGGTGCTTATCCTTTTTGTAATTAAAAAAAATATTCAGGAATCGGTCTAAAAATATTCTAATATTGGCTCGTATAATTTGCGATAATCACTTACTATCTTCAAGTATACTGGTGATGTTACGAATATTCGTATTCGAATCGCCGAATATTCGCCTCTTTCATGATATTCGTATTCGCCAAATTCAAGCGAATATATCACGAATATTTTGTGAATACGTTCCAAAAAATAATACATAAAAAATACTGAAAATTAAACAAAATATATTAATTTTTACTAAAAAAAATTATCTATAACGCAAAACAATAATCTTCTTTTAGTAAAGAAAAAAGAAACTAAATATATTTCACAACGACATGGTATTTAAAAATTAAAGTCCTGTTAAATTAATTTATTAATCATGTTAAAGTAATACTTAAAGCTCAGTAGAGGAATCTGGAACTTCAAAAATAAAAGTTTTGAAGTCTTTTCTCCATCAAGCCTATTGCGCGGCTTGTAAATAAGATCTGCACCACTAAACATTCGCTCGCTAGGAACACTCGCTGCTGGTATCACTAAATATTGCCTGGGTATAGGTAAAAGAAGCTCGTATTTTCCCTTTTTACTTTCCACCAAAAATTGAAAAAAGTGGCGTTCAGGTGCTAAGTTAATAATTTCAAACTCCGTCATCGGAATATCAGAATAATGTTAAATACCTATAGTGTTGTAACAGTTTTTCTCAATTTATTGTTATTGACGCAAAGGGTAGATTTTTCTTCAATTAAATTTGAAATATTAAGTGGTACTAACTATTTAGATTGAATATTCGTATTCGAATTCTGCGAATATTATTTCAGATATTCGTATTCGTATTTGCGAATATTAAAAATTGATATTCGTAACATCACTAAAGTATACGTTACTCAGTAATCTAGTAAAAGCAATATAAATGAGTTCAATTATAGCTGTATTGCAAACGATAATATATCCCTTGTAGTTAAAAAAGTTTCTGATGCAGTAAAAGCTTTGAAAAATAGGAAGTCAACGCGGATGCATTGCATAAATAATAACGTCCTAAAAGCTCTTCCAACAAAATGTTTAATATTTTTAACACCTATTACACTGTACAACAGTCCGAAAGTCCGGTGGGGTTTCATGACGTGTTTTATGTTTTCGAGGTCGCTAAATCCGAATATGTAATTATGTTTTTCGGGTCACGTCAGGTTTTTGTGATACAGAGGGGCAAGTCCTAACACACCGCTGCACTATGGACGGAACTCGCAGAATTCGGCAAAAAATATTGCCACACAAGCTAGCGTCACCAAACTTGGTGTGCAGACTTGCACTGGCAAAATGTATAATTTAGAAAAGAAAAAGGGGTTCGTCACATTATGTTTTTTACAGTGATGCGCTTTTTAAGAGCGATCTGCACATAGAAATCGGCAAAGAAATCTTTTAAGCCTTAGTTTGAGGTATTAAAAATGTTTAACACTTTTATGTAAAGCACAACAAGCAGCATTTTTGCAAAACATTTTAACTCTCTAACTGTAGGCTGTATAGTTCTTTTCGTGCCTTTTTTTTAGAGAAAGGAAAAAAATTCCCTTCAGTAGTGTTTTAGAATATGTTTTAGAAAATGTTTTACAAAATGTTTTAGAAAAATATTTGCCATAAAATTCTACTACAGGTCTTTTAAGACACTCAAGCTCTAAACTAATCTGGAACGCCAGAAATTATTTAAAACTTAAACTGTGTTTAAGCGTTAATTTCATATTTATTCACAATTAGTACGTGGCATAGCAAATCTGTAAGCCTTACACTAAAGTTTTTTGATGTTCAGCATTTTTATGTAAAAATTTACTAAGAACATTTTTTTAGAACATGTTAACCTATTATATTGCCGCTGAAAGGAGGCTTTTTGCTACATTCTTTAAGAAAGGGACAATAAAGCCCATACAACAAAGAATTAGAGGGTTCAATTGTTTCACAAAAATGTTCCCTGTAGTGTTTTACATAAAAATGCAGAGCACATCTTATATTTTAAACGTAAGGCTTACAAGATTTCCTATGTCGATTCACTCTGACCATGTGCATAATGGGAATAACAGTTAGCACAATATTTACATATTAGTGACATTGTACTCCTCGCATTCAAATACGCCTCCACTCAAAATTTTATCATTGTAACTCAACAAATTTACATTTTATACCCAAAAATCTAATCAACCAAAGTTGATGTTTCGCTTTTACGATTTTGGAGTAACAGCCTATCTCAAGTTTGTTCAAAAAAATTTCTTAAATATTCTCTTAAGTAAAATGCAGATTTTATTCCGAACAGTGCCGTGAGTATATTTATACGTGAAAATTCTGCCTAGCTCAAGTTATCCGTTTGATAAATTGATATTTTTTTAATTGGATTTGGTTGCTAAACTCGAGTTTAGTCATTATTGAATTATTTTTGAAGCTAAAGTCAATTCATTAAGTTTGGAATAACAGCTGAAAAAAGATACGATCTAAAAATTTAAAAACAATGAAAAGTACAAAAACTAAAATGTTTGTTTTTTTTGTTTCTCTTTAGTTAAATGTTTTTCCATTATAATATAAATTAAAAATTAAAATAGTATGAAATTGCTAGCATAGAGCATACAACGATTACCTTAATCTAAATTCCCTGATTTCAGGCAACGATTTCAAACTGAAAAATGCTCTCCTGAAAACTTGCCGAAATCGAGTTTAGCTGTTATTTCTTGTGGCCACAGATATTAAATTCTCGTTAGTTTGCATGTGCTTGCAGATAATTTTAACATGACTTAAAACCTGCATAGAAAAAATCATCATAGGTTCTTATTTTAACACACATGTGTTTGAATTTGTTTTTAAATTTTATTATTTTTTCTTTGGTTTTTAAATATTCCAATAAAAAATTTTGATAGAAAAACAATTTTATTTTTTCTTATTAAATATTTACGAATTTTACTGTTTAATTTTACGAATTTTGTGATAGGTCCCATTTCGATAAAATAAATGTTTGAATTTATGAATTTAGTAATAGAATACGAATTAAAGTTTTTTCTGTGTGAGTTTCCCCAGAATAATTACATATCGTCGCCTTTCTTCTTAACGTGGATTAAGCGCCAACAACTAATTTTTCAGAAAACGAAAAAACTTAAAATCTTTTTAAATATGTGTTTTATAACAAAAATTTTTACAAAATATGGCTTTACGACTCTCTGAAGGGTGTAGCACAATTTAAAAAAAAATTTATTACTAACACGTAACTCTATCCAAATTTGTCGCTTACGTGCTTTTGGCGCAAACAGCAATTCGCCAATTTTGTCGCTTACGAGGTTTTGTAAAATTAAAAAAAATAAATTTTTGTATGTAAATTAACATTTATTCTTATATTTTTCAAAGAAAATGTTTATTCTCTTGAAAAAAAAAGTAACGAAAGATGTTATATAAAATGAATACAAAGAAATTTATTACTTATTATTTATTTCACTCTTAAGCTCACGTTAAACATTCAAAATATTGTGACGCTGAAAAAAAGTAACATATAAACCGAAGATATAATATCAAAAAAAACATTCCATTGGTAAAAAAAATTTTCTTACGGCACTTTATACAATGAGTTAACGTGGACTCTAGCGACAAATTTTGTGTTTCGAACTTGGCGTTCAAGTCCACGTTAAATTTTAATCGTACATTATGAAAAGGGCCGATAACTAATTAAACTTAAGAAAGCACTTAAAAAATCTTGCTATTTATTATTAATAACGAGCTGTTCAAAAAAATGGGCAACTATTTTCCGCCATTACTTTTTTTCAAACTTATCAAATCTTCATATTTTCCTTTTTAGTCCCAATGGAGCTTTAAAGGCAACGTTAAATTGAGACCAACATAATTTTTGTTATGGGGAGACAAAAGAAATTTATTTTCAAAATTCAATTTGTAGAACATGCCATGTACATGGCGTAAAAAAATAATAGCTCAAATTCGATCAATTTCATGTTTTTCCGTACATTTTCCGGTTTGTATGGGAGCTACTCTAAGGAGTACAGATATCGCTTTGAATCCTTTGAAATAAATGTTGGTTATATCAAAATAATTGGAGTCGGTCTTAGAAATTAACCCTCTATGGGCACGCGTTAGCCCCTTAGAATCCAAAAACTAACTTCAGCTCAAAACGGCTTTTATACTGCAGCCATGTTTACATATCGAGATAAAGCTTTCGCATACTGAAAAAAACTGCATTTTATTAGAATAAAGGGGGTTCGAGGAACATTTGCGCTGTTTGGGATGTATAGTTTTTGACTTACTCGACGAGAAGTATCTTTTTTACCAAAGTTACTAACTTGGAGAACCTGACGCCGCACCAAGAATGTTCCGATTGGCCTGAAACTTTCCAGATTTTTTTTAATCTTAAAAACAAAGAATTTGGTGGTTGAGACTTAAACATCTCCAGCTTTAAATATAAAAAGCGTTCTATTTTGCATGCAAATGTCATTTTGTATGGCGCTTATGAGGTTTTCGAAATGGCTCTAATCTCTTTTTTTCATACAAAGTTGTCAAAATAAGAATGCAATCGGGCTGCAAATGTTATTTTCTACCATAAAAACCAAAAAAGTCAATTTTGAAAAAATGGCGCTTACGTGGTTTAAGAAGAAACGCGACGATATAGGAATCCCCTTTTAACTCCATGGAAGTAAATAAGTTTTACTCAACACAAAACGATAAAACTTTTCGTAATTTCACAAAAAGCATGATTCATTAAAAATATCAAAATAAGTACCAAAAACAAACATTTGTCAATTATGTTTTGCAACACTTAAAAATACACAACCCTAGTTTTATTATCCATATTCACAGGTTTTTTTTTTATTAAAAATACATTTTGGAAAACAATGTTTTGATAAAACGTATTATAAAAAAAAAACAATATATAAGGTAAAAACAAAAGGGGAAATCACCCTTCGTAGGAAACTGCTATTGCAGACCTTGCAACTCTTGCAGGTATAGGATATATGCTACAATATGCAACACAACAAGAACAAAATATAAGAAACTTACATCTCCTACACAGTAGCAGATATGCAATACTAAAAACTGTAGGAAACTTGTCTAGCATATATGCAATTAGCAAAATTACTCAGAGACTCTCTGAGAGTGTATAAAACATAAACATGATAATAAAATATAAACTAATAGTAGGACTGCTTGTTTACTTTTTTAATAAATCCAGTCAATAATAGCAAAAACTCTTGGGTAGTCGAACGCAACTATTAACAAGAAAAGTAATCAAAGTTGGTTTGTGTGTGTTCGTTTATTTATTTGCGCATTTATTTTATGTATTTAAATTAGGGATGTAACGATACGCCGTTTTGCCGATCCGATACCGATACCGATATTTAAAAATAAATATCGCCGATACCGATTCCGATACCGATACGAATATTGAAATTGAGTTCAAGTTTAGATTAACAAAACTCAAGTGCAATTTTTTATTATACAAAATTACATTATAAGAGAGAATATTTAAAATTGATAAAACATTGGAAGTAATTTTTAAGGAGCTACATTTTCTTTGCTTCCAACAAATCTATATTAAAAATATTCAGATAATTAGTAGAAAAGCAAGAAAAATTGTTTAGTTCCTTTATAATTTAAAAAAATACTCGCCATGCTTTTTAAAAAATCGATTTTTTTTAAAGGACATTTATCAACTAATATTCATGTAAATAACTTAATAGCTTAATTATTAAAAGACTTCTAAGTTTATATTTATTCACTTAAATTTACATGAAAATACAGTTCTGAGTTTAAATTCGCATAAAAAAATTGTGAAAATGGGTACTTTTTTATCCTTTTTCCTTAAGGAAAAATCATTATAGAATACCGAAAAAGAAATTTGTCCTAGCATCGCTTCCGATTCGGTGATTGGTAATCGAAAATTCTACATTTTCATGACTTCTTTGGAGTATCTCTTTTTTGCTGGAATAAGATTTAAAAAACAACGGCTTGAATTTGAATTCATAGTAAAATTAACAAAAAAAAAATAAATAATTTTTTTACAAAATAACAGCATAAAATATTATTAATTTTTAAAATTGATATTAATAAGATTTAAAAAATAACGAAGTGTATTTAATTCATGGTAAAATCGATCAAAAATAAATTATTTGTTAAAAAAAACTCTGAAAAAAAATTTTTAAAGTATCGTCGTATCGGCAGTAAAATATCGCCGATACCGATGTATCGGAAAATCTGAAGTATCGCCGATATATCGGTATCGGTATCGGTATTCGTTACATCCCTAATTTAAATATCAAATGTATACATCTTGAATAAATGCTAGATCAGAATTAATCTACAAATAATAAGTTAAGAAATAAAATTAAAAGTGGTTCTTTTTTTATGGTAAATTTGAAAAAAATACATAGTTATATATGTATGTATAACTACACGTATGTATGTCCTACATGCATTCTTTTAGCAGAACATGATAGTTTACATCCTAGAGGAGCAAATATGCTACCAAGAGTGATTTCCGCTAAAAATTTTCGACATGAAAACAAGGGAGAAAAGTTCGTCATATTGAAGATTGAATAACTTTAGAACGAGTCATTGGCTACAAATATACCTGGTCTCATTCGAAAGGTTTCAGTCTTCTCTTAACTAGTATTAATTAAAAATGACATAGCTTCCTGCTACAAGTGCGTCTAAAATGCACAAGTATCCTTTCTCATTAAATATTCTGAAAAATAGTAATATAATTTTCAAGATGGGATGAAAACAAACTCAAAAGTTACAGTTTTTACTTTGTGAAAACTCGATAATTTCTATGAAATTTGTATAAGTAATAATAATAAAAACAACTATTTGAATACATTAGGATTTTTTTAAAGTAATTTTGAAATTAGCATAACTTTTTAGCCCGTCATCAGATTTTAGTAAATCAAATATCATTTAAAAGGTTAAAACTAACTTATCCAAGACAAGGACATTACAAGTGAAAAAAAAACAATATTTCATCCTTCAATATCCTGAAAAGTGGTATTAATTTTTTATTTTTATTTTTTTGTTTGCAGCAGATAGCCAACTAGCCATTGTGTAAAAAATACAAATCGAGATTTTAGGAAATACTACGGCTACGGTTATTTTTATTGTTACTGCTGACACAATTTTCATAAAAATGATCGAGTTATCATAAAGAAACAATTGTAAGTTTTAAATCTGATTTCATCCCATCTTGAAAATCTTACACAATAAAAATATGTCAATTGGCTACATTCTGTAAAAAATAAAGAAATTTAAAATACCATTTTTCAGGATCTTTAAGTATAAAAGATAGAGGCACTTGTAGCAGGAACCTTTGTCCTTTCTAATCCGTATTTGTTAAGAGGAGACTGAAACCTTTGGAATAATATCAAATTTTTTTTATATCCGATGATGCACTCTAAAGTTAATCGATCTTCAATATGACGAACTTTTCTCAAAAATGGCCGAGATGCCCAAGTTTAGAGGCCTATGAAATATAAACCATAATAGGTATGGAAATAATTTTTCATTAAAGCTGGAGAGGATAAAAATGAGATGGTATTGTACCCATCATGAACTTGGTCCTTATTTTGATCTCAGTATTTTTTACGGTCGAAATTTTTGGATAGGAACTTAAGCTTATTTTCACATTTATGTTTTTGTGCGGATCTCAGTACTTTTTTCTAAACTTTTATTTGGTACAATAAGTGCCCCCCATACAGTAAGCACTAGATGAAAAATTTTCGTTTTCCCATTTTGCTTAGTACTTTCTCATCAAGACTTTACAATTAAGGTGCACCCTAGCCCCACCATACAAAAAGTGGCCGTTTTAAATTTTTGCGTTAACTGAGCATTAAAAAAGTTGCACGCACAACAACATGTTACCGCTTATTCCACTCATCTAACCCAAATGCTACTAGAGAGCACTCCTTGTCCCGATGATATCTGCTCAGAATGGCAACGTTTTGCACACTCCATGGAAACAGCGGCTAAATCCGTACTTGGGTTTCAAAAGCCTCCCCAAAAAAATCCATGGTACGACCAGGAGTGTCCAAATGCAACTGCAGAGAAAAATGCTGCATACTTGGCAACACTGCAGTCCACTGCAACGCGAGCAGCACGGGAGAGGTACCGGGAGAAAAGGAGAGGGGAGAAACGCCTGTTCCGCCGCAAGAAAAGAGAAATGGAAAGGCTCGAATGTGAGGAGATCGAGATGTACAGCAGTAGAAACGAAGTCCGAAAATTCTACCAAGAAGTAAAACACCAAACGGAGGGCCTTGGTACTGGTAGTTTCTCCTGCAAAGATAAAGACGGAAACCTGGTGGCAGATACTGAAAGTGTACTGAGGACATGGAAACAACATTTGTACATGCTGTTGGTATCAGATGATACCGACAACGAAGATACCATTGAACCAATCATTGACGACGGTGTCGAATGTACACCACCTAGCCAAAATGAGATTGAAAAAGCAATATCCCGGCTGAAGAATAACAAAGCTGCAGGTGCTGATGGTCTGCCGGCAGAACTCTTTAAAGCCGGATGCGACGAGTTGTTAAGGAATATGCACCGACTTGTTAAAACCATTTTGCTAGAAGAACGCATACCCGATGACTGGAACCTCAGCGTGCTATGTCCTGTGCATAAGAAAGGAGACAAAACCGTATGCACCAACTATAGAGGTATTAGTCTCCTTCCTATTGCATACAAAATTCTATCGAGCGTGCTATGTGAACGATTGAAACCGAAAGTCAGCGAAATAATAGGACCCTACCAATGTGCCTTTAGACCTGGTAAATCGACCACCGACCAGATATTTACATTGCGCCAAATCCTGGAGAAGACCAAAAAAAAAAACAAGTCGACACTTATCATCTGTTCGTCGACCACAAAGCTGCTTTTGACAGCTCGATACGAGCAAAGGTACTTAAAGCCATGTCTGAGCTTGGTATATATGCAAAGCTAATACGCTTATGCAGAATGATGTTAACTGACACAAGATCATAACTTAAAATTGGAAAAGATCTCTCCGAGACGTTTAATACCAAACGAGGTTTTAGACAAGGTGATAGGCTATCTTGTGATCTATTCAACATTTTGTTGGAAAAACTCCTGCGGGATGCTGCATTTAATAGAGCAGGTACAATTTACAACAAACAGCACATGCTACTCGCTTATGCCGATGATATTGATATCATGGGGCGGACTGTGCGGGAGGTAACTGCAACATTCTCGTGTATCGAAAAGGGGTTGGCGAAAATGGGTCTAATAGTAAATCAAGATAAAACCAAGTTAATGGTATCAACGAACAAAGAAGTAACAAGACTGTGTCAATATGTGAACGATGGTGACTATAACTTCGAGGTAGTGAACAAATTTATTTATCTCGGTACCGCCATAAACCAAAAAAATAACATCAGTTTGGAAATAAAACGCAGAACTATTCTTGCTAATAGATGCTATTTCGGACTAAGGAATTAGTTTAGAAACAAAGCCCTCTCTGGACGAACAAAACTTACACTCTATAGAACGCTTATACTACTTGTGCTACTATATGGCTCTGAAGCGTGGGCTCTTACGCAAGCAGATGAAGCTGTTCCTGGTGTGTTTGAGAGAAAGATTCTGCGCAAAATATATGGACCTGGCTGCGTCAACGGAGAGTATCGACATCGAATGAATCACGAGCTATATGAGTTGTACGAAGATATTAACATTGTTAAGCGCATCAAAGTACAACGGTTGCGCTGGCTGGGGCATGTCATACGTATGGATGATAATGCTCCGGCGAGGAAAACATTCGATTTCGATTCCGAAGGAGGACGTAGAAGGGGAAAACCCAAACTCCGGTGGAAAGATCAAGCTGAGGAAGATCTCGTAAAACTTGGTACTAGAAACTGGCGACGAAGCGCATTAGATCGACGCGCATGGAAAAATATTCCTTATCAGGCTAGTGACCTAAACGATTGTTTATAGCCATCTAAGTAAGTAAGTAAGAGCAGCAGGGCCTACCTGTGTACCACATTTCAGCTTTTAAGATTTTTCTGGTTAGCTGCTCACCAAGACCTACCTGTATACCAAATTTCAGCTCTCTACCTATAGCGGAAATGCCCAATAATATTGATGAGGCAGTTAGTGAGTGAGTCAGTGAATAGGTACTAAAATATGCACTTTTTACACCTTCATATCTCGGGAAGCTTTTATGGTACAACTTTCAGACTTCACCTGTTAGGTAATCTCTGTAGGGAGACCTTATGTCTTAAGTGTCATTATTTTATGATTAAGTGGAGCAGAGTTATAATGGGGGTAAAAACAGCTCGAATGTTTTCGTGTAATAATACACACTGTGTGGCCGGAACTTGGCCTGGCGCACTACCGTGCGCCTAGATCTAAAATTTATTCACAACAAAATGAATAGGCAATTTTACTAATTTAACGACCCAACAGCTACCGAATGTTCTTGTATTGGTTTGAATTGTTTGTATTTGCAGTGAACAAAATAGTTTAGTTTTCACAAAATAATATTATTTTAATTAAAAATATTTTTTTCATTTTTTCCTTTGAATATTGATTATCATAAAGTACATGTATATTTGAACTTTAAGTTTTATTAAAGTTTTACTTGTTTCTATAGCTAGTGAATTTTTTAAATTATATGCCTTTCTTTTGTACTTTTTTTTAATTCTTTGAATTAATAGTCCAGCCCCTTTATTCTATATGTATTGATAAAAATGCTAATCAAAGCAAAAAACAAAAAAATATTAAGAGCTTGTGAGTGTTGGATTAAATCAGATAGGGGAAATTTCGGCTAACTAAGTTGAGTTGAAATAAAATGAATGCAAGAATTTACATGAAAAAAGTCTTCCATTCTATTTTGTGACAAAAATTAGTTAAATAGCTTATATTTCCTTGTAAAAAAACCACTTTCATAAGTGGTAAAAGTGAAAAAGAGCGCAGATGAGACGGTGTAGCGGCCTATCGAAATCAGTAGTACTGATCCGTTCTGCTAATCTGATTTCCTCTCTTAATAAAAATAATTTGAATTTACATTAATTCAAATATTGAACTAAAAAGCCGAAATAATAAATTTCAGACTTCTAACTATTCCGTTCAAAAATAAAATTACGTAAAAATGATTAAACATTTTTTGGCGATGACATAAAACACTAAAATTTAATTTTTTAGACATTGCATAATTTAGCAATACACGTTGCGAAATTGCATTCGTAGACAAAAATCGATAAATCGACTTTATAGATTTTTAGCGATAGAGATTTAGCTTTAGCGAGTTACAGAATAAGAGGGCAGTAAATAAGAACTAAACTAAATTTTGCGCTGGATTTTTTCCAAAAAATTTTGTAAAAAAATTTATTTGTTCATTAAAAAGTACGTCCGTTTCTTTTCCGTTAAATTCATTATGCAAAGGATTAAAATCAGTTTTGCCATAAGATGAAGGAGTAAAAGTGCTAGATTGCAGAATAGAAAGTGCTAAAATGTTCTCCAGCACATATAAAAGTGCTAAAATTATTTAAATTTCAGTTTCACTTTTTTCTTAGATGTGTATATATTTTTTTAAATTTTGAATCCAGGTGTGAATGAAATATTAACAAAGAAAATATGCTTGTACAAAAAGGTGAAAAGACAAGTTCAGATGAACCAATTTCTTTGACGCAGATGCCAGATATACCAATCGCATACATTGGGTAGTATGAATAAAAAAATATTTGCTTTTATTTAAAGATTTGTTTTAAGCCCCAAAATTCTTAGTTTTATATTCAAAAATGTCCAGAATTTTGTGTTTTAAAATATATTTTTAAGTAAAAACCAATTACTTTTTTACAGAACAGTGCCGAATATAATAAAAAAAATTATGTGTGCAAAAAATCTAAATATGTAAGTTGTAAAAATGCTTAAAAAAGTTAAAATATGCAAAAAGGTGTTCAGACCCAAAGTTGTGAGTTTTACCTACTGCTTTACAATTTGCGGTTAAACTCCACGACTATCATCTACGATTAAGAGTTAATGGGGATTTTAACGGCAAGCTTTGTATGCCGAATTCGCCGTTAAAGTCCACGGTTAACGTTAAATCAATACTCTGAAAGTCAAACTCATTTTTCAACTTAATTGCCTACTAGGAAGAATTTCTACACTTAGGGCCATATTCATAATAAATTATCAAATGTTAATAGAAGGTTTATGAAACAGATTTCCGTCCAAAATTTGTTTCATAAACTTTTTATAAACTTTTGATAAGTATTATAAATAAGGGGGTTAGTCTGTACTGAAAGCTTCTCCTATACAACACGATAATAAAACCAATTTGGTGGTATGGTATTTATTAATAGGGCACCGCATCTGATTTCATATATTATAACATAACTGTTCCACTGTGCAATATTTAATAAAGTTGATGCGTTTGACACACACTTACGCTAGGGTCAAAGAACGCTGAAATTATAACAACTATACGAGCAGGCAACAATGACATGAGCAGAAACGGAAGACACATTACGAGCACAAATAAGTAAATGAATATTATAGTTCATATCGTTCTCTTCTCAGCTTAAGAAAATTGACTTTCATTTATTAATTCGTGGCACGATTTTTTAAAAATTAAATAAAAACAAGAAGCTGTTAAAAAATGAAGTAGAACAAATAAGAGAATGCTTTTAGCTGTAAAAGATTGATAAATTTGGAAGGAAGTCTTTTTGTTTGTGATCAACTTTGTACTGTTGATTATAATTAGGAATAGTATTTTAGTCACGTAGAGCAATATATTTATATGGATTGATTGCTAGATGATTGCACTGCTATTAAATAAAGCAAGCAGTCACTTGGCCAATAAGTCAAAAATAATACTGATTAAATTTAATACAGAGAAATCAAACACTTTTAAAAATTTGGAAGAAATAATTAATTCTTAATAATTTTGCTTAATCAATGGAAAATGTTTAATAGCGATGATTGCTGTGATAAAAAAAGATGGAATGAATTAGCTTTCAAGCAACAGCAAGAATTTAAAAAAACGAAACATATTTTTATGTTTGAAAACGTGTCGCTATCATGGATAATGATCCAAAACACACGCCTATTGATCCAGCAAGTGTATTAATAATAATAATAATATATTCCCATCGATCCTATAAGAAGCATATGGCCTCAATAAATTGGTTGAATGTACGCCTGTCTTGTGCAATCGCTTTCATCTCACTCCAGCTTTTATTCATGGCCGCTACCTCTGCGTCAATCTGTCTTCTCCACGTGTGAGCAGGACGTTCTCTCCTTCGATTGCCCTGTGGATTCCACTCTATGGCATTCCTTGTGATGTCATTATGCGGCCTTCTAAGGGTATGGCCAATCCACCGCCATTTACGCTTTTTTTTCAATAGGCTGTTGATTGGAATACTCCCACAACCTGCTATTGGATATAACTCTTGGCCAGAAGATTCTTAAAATTCTACGAAGACATTGATTTATAAAAACTTGGGTCTTGTGCATGTCTCTGGGTGCAGTGTTCCACGTCTCGCAGCCATAGAGAAGGGTGGATTTTACATTTGCGTTAAATATGTTTAATTTCACGCGCTGGGAAATTGATGACGAACACCAGGTGGGTCTTAATCGGCCGAAAGTTTGTCGAGCTTTTTGTAAGCGATTGTCAATGTCTACGCTTGACCCACCGTTTTTTGATATTATGCTTCCAAGGTAGCAAAATTGGTTGACATCATCTATCTGACTATTATTAATGTTGAATAAGTCTTGATTTGACGTGTTGATTCGGAGCGTTATTGTTTTGCCCGTATTTATTTTAAGGCCCGCTGCCACTGCAGCTTCTGATATATTTCTCTCGGCGCCTCCACGATTGCGTACATCTAAAAGAGATCCGCGCCACTTACTGCATATTGCAACATGGTCAAGTGTATTATAAAAAAATAAATAAATTTCTAAGCTGGCCAACCAAAACTCCACACCTTAATGCAGTAGAAAATATATGAAATGACTTTGGGAATGCAAATGAACCGCATAATTTTGAAAATTTCGGAGAACAAATGACTGGAATTAAAGAAACAATACCAAATGGATTATATCAAGGATTTTAAAAGATATGAGGTGAATATGCCATGCAGTTAGAAGCTGTAATAACTTTTATCTTAAATTTTAATGGATATTAGCAAAATTAGGATGAGTGTACTATTTATATGTCCAATTCTATAATAAGCAAAATTATATAATTTATGTATTTGCAAGTTATTAAAAACTGTAAATATTACAATTCTTCTTATGGTATCGAAGACTTCTTGTGCTAAAAGGTAAATTAAAACTTTAAGTCGGAAATTATTATTATTCGGCTTAAGTTAAATAATGTTTTTATTTATTATTTATTTTCGATGTCCCATACACAAGACTTAAGTCTTATGTCACAGTATGGAACTGAGCATATGTAAATACAATAAATCAGAATACAAAAACAAAATTGACTTGGATTGAATTTTGCACTTTTAAAATATAAAATGAAATTTGAAATCTAATATAATATATTTTCAAAAAGCTAAACAAATTTAATAATAAAACCAGCTAAAATAATAATAAATAAAAAAAAACAATATATGTAACGTGAAAAAATGAAAACTTAGAGACTTTATAAAAAAAGAGAATATATGTATGTATAAAAATATATTCAACTTGAGAAATGACAAAAAATACTTTTCCTGAATTGACGCGCGTTACTAATGTTCTTTATTCTATAGGGCATTCCATTCCAGAGACTGATAGCATTAATAAAGAAGTGCTATTAACGCTAGAAGTCTTTTACCTCTAGCAAGTGTTCAAAAGCTTAAACATTCAAGAGATATTCAGGTTGATGTGTATATATAATTTCATGCATGAACAGTAAAGTGCGCACTCTTAAATAATCATCAAAAGTAATCCCATAAGGCAAGGTTACGTAGGGGGAAATATGATCATATCTTCTGAGACCATATACGTATGAATAATGTTAAGTTTTCTTTTACTTTCGTTATCGCAACTGGCAAAATGTTCACAGCCGTACAATAAAATCGGTACTAAGAACGATTTGGCAAGGATTATTCTAATTTTAATTGCAGTACAATACTGAGTTTACCAGAGATTTCTTAACATTGAAAACGTTCGACCGCATGCAAAATTAACGTGATTAGACCAAGTGAGAGTGCTGTTAAAATGTATACCAAGATACTTACCAGAGTTTACAATATCCATGGACTGGTTGTTTAATGCTAAAATCGGATTGCAATCAAAATTTGATAACCTCTTTTTAATAATCAGGCACTTAGACTTGGTAGGATTAATTGCTAGACCATTAGCGGTGGCCCACTCGTAGACACGACCTAGTTCCTGATTTAAGGTCCTCATACATTCATCAACGGCGGTATTGCAGAAGCTTATATAAGGCTGAGTATCGTCCGCATACAATCCAATCCTGCAGTGTTCGAGTTTGTCCTGAAGATCATTCACGTATAATGAAAAGAGGAGTGTACCTAAGATGGAGCCTTGCGGAACACCTCGAGTTAATGGCGAAGATGTTGAAGCTGAAGTAGGCGTTTCAACATATTGGTATCTATCGACTAAGTAGGAATATATTAGACCTGTGGCAGTTGATGCGAATCCAAACATATGTTTAAGTTTAAGACAAAAAATATTATGGTCAACCGTGCCGAACGCTCTGGAATGATCCAAGAGAATTAAAAATCTAGCATTACCGCACTCTAACTGCTAAAAGATCCGTTATACAACTATGATTTTTACGGAAGCCAGATTGCCGATCAGTCAGCATATTTTGGTTTCAAGATATTGTGTAACTTGATTATGGATTAATCTTTTAAAGACTGGATAAAAATGGCAATATTGGTATGTGCCTATAATCAGAATTGGATTTCGGAATAGGAATAATTTTTGCCAGTTTCCAAATTTTTGGATAGTGGTTGGTTATAAAAATATTGTGAAAAACAAAAGTTATAAGGGGAAGAAGTTTTGGAACTATAATCTTCAAAAACCTAGGACCTATTCCATCCACACCAACTGCATTGGATTTTATTGACAGCAGACTGGATAACACATCAAATTGCCTTACGTTGGTAAAATTGAAATTATTTTGTGAGATATCATTAGCGAAATTATAGTAATCAGTATATGGTGCCACATTCGGAATATTTAAGCATTAGTTCTTTAGGGTATTAGCGTCGATAGCACAGGGTTTTTGGCTACCAGGTTTGCCGATGCCAATTTCGCGAATCGTTTTCCAAGTTTTCTTTGACTCTATGAGAACTTTGAGGCATATTATTCCGATTTTGCTTTTTTAACTAACACGTTGGTTATCTTGCGTGATATTTGATATTCTTCATGCAAATCTGAGGTTTTGAAACGATATCATCCAGCACATATAATTGATTAATTTTTAAACATCTCAACAACAATAGCTTGAGTGATCGTAGGGGAAGCTTACGCACATGCAAAAGCAAAAATAAAATAAGAGTTGGAAAATTGGTATAAATAATTAGAGGTGTAACTTCATGCTTACCATATTAATAAAAAAACGTATATAGAGATACTCATATTCTATTTCGTCATAAAATTTTGTTAAATAGCTGATGTTTTTTTAATACTAGTATCCACGATCAATTGTGGTAAATGATGATAGTGTAGCGACTGTCGAAATTAGTAGTACTAAGCTTTTCTGCTAGTCTGATTAGAAATACTAATCTTCCATACTTAAAAATAATTTGAATTTATATTAATTCAGTTATTGAACTTAAGCTGAATAATAATAATTTCCGACTTATAACTACACATTTCAGTTCAAATAATAATTACGTACAAATAGTAAATTAAACATTTTAATTACACCAAAGAAAAACTAAGAAAGTAATTTTTTAAAGTGTCATATTTGTATGGCCATTGCTATGTATTAAGCATATAACATCTTAACACTTTTACAATTTTGGAAAATATGAAAAATGCATAGTGTGAATGGTATAAATAATTCTGGCCAAATAAAAAGCCGACAAATTACCCCAACGGTTTTTTTTTAATTATGGAACCAACTTGCAAGCAGTCCCTTCCAAAAAATGGAAAATCGGCTCAAAAATGACAGAGTTATGCGTAAACAAACATAAAAAATAATTAGAAAACATACACACGAATTGATAACCTCCTTCTTTTTTTAAGTCGGATAAATAGTAAGTAGAACCATGGTATTTTGTATTTCCCAACTGTCAAACAGTTTCCGCCTCTAAAATAAATACTTTTTTCCAACTTTTTTTTAAAATTACTTACATATACATATATTTATGGTATTGTACAAGTTCTTATTGCCGTAATATTCAAAAACACTTTTCTTGAGCTAAGCGAAGTATCCTACAAGTATGCAATAAAAAAATAAAAATTTTCAGAAAGAAAATTCTTCAATATAAAAATTGTAAAAAAGTAGATCGAAGCAACATCTGCGTAGATCTTGCAATTAAAATTGTGGAAGGCATTTTGCAACATACATACGTACTTTACACTTAACATTTATTTCGTATAAGAACTAAAAGCCTTTGCATTTTAAAATATTATAAAATATCTGACTCTTTTGTTCAGAAATTGCATTTGGTACGGAGGTATTTCAGCCAAAATCATCTAAAAAACAATATTTTTTATTAGTGCAACATTTGCCACCACGGGGTGGTATGCCAACTTTTTCGTAAAAATAATTTCTTTACTAAATGTATATACTTACATATAGCCACCTGAAACGTAAAACGCCCTAAATAATATTTTCATAATTTTACAGGAGAGTCAATAAATATGCTAAATTATGAAATTGGCCAGGTCTAGTTGGTTTTAGATTTTCTTAATTACATATATCGTTATTTTTGTTCGGGAAAGTCTGATTGTTATAATAGCTATGTCCTTTGGTGAAATACATCGGAACTTATTAAGAACACTATGGTTTTGGCTTTTGCATTTTATTTAACGATATAGAGTGTATGCCTATTTATGCGTCTACACGCAGAAAACGATACGGTTGTGGTATGGTTGTCGTAACCATGGTTTATGAAGTAATCTATCGTGATGAAAAAGAAGTTATTAATGTTTTAAATTATTGTAAACCTTAATTCGGCTGCATTAATCTGAACATTATTACCATTTATATTAATTTCAATATATGCAGCCATATGAGTGCGCTACACTGTGTAAGCGCGGCTAAAAATGAAAAAAGTAAATGTTATAACTTTAAAACTTAAAATTTGTTCTATTCTATAACAATCAGAAATTAATTTTTTAAATATGTAGATTTTAGGAAAGCTATAAATTAAATTTTAAAGTTTTTGGTGCGTGTGCAAGGTATCAGAAAATATACGAAATATTGCGAATATGTTAAGAGCATCATTCAACAAAAATTGCCGACAAAGCGGTTTGAGCTTTTCTTGATTCTGTAGCATGATATTTAAAAAATATAGCAAAGCTTTTTTAAGTATTTATTTGTCATATGCTCTTTACCGTTATTCTGAATGTAAACAAAATACTTGAACTTTTCACTTTATTCTGTAATAAACTGGGAACTCTACTGTTAAAGATAATTCGAGTCGTTTTTCGAAGGTAGCTGTCGTTTTCGCGATATTCGCAATTTAAAATTAATATGATAAAGTACAATAAAAGCGATAATTTTGTACTTTTGCAAAAATTTTCGATTTCAAAACGGTTGTTCAAATACAACATAACACGAAATTTTAGTAAAATGTAATCCTTAAACATTTCAATATTATGCTAAATATATAGAAAAAAAACGTTGTTATGGTAATTTACCATGAAAATATCAAAGCGGGAATATCGCGTACTCTAATTAGCTTTACCAGTAGGATACCTACTTTTTTACATTTTGCGGCTAGCTAGTTGGTTCCGTGGAAATTTAAGTGAAAAGGGGACGGACAAAGTGACCACCCGAAATATTGATCGATTGGCGCTAAGTACTGAAATCGGGCTTAGTATTCTGAACCTAAATATTTAAAAATTTTTTTTTAAATATCGCGAACTTTATATCTACATGATATACCCCATTTTTTGCAGTAAATATCTTTTCTTCGAATGTATTTTAAAAAATTACTAAACTGTACATTTGAGTATAATAATGCAGGTGCTTTTAGCATTAGACCTTGGCGGTATTTTGACGATATTTAATGCTTAATTTTGTCTTGTTTTATTCTTATTTCAGGATATTTAATTCCAAATATGTTCAAAGAAATATTTTTCTTGTAGTATCACACATGCATGATAAAATATTTTAAAATTTTAATCAAATTATGAATTTTTAGCCAAACTGTATGGTTTTTATTTAAAGTTGTTTAATTACCCAGGAAACAATTTTGACCGACATGTCCAAATTCAGAAAAAATCTGAGACTTTACCAGACAATTAGCCGAGTTGTCCAAAAGTCCCTCAGACATTTGGCGGAACAGTAGGCAGTTTTCTGGTGCGACGTTTCTGCACATTGTCTGAAATATTATCAGATTAATATCAGAATAGTCTGCATATTATCCGAAGCTAATTTTATTTCTTTTAAGGCATTTAACAGAGTAGTCCGCACATTTTCTGATTCACGTCTTACGAATTTTAGCAGTCACCTCTGCACATTGTCTGATTTTAGTTTTCGTTACAATTCTCATTTATCTCTTGAGTTTATACGCACAAATATTTGAGTTTTTAAACTTATAAAATATGAATAAATATTTTCTGATGATCTGCTATAAGCAGCACAACAATGCATGGAGAATTTTAAACTACATTTCTGATAAATTTCTAATTCTAGCTCCGACATTTTTCTGATATTAATACGCCAGGTCGTAAAACGTATCAGATAAATCGGAAAATTTTCTGATGTTTTGTCAGAGATTTTTCAGACATTTATAAGACATGTCGTAAATTCCTTTAGAATTTCCCTAGGAACTCTTAAATTCTGTCAGACCTTTCGCTATAGTTTTTACAATTTCCTCAGACAAAAAGATCCGGTTTCTTGTCAGCCACTCATATGATTTTCGGTCCGTTTTCTGACCGATATCGGATACGAATTCGGCATCTTGTGCAGTCTTTCTGACCGACTTCGGACCGAAATCGGCAAAAATTGTTTGCTGGGTAGTTTGGCTGAAGTTCATTTTCAATTTAATCTTTCGATTAAACTATTTTTTATTTAAGAAAGAAATTCTAAAGCATGTAAATATTGAACATTCAAAGAAAAATTTGGATGTACGTATGGTAGTCTTGAAACAGCTGTCTGTTCAACCTTCCGTACATCCAAATTTTTCTTTGAATGTTCAATATTTACATGCTTTAGAATTTCTTTCTTAAATAAAAATAATTTGATCGAAAGATTAAATTGAAAATGAACTTAAGCCAAAATAATTAAACAACTTTGGATAAAAAGCATACAGTTCGAATAGAAATTCATAACTCAATTATTAAAACTCTAAAGGCACTTAGCTAAAACATGAATGTGTACTGTTCCAAAAAAACTTGGGCAAAATAAACATTAAAAAATCAAAGCAATGAAAATATCGATGATATTACACGCTAGTAAGACCGAAATGAAAAAAGCTTAAAATAGTTGAACATGCTAAGAAAAGACAGTTAGTGAAGTTCCGAACATTTAGAAAAAGTTCGTTAATAGGTGCAACTCGCCACGAGGTGGCGACAGTCTGTTAATTGAGTTTACTAAAATTAGTAGCATTTTCTCTAGGGTGTTGTTGCTATCGTCGATAGTATTGTAGGTAAAGGGCTCTTGAAGAGTAGACTGTGGTACTCTCGAAACAGCTGTCAGTTCAACCTTCCCTACATCCCAATTTTTCTTTGAATGTTCAATATTTACATGCTTTAGAATTTCTTTCTTAAATAAATAATGATTTGATCGAAAGACTAAATTGAAAATGAACTTAAGCCAATCTAATTAAATAATTTTAATCAAATGTAAGATTTATAAGGATGAAGCTGACATTAGTTAACTTTCAATATCCTTGCAGTTTCACCAAAGTATCCTGCAACGTACATCAACAAAATTATATTTAAAATAAAGATATTTTTTTGTAGACTAATCATCTAAAAGCACTATTTAGTTTTAAAGTCCAGTTTGGAAAAATGAAGTGAAGAAGCAAAAAAGAGATTGAACGATTAAAAAAATAAAATCCGCGATATTTTAAAAACTAAAGCAGACAAAAAAACTAAAAATAGTTTTCAAAATATATATGTTTTCAATTATGATTTTCGATGCACCAAACTAAAAGGTTCATTTTTTCCCCTGCGTAATGCTGAAACATAGTAATGTTCGATCCCAGTTAGATTAATACATAAATTAATCAAATATTATTTGATTTTTTGAATGTATCGAGGAGTAATTAGATATTTTCAACTATTTTTGTGCTATTTGTTTCTATTTCCCTTTGTCTATTAATTCATTGGCTTTTCAACATAGAATGAATAAAACACTGCGTAGCTGAAAAACATCTGAAAGTATTTAAAATATACCCATGCAGATCTTTAATACAAACCTAAACGACTGGTTGTGATCAGCTGTGATGGCATCATGGCAGATTGTTAAAATGCACACTTTTCTGCATGTTTCTACAATGATTAATTTTTACTAATTTGATCAGCTGCCCTTGAAGCACGCCCCTATCTAAAGTTTTCATGTATGGTGGGGATACTTTAAAGGTAGCAAACTTTCTCCATTTATGATATTCTGACGCGATTGAGCAAATCCAAAAATCACGGTTGGAAGTTGGCAAAGTTGGCATTTTCAGCAAAATTGCAATGTAAAATATTACATTCAAAAACATGTTTACAACATAAATAGTAAAAATTACATAATTTTTAACTACAGGTCAGTCTTATTTTTTAACCTGCCCACTTAATTTGTAATTCGCTAAAGCTAAATCTCGATCGCTTAAAAGCTGAAGAAATACAAAATTAAAAACTTTTGGAGATGACATAAAACACAAACATTTTGGCGGATTCAATTTTTAAGTCATTTCATAATTTAGCAATATACGTTGCAAAATTGCATACGTAGCCAGAAATCGATAAATCCACCTTATAGATTTTGAGCGGTAGAGATTTAGCTTTATCGAATTAGAGAATACGGTTGCTGAATAATAGTTTTAACATTTAGTTTTAATCGTTGAACGTACTCTGCTGTTAAAGGCAATAGCTTTTATACTGAGCAATAAATATTTCTTTTAATACTTCATTAACTTCTCCCAAAAAATTGTACTTTTAACTATTATTTTGTATGTAAATTCGCTTTCATTCTTTGACTGCCACTCAAAATAAATTGACACCACAACCATATTGATGGATAGCCCAGCTCATTTAATGTTTGACCCAATTTCATACAATTCCATTTGTATATTCCTATATTCCATAGTAAACATATGCATACATACATAAGTATGTATGTTCCACAAAACCACAATTCATTTTTCGCTAGAATAGTTTTCCGCCAACTACTGCCATTTAATTTTCTATCTTTTGTAAAGAAATGTAGTCCATGAGCATCGCTATATGATTATCATGGTACGGACAGTCTAGGAAATTACTAACAGATACTGTTTTACCAATAATTGCATACTTGCAAACGTGAAAAAAATAAAGTAGAAAGAACACAAAAGAAATAAATAGAAAATAAACATTGTGAAACAAAAGCAAATGTGTACCATACGAAGAGCATTAAAGCCTTTGTAAGTTTTCTTTTATTTAATAGAAAAAATAATAATTAAAATTCCAAAGAAGAATGAAACAAACAAAATAAAAGTTTCTTAACTTGTAAATAAGAAACAGAAGATGAATGCAATTTAAAGTTTCTTTATTCTAATATCAACAAAAGAATTTTTATTTATACATTTCCTTTGTAATTATAATTCCCTTTAGTACGGTGCACCGCGTTGGTGGAAAGAAAATTCTTATGATAAATAAGCGACAGTCACACCAAATAAATAGCACTCATCTTATCGAGATTTAACCGCAAGCAAATCGTAACATGAATAATTTTTGAATTTATTTTTTTTTTATATTAATCTATTACACAGAGCAAGAAAAGTTCACATTTTTTAAATAAAAATAGTTGATTCTTATGCATATACATCTGCTGATTGTCTAGTAGCTCCAGTTTTAAACATAAAGTGATATATATATTAATATTTGCATAATTTGCAGCTTTTTTCTACAAAAAATCTCGTTCATTAGAGTAGCTTCAAATTGGAATCTGGCTGATTCTCCTTTCAAATGCTTTTTTTTGCTCGTTTAAAGTACAATAACATATATCGTAAAATAAACGCATAAATTAAAAAATGAAAAATGCTTTAGAATGATTGAAAAATGTGGTCGAAAGAAAACTTTAAATATCTCAATGTAAATTGATTTTTTTCTTCCTACCAACAAATAATTTAAAACAATTTTCTTTCATATTCTAATGTACATAATAAGGATTTAATAGACGCGAAAATTTGTATCTTAATATATCTGCTTAATATTAAATGCCGCGCTAAAAATTTTTGTACTCGGATTTTACTAGAATTTGTTAATGCTGATTTGAGCAGCTCCTGTGCCATCTAAAGCGAGATTATTGAAACAACTAGTAAGCCATATTAACACTAGGTCAATTAAGTAATGTTTTGATATAGCATGCATATGAAATAGTGCAACAAGCTTGTGTTATATAAAGTCCAAATTTTCAAATGGTTTGTCATAAATCAATATATCAGCTCCATGGGATTGGTTAACTAATAGAATGCTTGAGGACATGATTTCCGAGTACAATTCATTACTGAACTTTCTGTAATTTTTTATATATGATCGCTTAACATAGTGAAAAATAAAAGATCGTATGTATGTATTAGTTAAAAAATTTTTACTTGTTAAGTTTATTAAAAATCGTGCGGAAGTTTTTTTGTGGAAAATTTAATTTTCTACAAGAATATGCCCATAAAAATGAAAAAAAAAAATTTTTTAAAGTGAAATGTTCCATGAACAGACTGAAAGTCCTTGAGCGTCGTGTAGAATAAATATATGGAGCTTATATTGTGGGAGATCTTGTTTTATACCTAATAGAAACTTTTGAGGTTATAGCAAAAAAGTGTTTTTTGAAGCACTCCAGTATACATATTTTGCATTACAAATATAAAATTTTTATTAATAAAAATCTCAGCATTTAAAAATTATGCGTTTTTAACACCGATTTTTAGTAATATAATATTTGCAAAAATTAAGTTATGAGTTATGAGTTTAGTCGAACTACAAGGGTTTATATCCGAAGCAATTTTATTTATTTTGGCTTCAGTTCGGTTTTAATTTAATTTTTCAATTAAACTATATTATTATTTAGAGATAAATGTGAAGCATATAGACAAAGAAAATTGTTGACTGCGCGGAGGATTGAACTGACGTTTCTATAGCTCCCGCTAATCTCATCAGAGTTCTTTACCGTTTAGACCACTCGACCAAAGTTAATGCCTAATGAACATGCATATGTATGTACATTAAACCGACTCGACTTGTATGAAGATGAAAAATATTTTTTAATTACCCCTCTCAAATTAAAGACCGGTCTTTTTAATGAGGATTCCAAAAACATTTGAGGGGTCTAGCGATGACCGCCCGTGAGCTGGTCCGCACCTGGAAAAGGTCTATTTTTGTAGTTTTTTTGCATATATTCGTACTTTCTTCCAAGACAACATATCGTTAGCTAAAATGCAAAAAGGCGTAACTAACAAAAAATTCCAAATCGAATTTTTGATTGATTATTATGAATCCCATTAAACTACATGTCTTGACATGCTTCTCCTGTAAAATTAAATTTTTGGTTGTTACGCCTTTTTTCATTTTAGCTAACGATATACAAAAATTGCATCGTTTGAAAGATCCAATGGTGCATTAAACTTCAGCATTCATACTAGAGGGCTGCAAGGTGTACTCAAATGTATTCGTAGAATGTACTCGTATGAATTTCGTGTGTACATAGATGAATGTTCTTATGTATATACTTACGTATACATGCATGTATATGTGTGTACATACATAGCCACGACCAAATATACATATATAGATACATATATACACACATATATATAAAAACATACATGCATACACACACAAACATACATACCAGTACTTTCGAGTATATTCGTGCAGCCCTCTAATTCATACCATCAGCAATGCAGTATTCCATAAAAAACACAATTTTTAAGCGTTTTTATTGCAGGTGCTACTTTTATTAAAATAAATTTTATTTTTTTATGGATTATTTGATTGGAGCCATTGGTTATTTCTTTCTGTGCTTAGAAACTTGCGATCTTTTGCATTAACTAGAAGCACCAATTAATAAACAATGCCTCAAATTATATAATATTAAAAATAGGTAAAATGTATATAAATATATGTAGCATCTGTAATAAAAACGCTTAGAGTCCGCAAATGTTTTGGGAAACCTCATTAAAAAGACGGATCTTTAATATGAGAGGGGTTACAAAATATTTTTTCGGTGAGTCGGTTTAATGTACATACATACATACGTACTTACATTTGTTACATACAAATGCTAGCAGAAAATATAAATTGTAATATTTTTTACGCTACAGAAAACCATAATTATTTAATATTAATCCTAAAAACTAAAAAAATATGTACATATGAATGTATACTAATAAATTATTAGTAATAATTATAAAAAAATAATTATACATACATACGTATGTATGTACGAGTATGTATAATTATAAGTGCCTGTACACTAATTTTCAATTAAAGTTTAATACGCATTACATATCCATACGATAACACTTTGCTTTTCTTTCTATACAGTTTATAGAATGTTTCGTATGGCATGTTATAGGACATGCTGTATTTTCTATATAACAGCATAATACAATAATAATTCGTGAAATATCCCAAACAACAAATAACTCCTGTATTTCACTCTAAAAAAAACATATACGAGTGAGTAAATGACAATCAACGAACAAACACGAAACCAACCACAGCTCGTTATATGTCTGTTGTGTATGGTATTTGCTTTCTTTCAGATTTCAGTGTTGACGAGTTAAATGAAGCATATGCTTTATGTGGAGACATGTAAGTGGGTATACTCTTGATATTTAGTATACAATATGTCATAGCAAGTGTGACCATTGGGAAATAATAAAAAAAAAATTTAGAAAAAGGTACAATTCAAAATTGAATTTGAAAATTGACAATTATACGCGAATTGTTACAGTTGCAATAAAATAATCTTGCAGTTTAATTTTTACTATAAAATGGAATAATCTTGTATGTGATGGAAATCGTTCGATTTAAAATCGGCGCCGATTTCAAAAAGAAATTCTACTGAAAAATGACATTTTTACCCCCTTTATTGTTTTCAAGGCTTAGAATATTTTATTCGAATATTTTCTTTTCGATACAAAACAATAAAAACCGTAAGCAAGTCACCTTTCATTAGAATTTGTTTTTTTTTTTAAATCAGCTATTTAAATTGACCGATTTCCATCACATACCAGAATAATTTGCAAAAAAAAAAAATTAATTTACAAAAGAAAATTTGAAATTTGGTCATCATTCACGAAATTTTATAGTTGTAGCAAAACCCTCTTGCACTTAATTTTTAATATAAAATGGAATAATAACACGCTTTTACAAAATATCATCTTTTTTTACTCATAAAATGCTACTTAGTGAGGACTGTAGGTAAAATTTGCCACTTTAAAAAATTTCAATACATCCTCGAAATCGGAAGTTATCGATAAAAAAACGATTTTCATGGACTCCACGTACAAAAAATAAATTTCACCGCGTCGTTTCTGCACTGATTTTAAATTTTTAAACGGTGTCGAATAGAGAAGGACTTAGGCTTTCTCTGTATATTTAAAATATCCTATTTTGATTAATATTTCATAGAAATATTATAAAAAATAAATAAATTTTTTATTAATACGATTATTTCGAACGTATTTGCTTGTGCATCAAAATTGATTCTTAGGGTAAGGTTATTAACGTTATATTCAGAAAGAATTGGGCATGCTGCTGTTCACACATTAATTAGGTCTGTCAAATGTTAATAAAATGATACTACGATGATAAATACTTTTTCTTATTTCGCACAGCTATTTTAATTTCTTGGTCTCAGACTGCACCAACATTGCTTAATTTTATGTCGAAATTACGTACTATATTAAAACTGTTCATACTGAATCTGATATTAATAAAAGCAAGGAAACGACTGCACTTGCACTACATACAAAAGAGTGTAATCATAAAATAAATTTTTGTGATGTGATGATATTAAATAGGGAAAAAATGGAAAATAAATGTTTCACTATATAGAGTCTACGAATTCAGGAGAAAATACATAAGACAATGAACACAAAAGAGGACAAGGATAACACAAAGCTGCAATACTCTGTTGCAATAATATAAATTAGTTGAAGATATGTGATAGTAGAATTAAGTTGACTATTGATTTTGTGTTGTGATGTACCAATTTATTTATTTATTTATTTATTATTCATATCTGTGTCGTGTAGTACAGTTCTTATGATGACAAATTTAAAATAAATATTTGACAATGCAATAAATCGTAAGTTTTAAACTGTGATATTATATTTTGATCTTTAATTATATTATATTGCTATATTTTGTGCAAGAATATCAATAAATAATTAAAACACACCCCTGAAGAAGTTTGTAAAAAACAAACGAAACGTTGGGTAAACTAAAATAAAAATTATTTAATTTTAATACCCATTTGGAAACAAATTGTTGACCACTAGTAGTCCGCAGTGAAAACAACTATTAAAATAGTTCATACTGTTGTTGACTTGATTTCTGTTAACCCTCTCGGCTTGAAAGTTCCATCATTTGAAACGTTTTGTATCAAAACTACATTTACTTGGCCACAACATGTAACTGGTCAAAATTGTGTTTGAAGTCTACTTAGGATTTGGTAAAGCACCAATGAAATGCATATAGATAATGCTTAAACACCACCAAATAAATTTCATTTAAAAATATAAATTTTTAAGAAATTTATTATTTTACATATTGTCCTAATTTTATTTTAAATGAAGTCTATTTGCTGATAGTTAAGCATTGTCTATATGCGTTTCATTGGCGCTTTACCAAATCGTCAGTAGATTTCAACCACAACTTTGAAAGCGCCAATGAAATGCACATAGACAATGCTTAACTATCAGCAAATAGACTTCATTTAAAATAAATATATAAATATTTTAATAAAAAAAATTTAAGCTTATTTTGTTTACTTCCCGCAGATGTATATTTGTTGTTTCAAAAAAGAACTTGAAGGTTAATTTCGCCGAAATTAAGGGAAATAACATTCGGATTTGACAAAATGCATGAAAAATTAGGTATAAGACAACAAAATACAGGTCTGCTAGATGTATAGCTTTTAATTATTAATAAATCTCTTTATATTTTGAGTTTAAACAAATCGATTTCATTAAAATAGTTTGGAAAGTTTCAGGAAGGTAAATATTGTCCCCTACCCCCGCCTGGTTCTAGCTTTTAAACGATTCATAGCATATGTCTATTTGTGAACGCAAATATATTTATATTTTACATTTCATTTAAATCGATCTGAAAATGTCCGAGGAGCAGAAATCGTCCCTCGTAGCCCCTCCTAGTCCTAGTTTTGAAACGGTAAACATCCCATGTCTTCTTCTAAATGCTTTAAATTTTATTATAGTCAATCTCAAAGATTTATAGGAGCAGAAGTTGTCCCCATACCCCTTGTTGATCTTACTTTTGTGAAGGAACATAGCGTATGTCTCCTTCTAAACGAAGGAGTATCTACATAATTTTTAATTTCAATAAAATCGAGTTGAGAGGCAGAAATCGTTTCCCTTACATCTTCCTGGCCCTAGTTTCGAAAATGTACATAGCCTATATGACTTTCTAGATGCAAGTCTAAGTATCTATTTCAAATTTAATTAAAATCGGTTGAAACGTTTCGGAGAGGCAGAAATTTCCCCACTATCGATCTCTTTGTCTTAGTTTTAAAGATGTACTTAGCCTATGTGACTTTCTAGATGCAGATTTATCGATGTTTAAATTTCATTATGATCAGTTTGAACATATAGGAGAGGCAGAAATTTCCCCCCTATCGCCATTTTGGTCCTAGTTCTGAAAATAAACAGAGCCTATGTTAATTTTTAGACGCAGATTTATCTACGTTTTAAATTTCACTAAACCTGATTTGAACGTTTCGGAGAGTTAGAAACTTCCCCCTTATCGCCCTCCTGATCCTATTATTAAAAATGTACACAGACAATGTGACTTTTTAGATGCAGATCTAAATTGCATTAAAATCGGGGGGCAGAAATTTCCCCCTATCACCATTCTGGTCCTAGTTTTGTAAATACACAGACTCTATGGGACTTTTAGACGCAGATCTATTTATGTTATAAATTTCATTCAAATCGGTTTTATTGTTTCGGAGAGCCAGAAATTTGTCCTCCCAGTCCTCCTGGTCCTACTTTTGAAAATGTACAAAGCCTATGTGACTTTTTAGACGCAGATCTATCTATGTTCTAAATTTCATTAAAATCGGTCTGAACGTTTCGGAGGGACAGCGATTTCACACCTATCACCCTCCCGGTACTAAAAAGTAATACCCTATAACTTTCCCGGAGTTGCACAAACTAAGTGTCCCAAATTGCATCGCGATAGGATAAGCGGTTTGGACGCGCATAAAATACGAACAAACAAACATTAATTTTTATATATTAGATTTATCAATTTACAAATCATTATTTCAATGTTGACGTATAAAAGATGTTGTATGAACAGTCCAGAAAATTTTTGAATAATTTGAGCTGATTATATCGTATTTTTGAATTTTGCAGCTTTAACGATGTAAAAAAAAAACAATTTTAAAGAAAAATTTAAATTTTGTATGCGAAATTATTATAATATAATCACAACGGATGAAAAATAGATCTAAAATCAACGACCTCATATAATAAAAAACAAATTTTTTTCGATGAGGCACACTGGGTTCAACTCTGACCAAAGTGGCGCTTAGATGAAATTTTTAAATTAAGTTTTCGTGATAAAAATTTATACCCAGTAAAAGGATATAAAATGCTCTATCACTATTCAAAATTTCACTTATGAAATAAAAATTTTTATAAAGTGTGCAGTCTCTATTTGAAATTCCAAGAAAAAAAGTTTTTAATATTAGTTTGGATATTCAATATTTTGTGTAAAAAGCATTGTTGTCGAAATTCAATTATTTAACAAAACCAATGTGTGTATTATTGTTTTGCCATTATCTCAATGTTTTCTGTTGTTACTATTGCCGTGAACGTGTTTTGACTCCCTCTTAGGATGGCTTTGTGAGTGACATTTTATCACCCACGCTCACGAAAGTGATACAGGCAGGAAGAAATTTAACGTAGGATTTGAAGTTATATAATACGGACACTTAACAACTTCTGTTTATCAATAATAACAAGCGTATATTTTATGTTAAGTCACCACATTTGATCAATAACAATAGAACGCTGGCATATGAAGTGCTTCATGCATACATATGTATCTGTTCCACTTATTAATAGGTTTTTTCTATTGTGTTACAATGTTGTAACTTGCTGTTTTAAAATTTTAATTATTTTTAATGAGTGTAGTCTGTTTGCAACATATTAATTAAGCGGATCTGCTTTATTTTAGGAACAAGCCTCAAAACTATTTTATATCACGCCTATAACTTTACTTTACAATTTTATGAGAAATTCTTAAAATGAATATTATTAGTAATATCAATGATGATAGTGATAATGATGATGATTTACACCATCTTGATGAAAGTGCTTATGAAGAGAAAAACAGCTTTAACATAGATCTTTAAAATAATACAATACATACATGTACTTAAATGCACAGAGATCGCACTATACGGATTGTTATAGATGGGATCTCATCAAACGAGTTCAAGATTAATTCAGGGGTACCACAAGGCTCCGTTCTTTCTCCTACCCTATTTCTTATTTTTCTTAATGACCTTCTCTGTCAAACTTCCAATCCTATCTACTCTTTTGCAGACGACAGCACCATCTGCCATTCATATTCATTCAGCAATAGACCAAGTCTGTTGGAGATTAGGGCCATGCGGCAAAACATGAATGATACGATTAATCACGATCTCACAACAATCTCTGAATGGGGTAGTGCGAATAGGGTCGATTCCAATGCTCATAAGACCCAATGCTGTATGCTTACTCACAGACGTACCACAGAACCTGCTGCTCAATCTGTAATTATGGGTGGCATAGGTATTAGGGAATCAGAAGCTCTTGATGTTCTTGGCATGAAAATCCAGTGTGATATGACAACGATATATATGACAACGATCTTCGAAAAAAGAGTTTTGAAAATCGGTTCACATCTCACAGAGTTAAAAATTGGAGGAGAGCAAATTTCTTCACCTATTTTCGAAAACAAAATTATGGGACTAAGCAGCAAGCAAACCCTTTCAAAACAAAAAATAATTTAAAAAATTGGTTGACAAATGACAGAGTTATGCATGGGTGACCACACTTCCCTATCCCCCTCGCCGCTTTTCCGAAAAAAATTATGTGACCAAGCTGCTTGCAAAACCTTTCAAGCAAAAAAAGAATTTTGAAAATCGGTTCACAAATGACAGAGTTAAGGAATGGGGAAGGGGGGCGGTGGCGATTTTCCCAACGATTTTGGAAAAAAAACTATAAGACCCAACCAACTGCGAGCAAAGCCTTTCAAATCAAAAAAGAATTTTAAAAATCGGTTGACACATAACAGTTATGCGTGGGGGACCAAACTTCCCACATCTCCCTAACCCCTTTTTCGAAAAAATTTATTTAACCAAACTGCCAGCGAAACCTTTCAAGCAAAAAATGAATTTTGAAAATCTCTTCACAAATGACAGGGTTAAGGAATGTGGCGGGAATCTTTCCCCAATGATTTTGGAAAAAAGTATAGAACCTAACTATATGAAAACCCTTTCAAACCAAAAAGAGTTAAAAAAATCGGTTGAAAAATGACAAAGCTATGAGTGGGTGATTAATTCCCCCCGCGCCATCTCCACACCCATTTTCAATATAAAAATTATGGTACCCAACTGCAAGCAAAAACTTTTAAACAAAAAATAGTTTTTAAAATCGGTTCACATATAACAGTGTTAAGGAGTGGGTGGGGGGGATTACTTCACGGTTTTTGGAAAAAAATTATGGAACCTACCTGCAAGCAAACCCTTCAAACCAAAAAAGAATTTTATAAATCTGTTGACAAATGATAGAGTTATGCGTGGAAGACCAAAGTCCCAACACCCACCCCCCGTCACCACACCGATTTTCTAAAAAAAAATTATGGGACCCAACTGCATTCAAAACGTTTCAAGCAATATTAGTTCATATATGACAGCGTTAATCATGCGGAGGCAGGGAAGGGGGGATTAGCAAATTTCCCCACCGATTTTCGAAAAAAAATTATGGGACTAAGCCGCAAGCAAACCCTTTTAAACCAAAAACGAATTTTAAAAATTGGTTGAGAAATGACAGGGTTATGCGTGGGGGAACAAACTTCCCCCTCACAACTTTTTCGAAAAAATTATATGATCAAACTGAAAGCAAAACCTTTCAAGCTAAGAAAGAAATTTTTCAAATTGGTTCACAAATGACAGTGTGTTAAGGAATGGGGGGCAGTCTCCCACCGATTTTGAAAAAATTACGAAACCTGAGTGCAAGCAAACCCTTTGAATCCAAAAAAGAATTTTAAAAATCGGTTGACATATGACAGGACTATGCGCAGGGGACCAAACTTTCCCTGCCCCCCTTCATTTTCGAAAAAAATTACGGGACCAACCTGCAAGCAAAACTTTTAAACAAAAATAGAATTTTGAAAATCTTTTCAAAAATGACAGAGATAAGCATTGGGTGGGGTCAAATGTCCCCACCTATTTTGAAAAAAAAAACCCGGCCCGACTGCAAGCATATCCTTAAAAAAACAGAATTTTGAAAATCGGTTGACAATTGACAGAGTTATGCGCAGGAGAGGTTTTACCCAGTTTATCCCCTCCGGGTTAAAGATCCGGTAAGCAGCTGCAGCCTATATTAATTGTAGACCAAAGATCTATCTGTGTTTCATTTACATCGGTTCAGCCGGTCAGGCGTAATGCCGTAATAAAAATCTGCGGTTCACAAATGCCAGATTTATTCATTTCATAACCACCGATTTTGAAAAAAAAATATGGGACCTAAATGCAATAAAGAATTTTTAGAATCGGTTGACAAATAAGAGAATTATGCGTAGGGAAAGAATTCGACCCATTTTATCATCTTACGGTCCAAAATCCTGGAAACAAGTGCAGCATATATTAATTGTGGGCCAAATATCTATCTGTGTAACACATTTTATTAACATCGGCTTAGCCGTTTAGGCGTGATGCCGTAACAATAATTTGCGGTTCACAAATGACATTTTTATGACTTGGAGGGGGTGACAAATACCCCTACCGATTTCGAAAAAAAAATTTTGGGACATAACTGCAAGCAAAGAAGAATTTTCCAAAACGGTTGACAAATGACAGAGTCATGCGTGGGGGGAGGTTTTGAACCATTTTATCCCCTCGCGGTTAAATCGGTTAAATCGGACGCCGCAACAAAAAGTTGCAATTCAAAAATGACAGATTTAAATATTGGGGGGGATTAAAAAAAAACTAATTTTCAAACCTAACTGAAAGCAAACCCTTTCAAACCAATAAATAATTATCAAAATCGGTTAACAAATGACAGAGTTCTGCGTAGGGGGAGGTTTTGACCCATTTTATCCCCTCCCGGTACAAAATCCGGGGAATAGCCTATATTAATTGTAGGCCAAATATCTATCTGTGCACTAAATTTAATTTAAATCGGCTTGCCGTTTAGGCGTGATGCCGTAACAAAACTCTGCAAACAAATAAACAAACATACATCTCATTTTGATATAATGTATGGATGAACGCTACACACAGAATATAACTAATGTAGAATGAACATGACACAATTTTGATTAAAAATCATACTAAATTTATTTATTTGCTTGGTTCATTTCTACAATTCACTGTTATGTTCAGTTGTGTAACGTGTTGTTTTTTCTTGTTGTTTTTTTTATATAGCCGACAAATAGCCGATATACATCGAACTACCAGCGAAAGTTTGCTGCCGCTGGCTCAAATTTAACATTATTTCATACTAATTTTAAGCGGCAAATTATTAATCCAACCTTGAATCTACTTGACTTAATATTTTTCATTGTTAAAATAACTTGTTATAAACGTTACATTTCTTTTTGAATCAATATGCCTATAACTTTAATTTCAAATAAATTTTATGTTAAATAATCAATTAAATCATGTAAAATTAAAACTAAATTCATGTTACATATTTATTTAGTGTATATCTAAAGTAAGGATTGAAGCGGTTGGGACTGCATTGGTTAGCGCGTTGAGTACCATGCAAGTGGGCGGTCTCAAAACTTGACTGGGGTAGCCAACTACAACACAATTTTATCTGATGCCTATGCTAGTACACATCACGTAAATAAAATACATAATAAAATACCTAACTTAAAGTCAAGTTGCCTCAAATTCATATAAATTTAATTCAACGTGGTTCTTCGTGTCGTTTCAATATCAAATCCCGTTGCTTAAACCTGCAACAATTTTGATTCAATATGATACTTCGTGTTGTTTTAATATCAACTTCACGTTGTTATAATTTGAAATAGCTTTGATCCTAAATGATTCTTCGTATTATTTCAGTATCAACTTAATTTTGATTTAACTCTACTGCAATATAAAATCAAAATGAAATATAGTCATTTCAAAGGGAAAATTTTTCTTTCCAGGTTAGTGTAAATCATTTTGAATTAACATAAGCCACCTATGAGGTAAAATCACTACCGAAAATTTTTAAATTAAACCGATTTTCGACGATTTTACTATCAAATTTCTGTGTGTACATATAACAGTCCACTGCAATACTATGTATCCAATAGTAAGGCTCTACTCCGATCTTAACCAAGGATAATTAAAAAAATACTTCTCCTGTAAAATATACATTTTGGCGTTTAAGCATTTTTGTCGGTTATGGCACGATATGAGTGGGACTGTATAATATTGGTGCTCACTTTATTCTTCAGCAGTTTATAGCGTTTCGGTTCTCTGTAAACCATTCAAGTTATAACATCACTTCATATATACGGAGGTAATGTCTTTATGTTTTGACTGGCAAACGTAAAGCTTCCAACAGTATAAAGGAATGTCAGTAGCAAATATAAAAACTTGCAGAGTAATAATATATTCAGCTTGTCTCTAAAAACTTCGTGTTATATATTTAATTAGGAAATTTTTATTATTTGTTGTGAGGTAATCCAATCTATAAGCATGGATATTGTTGGTGCTTATGCTAACTCACCAACAGAACTTCAACTCCAGCTAGCTTGAAGCGCTTACCATGAATAGTTGGTCAAAGACCGGAAACAGCTAAATGCTTGCACATCCCAACAAATGAATCGTTCCGGTGAGTCCCAACTGGTTAACAATCCGTAAGATTGCGCTACTGGGAAAAGCCTCACCTCGCTTAAAAGCGTGAATCTTTCATATATTAATTTCTTCTTTCTTTGAGGTTGAAGGCAATAAAAGATTTGACACGGACGAAAACAACAATCTTTCATGATTTTTTTTACTTTTTTTATATATAAAAATATATAGTGTTTTCCCTACTTGGTACAATGTTGTATATGAAAAGCGCTTCTATCTAGCAATATGCTTCCACTTTTCACAATAGAAGCAAAACATTTTTAAAATTGCTTTAACAACTACCATATGCTAACAACATATATACATATGTATGAAAGTACATATTTCCTAAATTCACTTGAGAGAAATTTTAACAAAAGCCCACATATACATAAGTTTGTTATAGCTGTCTGATTTTTTGCTGCATTTTTCATGTTTTGAAAGAATGACATTTCCTATAAATGATACTATATGAATGTTGTATAGGAAACTAAATATTTGTGAGAAAACTGCATGAAATGTGTCAAGTGCTTCAATTTTCTTCATGTTGTTGTTAACAAATGAAAAGCAGATAAATTGCGTATTGTTCTCTAGGGAACCCCCATTAAAGTGTTTAGACTTCAGGCATAAAAATTTGGTAAACAAATTTTTTTTTTAAAGAGTTTAAAAACTTGAATAATCATTTTTCCTCCAATGTACTCTGCCCGAAAATCGCACAGTCGCACAGTGATTCGTTCCTATATAGCGAGTGGGCAAAATTAGAGGAGTTATCTCCAGCTATGAAATTTGGTTCACAGTTGGCCAATTCACAAGACGTTGTATGTGTTGTAGATCGTGTAAATGTTGTTGGTAATTTCCAAATAAACATTTGTTTAGAAACATGTTTATGTGAAAACTACCAACAATATTTTTACGATCTATATGTTATATTGGCTTCGATAAGAAAAATAACAAGTTTGAAAAATATCGGAGCAGCTTTGGAGAATATACGAGCATTTTAAAATTTACGTTTTTCGGTGGTGCTTTTTCATAAACCGAGCGAACTTGGGCGTCAAAAAAAGGAAAAAATATATGCTATAAATGTTTTTATTTTCTTCATTTATTTACACTAGAGAGAGTATTAGCAAAAGAGAAAAGTCGGCCAAATTGCGTAACAACATTTAAAAAAAAGTTTTTCCTGTTCTGCTTTTGCATAGCCAGATCGAACATTGACGCGAAAAAAGGAGAAAGTGTATATTTTAATTTTTATTTTTGTTTTTTAAATTATTTGTTTCTCAAAAGAGAAAAGTCACCCAAATTAAGTAACAACCGTGAAATGTGTATTTTTAAATTAAGACGAATTATAATATATGCATGCAAAAAAATTTATAATTATTATATTAATTAATTAATTATATTAATATAAAACACCTTTATAATCTATTACATATACAGGTCTGTTCTGTATTCTATTCGGAATGAAAATGTTCGCAATTGTCATAGCATTGTTGTTGTATTTATTAATTTGTAACAACAATGCATTCAGGTCTGTTCTGTATTCCAATCGGAATGAAAATGTTCTTAGTTGACACAGCATTGTTGTGCTATATACTAATTTGAAAAAACAATAGCCCAATTCACAATCTTGTGCAAATGGTCTTGCATCGTTGCATTTGCAAAATGGTATAGTACATTGATACTCACCGCTAACAATTGTTAAATGGTGAGTAGCAATATACTATACCAATTTGCAAATGCTACGATGCAAGACCATTTGCACAAGATTGTGAATAGGGCCAATGTTTTGATAATGCTGAACATTGTTATTCGGAATTGAATACAGAACCGACCTGATACTCGAATTTAAAACGAAGCTAATTTTTAAAGTGTGAATGTAGAATCGCAAGATGTTAACTCTTTAACAAGTTACTCCCTGAGGTTAATTCAACTTCGAATCGGTTCGCCTAATAAGCCGACGCACAGTGCTGTGTCCCATAGACAGAAATAAAAAAATAGAAGTTCTTATATTGTAGATAGAATATATCGATCGAGAGATGACAATATAAGTCAAACTAATTTTAAAGAATTTTTTAGATTTAACTCTTTTTAACGGCGGTAGAGGACGCTAAAGTCAGAAAATTTTGAGAAAGAACCCTGCGGAAAATTTGGTGAAAAATGATCCAAAAGTACTCGTCCTATGACTTGAGAAAATGAGACTGGTACCAAAAATAAGGAGTAGTGAATGGTGAAAGACGAAAAAGATATTGTGTAAATGGTCACATATTAACCATTTTCAGTCAACTTAGTTGGTACTCCGTCTATATTGTAGTAAACGGCACTGAACAAATTCGATGCACCTGGATCTAAGGCCTAATTGTCTTCCTTCAATGAGACTGCCATGCTACTCAGGAACCTGTTCCGTAACTATATTCAGATATTAACTCCAGCTTAACTGGAATTTATAACATTGAAATATAACTTCCCCTGTGGTGGAATGGGTAGTGTACTAGCCTGTCATGCCGGAGGATGTCGGTTCGAGTCCTATCAAAGATACCACTTAAAAATAAAATACAATTACTACTTGGATTTGTAACAAAAAAAAAAATTAATTAGTTAATTAATCGATAATTACAGCTGAATTTTGGAATAATATTTATATTTAATCTATATTATTCTACACCGATTAGGACTGCATAAGATAGTTCAGAGACACGTTACAAGGTGCGTACAAAGTATCAATTAACCCCATCCAAGGTCATCCCCATGTAAAAGTGGCTGGTCCACTTCATAGGAAGTGTTGGAACGCGTACTGGTCCCTACCACCTGGGGACCGGTCACGTGACTTGTTTTGTGTTAGTTCCGTTTACCGTAGCGAATTGCTAAACAACTATATGAGTTTTACATGCTGCAGTTGTAAAAAATTCATTTTTGTAGTAGGAGGTTGACATTTTTTCAGCAATACTTAACTATTTTTAGAACTAACTGTAAAATAAATTTTATGTGAGTTCGCTAATATGATAAAAAGCCCCCGAAGTGTTCATTTCTGCATGAATTTTGTATATGTTTGTAATATTTTAATAGTTATGTTAGTTAGGGCTTTTTGCTTCATATTTTTCTGAAACTAAAAGCCCTTTCTACACTGAAAGTTATTCTTTGTCACCTAAAAAGGCTGAATGAACAATTGCTCAAGAAAGGGCGATCAACACGAGAAAGCCCTTAAGCCTGGTCGAACTCCTGCTAGGCAGAAAACTACTGATTGAAGCTAATATTTTACATATGTATGTACATTATATTGTACATACATATGTATGAATGTATGTCCGTATAGAAGAAAATTATTAAGACCGGCCGATGGCCGGTTGGGCAGCGTATCCAATGAGCAAATCAAAGTATTTTAAATAACTGTTTTTCTTATTTTTCTGCTTAAATTAAAAAAATAATTACAATCAAATTTTTATTTTGTCTCAGTCGACAATGAAAATACAAGTGCCAACTTTTGACAATTATGTGCGTGCATATGACTGAAAGTTTTATTATTGGGACGCAAATTTGTATTGAAGTGCTTACGTTATCGCTCTCATTCACTTTCTTTCGACTTGTCGTGCTGAACGCTTTTAGTGGGACACGAAGCAGCTGTTTGTCGGTTAAAATGCCTGCGAACGAAAATGTGTGACATCCTGGGACAGGCTGTAAATATTGTTGTAGTGTGATAACATATCGCGACCTAAGTATTGGTTTAGCCCATATGCCAAAAAGTCGGAATGGAGAAAAACAACAAAGAAGATTTGCATAAAGTTTTCTCAAAATATATCCGATAGATTTTTTCTTGTATTCTCACCACTGCTTCCGGCATATGTTTGGAAGAAAAATGTAAATTTCTGTGAACTTCCATCAATCCAATTAGAAATTAATTTGTTTTGTGCTCCAGTAGCCACTGTTTTATTTTATTTGTAAAAAGTAGCTTTTGTTGCTCCATGTGTATACTAAGAGCTGTGTATTGAGTAACTTGTTATTGAGATGAAATGTTCTTCTTTTTATTGAAAATAAGCGTATAAATGTTATTAGAAAAGATATTTACATGGAATAAAATGTTAGTATTGATGAAACTTGTATTTTACTTGATTGCTGATTTTTATTTTTTTATTTAAAAGATTTTTTTTTACAAAAAATTTATCAAAAATGATGATATCGAGCTCAATATATGCTTGATATCTCAGAAACCAGGAACAACTTAGCGAAACAGTTTTTGAATTCTGAAAGAGGGTATTCCAAATATATATACCCCATACTTAACTCAATTTTTTTTAAATGGTCGGTGGGCCACTAGACTAAGGTTGCGATATGTATGCGTGAAAGAAAAAACAAATAAAGCAGCAACTTTTTTATTTTTTTGCTTTTCTTCATAATTACAATCACCTCTCTACAGATGTTGGTCTTATAGTAAGCAGCGCATCATATAGATCTTAAATTGGTTGTCCTATTACAGTAGTTTTGACTTAACTGCCTTCTGTTTAAGAGCACTTTTGACTTAAATGCACAAAACTATTATCAGGTGTCACTATTCCTTAAAATCCCATAGAAATTCGTTTTTTAAGTGCACTTACTGTACCTGCACTGTTAAGATAAATGCCTTACATTTTTGACATTTTAAAATTATTTTCATACAAAAAACCAACCTTAGCTGCATTTTGACTTAACTGCACAAAATATTTATTTTCTGTGATCATTCTTCAAAATCATACTTTAAGTGCACTTTGTATACATGCACATTTAACATATTTTGTTGCAGTTTTTAGTTCTTTTCATATAAAAAATTAAGGTTAGCTGCACACATTAAATAATTGTTTGTACGTGCACATTAATGCAGGTAAGTACATTTAAGCTAACAGCATTTTTGACTTATATGCACAAAAAATCGTGAAAAGTTGATTGTGCAGCTAAGTCAAAATTACTGTACCTGTTGCTTCATAGATATTAAATTCTTTTTAACCGACTTTCAAAAATGAGAAGGTTATCAATTGTGTGCATGCTCTTTTTTTACTTTTTTATGTTTGTACACGCATAACTCTTTCATTTGTGAACCGATTTTAAAAATGCTTTTTATGTTGCAAATGGGTTGCCTGCAGTTCGGCCCAACAATGCTTTTCGAAAATGGGAGGCGGAAACTTGCTCCACCCCATGCATAACTTTGTCATTTGTGAACCGATTTTAAAAAATTGTTTGTTTGTTTGAAAGGGTTTGACTGAAGTTTTGTTCCATATTTTTTTTTCCAAAACTAGTTGCGAAATTTGCTGAAAACCCCCTTGCAGCTGGTACCATAATTTTCCTCCAAAATCTGTGCGAGATTCCCCCTTCCCCCCGAAATATTGATTGTCGCATAGCTCCACCATTTATGGGCCGACTTTCAAAATTATTTTTTTGTTTGGAATGGCTTGCTTAGAGTTTGGTCGCATAATTTCCTACGAAAATCGGTGGGACAAGTCTTCCACGCCTTCGCCAAAAATATTTATTAGAGCAGAATTCTTCCATTTGCATACCGATCTTCAAAATTGTTTATATGAAAGGCCATCAAGTATATTGCTCTTTGTACTGAAGTCGGTTTTCTTTTCGCCAGAATTATTTTATTATATTCTCATGCTTTCTTTTTTTCCTTACTTTTGCTTTCGAATTTAATATAGTCTTTTCAAGCTGTTCTTTGAAGGTATTAGATGGTTCATCATCTGGTGATGATGAATCATGATCACTCTCATTTTTCTTTTCAAAAAGCCTTTCGAAGATTTCATCAGCTGGTAAAATAACCGTTGATTTGTTAGCGTAAGAAAAATAACTCGATTTATAATTATCGGAGTAATTTAAAAAATTTAATAATGAATATATTTTGATTTCACGCGTTTGGTGTATACGAGATTTTAGTGGTGTTAACAAATTAATTAATAAAATGTTATTTTTATTACCCAATTCTTCATAAAGCTTTTCAATAATAATTTCTGCAATCGATAAATTTCAATCTCTTCGCCCAAGAGCCTCGACTGCAATTTTAATTGGACGAAGTGCGCTGTATAAATCATTTAAAATCGGAATATACGGCCTTGTTCTGTAAACCGAATTCGAGTAAATTTCTCGTTTTCCAAAAATAAATAAAGCCCCATTTAGGTATTTTAAATCGTATATAGTGAATTAGTTTCAGATATGATATTTTAAGCTCTAAACAATATGAAACTGCAAAAAGTCTGCAAAAATTTCTCTAAATCGAGCTTTTTAATTCAACTCGATTTACAGAACTTGCAGGATAATTATCTTTCCACATATAAATTAAATTAAAGTATATTAAAAATTTTTTAATACAATTTTTAGCTTCCAAAAAATTTTCTAGCATAGAAATAATAGAGTTGCAGCGCGTCCTTACGTCACATCCCAAATGAATTTCTTTTCCTATTTCTTCTTTCGCATATCGTTGCAAAGAAGCCGTTTTTAATGGACGCATTTTAAAAACTTTTTTGTTATATTTTTTGAAATATAGGCATATTTTGGAACTATAGTATAATAAGGTTCTTCAAGTTCTTCATCACAATCGGAATTGTTTGAGTCATCGGATAATTCTATATTTTCATTTCTTTTCTAAGGTACTTCAACGCGGAGAAACTCTATATAGCACTTAATAAAAACCATCAAAAACTATGGAATATAATGTGAATCAAAAACCGCAATATTTCGAAAACGGGAGCTGAATGGAAAAAATTAGTATTACATAGTATTGAATGTTCATCAACACGTACAAAACTGAGGTCCAATTTGGGACACCAAAGCGTCTGTTCCGCTCTGTTATGTATGTCAATAGCTAACAAAACTCTTGAAGTTCATATATATGAATTCCGTGTTGCTATATCGGCTTTGTTCTGTGTTTCACTTAATTCATATGGCATTGTTGTTACATATATAAAAATATGTATATAAACATTTTTTATGCCATGAAAACTCACTTTATTTTCATTTCAAGTAGAACTGAATATGGTCAATTATCAAGTATGCTTTGTTATGTTTCATTTAAAGTACCTAAAATCCTTTCTTTCATTAAACGACTCTACCATATATGTATGCAACTTGGCAATTTTTCAACTTCTACCTTTGAAGGCACGGCAAAAACCCAAACACTAGTTTTGTTACTAAAAATATATTAAGATAAATTCAAGCGAATAATTGCAAAGTGGTAATTAAGTTTTACTTACCACAATATGCACGTCCTGGCATTAGTCAATGCAATTGTAGATTTGTGTTCGTGCAAGTCATTAAAAATTTATATACAAAGTGCGTGACTGCAGTAGTAAATTGTCACAGTTAAATACAACCTATTGCTTCAAACATTTATGTTATCCTACAAATAATTATATTTTTACACTCTTTAAAGGGCAAATGTTGTTCTAGATGCCACCTTGTTTAATTGTTGCCATTCATGACTACATTTTTTAAATGTTAAAATATTTTTTTAAGAACTGTTTACAAAGTAAGCAAACAGTTGCTATATGGAAATCGCTGTTTCAACAATCCCTAATATGTAATGACAAAAATATTAATATTTTATAAGTTTTTAACGGAAAATCTTTAAAAAAAAGTTATAAAATGTCCACATAAACCAGAATGTTGTAAACTACTTAACACTATATACAATAAAAATTAATTTTGAATCGAAAGGGTGAGCTTCGTAAAACTATATTCAGAAATAATTAGATGTGATTGATATTTTGAGGAACAAAAAAAAAAAATTCAACACCAATTAAATTTTCAATGTGCACAGCAGACAGAACAAAATTATTTTCTAAAGCTGCCATACTCCCAAACGCACCCAATTTACAAATAAGATATTGATTTCACCGAAGACGAAGCACACAGACGAGCAGCACCCATACAGCAATGTCTGAACTGCCATGAATAAAGCCACACTAAAACTTATTCCCAGTTGACCAAGACTTCCGTTAATGACATCGATTTCGAAATCGATATATCTCGAACATTTAATGACACTCAAAAATGAATCGAAAAAAGTTTACATATCGCTCAGATTTTTTTCAAAAACCATTGGATTTCGAAGGTTCGTTAGCAATACCAGCAGCATATTTAATGCTAGATCTAGCATTTTTTGAATTCATCTAGCATGAAAAAAATGCATTTAGCATTTAGCATATTTTTTAGCATTTTTTCGAAAAATCATTTGGCATTTTTTAGCATATTTTTGATTTTATGTTTTACTTTAATTTGTAGCTTATTATCGGATGTACAAATATCTAAATGTGATGTTCCACAGGAAAATGGACCTTATCTTCCCAAAATCCAAATCAATTTTAGGTATTTTCTAAAGGTACATATTATTGCTAACAAAAATGCATGTAAACAACCCAAAAAATTCAAAAATATTGCTTAGTTATAGCATTTGAAGTTCTAGTATGGAAATCTCAAGCTTTGGAATATTGAGATTCAAAGTTTATACAGTTTTCAAACTTTCCCTAAAATAACATACACAGTTTTCCGTGTTTTTTATAACTCCCATTTAACAATCTAGTTTAAATTGATTGTAGAATGCTCAGTATATGTCTTAGCAGTTTAATCTTAAATTTACCTAAACGTCTGTTTTTAGTCTACCTGTGAAATTTGGTCTGGGAAGATAAGGGCCCTTTTTCTGTAGAACACCGCATATAATAATGTTTCATTTTCGATACAAAAACGCGAGATAACAACAATGTATATATATCCAAAAAATGCAACAGTGTCGCCTTGTATTAACTTTGGTAGAAATGGTACCACTTATACAAATAATAAGGAAAATGAATTAAAAGATGACTGTATATTTTGATATATCTAGAATTTCGTTACTTCTTGTATTTGGCATGAAAATTGTAAACATTGGACTTTGTACAAACTGTCACAGAACCTTAAGAAATCTTTTAAAGAAAAAATGCGTTATTTTTTATTACCTAAGGGCCAGCACACACTTGCGTTTTTAAAACGCCCGTTTCTGCTTTTTTGAATTAGGTCTTGGCCCTAAGCAACCAGTTTTTTAAATTAAATTTTAAACCCTTTTTGATTTTGATTTTAAAAATCAACATTTACAGTGTTTTTGATCTACTTTTTTATGTTAAAAATGAAATAAATCAAAAAAGTTTTTCTTGAGTAGAACAAAAATCAGAAAAATGGGAGTGAAGAAAATTAAACCAATGGCAACGCTGGGAAAGTGCAGTTTAATATCAGTTTGGGAGTTATTTAATTCTCGTATTAAATTTTCACGAAAAACTTGAATATATAAGAATTAAAATCACATTCAACAGAGCCAACTGACAAGTGGTGATAAGCATAATACACGTGAGCACTAACGATGGAAGTTTAGCGGCTTCTGAAAGTGACGCTACTCTGTTCTGCTATGTACGTTGCAAAATTAAGTTGATGTTAATTTTTCCCTTGTTACTTAGAATATTAATAATGCCCAATTCTTTCTGAATATAACGTTACGAACCTTAGCCTAATAATCAATTTGGATTCACAAAGCAAATACGTTCGAAATAAACACGTTAGTTTTTTATTTGATTAAACAACTATGTTTTGTGGAAGCAAACCAAAATTTGAATAAAAAGTCTCGTCAAGTTAATTCAAGAAATTAATCTTTTTATTTTATCAAAACGTTATAATATGCATAAAAAGTTTAAAGTGGAAAATTATCTTTACAGGTTGATTAAAGTTATTGGAATGAAAAAATGATTTAGCAAATTTTACAGTTATTCATTTGACAGTATAACAATTAGAAAATTTAGACTTGCATGTATTTTGCTTGCGATCAGTGTTGCAATTTATTAACAAATCATATTAAGAAATACATGTTCTTTTATTTTAAATGCAATTATAAAATATAATAAAACACTAGCTAGATATGCACGGCGTAATCTTATACCATGCTAATTACACTGTTCTGACAAATTAAAATGATTTTTAAATTCGTGATTTTTTGGGAATTGCTAAAATTTATGTTATTTAAATTTATAATCGCACTATTTCCCAAATTTAATAACTCTTAGTAATCAATGTCAATGTGTTTTTATAAACAATAATATTCTACTGAATAAGTAAAATATTAAATTTGGGAAAAAATACGATTATAAATTTAAAAAACATAAAATGATTTTTCTTTGCAATTTTGATGATCAATTTTTCGAATTTTTTTCAGCATATTTTTAGCAGATTTTAGCATTTTTTAAATGAAATTTTAGCATTTTTTCCTCATCAGGTTTTGGCAACACTGAATACCAGTAAGCTAATATCGAAGAAATTTAGATATCGCAAAAAGGCAGGAGCAAAAGTAATTTTTTACGATTATTATCTTTATCTTTATTTATTTATTTTATTTATTTTTCAATTCTTTAACACCGTACCTCCAGGCTAAGAGACTAGCACACATCCACTAGGCTATCGTGTCAAATTTTTTTCTGTTCAATTATTGTACATATGTACATTAAACCGACTCACCGAAAAACATTTTTGTTACCCCTCTCATATTAAAGATCCGTCTTTTTAATGATGTCTCCCAAAACATTTGTGGGGTCTAGCGGTGACCGCCCATGAGCTGAACCGTGTCTAAAAGAGGTATATTTTTGTAGTTTTTTGCATGTTTTGGTATTTTTTCCTATAACAGCATATGAAAAAAAGTAAATCGTTTACAAGATTTTTTCAAGCTGCATCCAATGGAGCATTATCATTCATACCATAAGCAATGTGTTATTACATAAAAGTCACGATTTTTTATGCGTTTTTATCACAGGTGGTACTTATATTAAAATAAATTTTACTTTTTTTAGTATTATATTATTTGAGCGATTGTTTGTTTATTTGTGTTTCTAGTTACTGCAAAAGCTCTTAAGTTTATAAGCACAGAAAAAAATAACCAATGCCTCAAATAAAATAATTCCTAAAAAAGTAAAATTTATCGTGTTTTTATGGTATACTGCATTGCTAATGGTATGAATGGTAAAGTTTAATGAACTTTTGATGCACCTTGAAAAGATCTTTCAAACGATCTAATTTTTTCATGTTTTGTATTGGGACAAAATACGAAAATATGCAAAAAACTCCAAAAATAGACCTAACTTAGACACGGTCCAGCTCACGGGCGGTCATCGCTAGATTTCTCAAATGTTTTAGGAATCCTCATTAAAAATACCGGTCTTTGATTTGAGAGTGGTAACAAAAACACAATTTTCATCTTCAATTTCAATTTCAATTTCAAATAGCAAAAAAGGTTGCATTTTATTTTTAGATACATGGGAAACATAATGAAAAAAATATTGGGATCCACTTTTAGCCGTCTACCGCAGCATCAAGATTTCGTATATGAGATCAAAGTGATTAATTTGTGAAACATCATATGATGCAACATTATATATTCTTTATAGCTGTTATAACTCATTACACTCAAAATATCCACTATTTTATACATACAAGGTCAGATTTCAGACAAACTTAAGATGAAATAATGAAGCACGTGAGCACTGACGATGGAAGTGTAGCGGCTTCCGAAAGTGGCGCTACTCTGTTCTGCTGTGTACGTTGAAAAAATAAGTAGATGTTAATTTTTCCCTTGTTCCTTGGAATATTAATCGTGCCCAATTCTACACTTATAGTATATAATTTCTGCTAGCATATGTGGTTCATGTGCAATTAGCTTCATGTGTAATTTGTGTGTAATTTCACTTTGTATTCTATTTTTTAAAATTTTTTTGGCAGGTTTCTCTTTTCAAAAACCAGATTTTTTCATTTGTTTTCACCTCCTAACACTAACGTATAATGATATCTTATGAAAATGCGCCCATTCTAACTTAACCAACATTGAATATTAGCTACACAGAAAAAACTAACTTTCATTTTCAGTAAGTAAGTTCTATGAATTAGCAAACATTTTGCTTAAAAACGGGTAAAATAATTTGTAAATATCGACAAAAATATCTCAAGAATTTCATTGAAAAAACTGGAGGGTCTCAGTAAGCAAATTGTCCAAATCTATATAACAATATTTAATAATTCTACATAAAATAATTAACTGAATCAAACAAAAATATTTACTGAATTTTATTTAATATATCACACGATATTTTTTCTCAATTTATAAACCAATTTGTCTAAAAATACTTGTAAAATTCTGAACAAAATAGCTTTCTGAATCAAACGAAAATATTTACTGGAATTTTTGTAATATATCAAACAAACTTTTGTCTTAGTCGGTACAAACTTTTTTATTGTTTTTCAATTTTAAATAATATCATAATCATCCATTAAGCATTTATGAAATCGCATTTTGTTAAATGTGTTCAACTCTGTATGATTATCTAAAGACTCAAAAAAATTAATGAGAATTAATGCAGCAACATTAATGGAGTCTTATGAATACCGCATGGCATTCTTTTTGGCGATGGTGATTGTTTTCTTACCACACAAACAGTAGTTTTTGTTGTTGTGTTTGGTGCTTACGTTCTAAATAAACTTCAAACAGAAAATTCACTGATTCAGTAAGAAACATTAACTGAGAACAAAATTTTATTTAAGACAAACTTTTTTTTGAAAATTTTTTGGTGATAATTTTTTCTGTGTATAAACAATCGGATATTTAACCTAATAGATAAGCTTATTATTACAACACTATAAACGACCTTTTTTTGGTTATATTATGAAGATTTTAAAGGTTCTTCAAAAGTCACTAAATCCGTGCTAGCAGCATTACATGAGCCGAGAAGTAAAATCCAATTAAGTTTTTTTCATATCGACGGCTTATATTCAAAATCATCTATATTCGATTTTAACGAAAATCACTTTTAGATGCCAAAGCATTTTGTAAAATAAGCCGTATCTATGAAATAAATTTAAATGCAAAATTTGTTTTTTGCATATTTTATAGTAATTTGTTTGTTTCTTTTTATGAATTTTTTTGCAAACTCAATTGAAATGGAGATCATTTGATTTTTTTTGATAATCTTATATGATTAAAACTTGCTCAAACTGTAAGGAATGCCAATACATAGGGAAAATTCGCGAAAATCAGGAAAAATTTCAAAAATGTGCTTGTATATGAAGGATTACAATGGTAAGATTGATTAAAAGGCCCAAATATGAAAGAAAACCTAAGACTTTGGAAAAATTATGCTATTCGCAAGAATACCGAAAGTTCGTGAGCAGTTTTAAAACTTTAAGCAGCCCATAGTTTCTATTAAAAATCGCTAAAGCTGTAAGGAGTGCTAAAAATTCGGAGCAAATAGCGAAAATTGCGAAAAATTCGCATAATCTTGCTAACAGCGGCATGGTGACAAACTATAATATGGTTTAAAAGTCATGCAAACTGTAAAGAACTTAAAAACTTGCAAAAAATCGCTTCTATCCCAAACATTGTGAAAATTCGCGAGAACGTCGGAAACAAGCCCTAACATTGATTAGAAACCGCCAAAGCCGGATGTTCACGAAAAATTGCTAAAAGTATTGAAGAAATCACTAATTACAATAATAACAAAATATCAGAAACAGTTGTTAACATGGCGGAAATTGCAATGTATAAACGCTTTTTTTAAATTATGATATCGCAACAAAAAATCATCATATTCAGGCATGTTCTGTATTCCATGTGGAATGAAAATGTTCGGAATTGTCATAGCGTTGTTATTATAAATATTAATTTGCAACTACAATGCTTTGATAATTTCACACATTTTCATTCCACATGGAATAAAAAACTTGTCTGATTATTTTTAAAAATTAACTGAATTAATTAAATATTTTTTTTACTGTAAAATGTCCTCTATCGTATGGAGAATTTTTTGACAGGGAGATACAGTTATAACTTATATTTGAAAAAATCGTTAAATAATTATTGTTACAGACTTTTTAAAAAAGTCCTCTCTGAATAACAATTAAAAATGAGCACAAAATTTTTGGTCTTCTTATAACAGTTATGAAAGATTTTTACTTTTTATGTCTTCAAATAACAGTGATGAAAGATTTTTATTTTTAGGTCTTCTTGAGACCTTTATAAAAGCTTTTTATTTTTTAGGTCTTTAAAATAACAGTTATGAAAGCTTTTTATATTTTAGGTCGTCTTGAGCCCTTCATAAATTATTTTTATTTTTTAAGTCTTTAAATAACAGTTATGAAAAATTTTTATTTTTTAGGTCTTCTCAAGACTTTTATATAAGACCTTTATTTATTTCGGTCTTCTTATCTACACTCAAAAAAGTTTTACATTAACTGTTTGTATTTTATTTTAAAAGTTTTCCTTAAAGTAAAATATAAATGAAAATTTATTCTTTTTGATATGAAATTTATTTTTTAACTTATAATGAGTGTTATTTAAAAAATTAACATCAAAAAATAATGATTTTCTGTAAAATTTAAAAAGTTCATTTGTTTTACCTACAAAAAATATTTTGTCTGTTCTCAAGAAAACTTTAAAATTGGAAAAGTTGTCAAATATAAAATAAATTAAATTAAATTTTTTCTCAAAAGTAATTATGTGTAGAATTGGCATACATAGGTAAGGAATTATTTATTTGGCATGATATAAACAGAATTAAAATCTATAATAAAGTTTTTATTGCAGGAAAATCGTAAATGCGGAATACATTAAGAGTATCAAGGAAATCGAATGATGACTGGCCTAGGAATCCTGAATATAAAGGTAAGAACAATTTTTAAACTTTCATGTCTAATAAATAGTCTATGATTGGATGCAAATTTTTGTTCTGTTTATCGTTAACTTAAATTTAAATATTAGAGTAGAGGTGCTGATTACTATGATGGGATTATCTCGTAAACTTCAATTTAAGTTCACGATTACAACTGTAACAAAAGAGAAGAAATCAGTGATATACATATAATATGCACTTGAACCTTTTCACGAATTTTTTGCAATATATCTTCCAAATTAAATGAAAAATTATTTTGCAGAAGACCACCATGGCAAAATATTGCTTTTCCAGTTATTATTTTATACATAGTTAAGGCTAGTTTCGTTATTTTCTCGAGATTTTGGCAAATTTTTCAGATTCACCGATTTTTAATAAGTTGAGGGGTTTCCAATTCTGAATTTTTTCGCAATTTTTCTGAAAGAAGTTATTTTGTCCGAGAATAGAAACTGCTTATCGATTTTAAATAAACATATTTTACTGTTTTGATTTCGCAAATTCTTCTGATTTTCGCAATTTATTTGTTTTTTCGCGATACACCTGAATTCTCCGAGTTGTAACCATTTTTACAGTTTTAATAACCTTAAAACAGGTTCAAACTTTTCTCGATTTTAGCAATTTTTTGCGAATTTTTGCAATATTATATATTTAACAAAAAGAAATGTTATAGTAAAATGTTTAAATTTTTTTTATTTTCAGATACAAATCATTCAATTGCAATGTATTAAAGTCCTGGATTAAAGCCTGGATTAAAGCCGCAACGTAAATTATTTTTCATATATGTATGGTATAAACTATTAATTCTTTTTTTGCGATGTTTTATAATTGCTTTTTTGCATATGTATGTATGTATGTATATAAACCAATTTCAATTTCTAAATCTTTAATTAAAAAATTTGCAAAAAAACATAGTGGAATGTAAATTGTGTTACTTTATTTTGGGAGGGCTAACCGTTTTTTCAGTTGAAAAATGAAATAAAAGAGAAGAATAGTAATTTTTAAGGAGTTTAGTTAATTTATTTTAGTTAATTTATTGATAGTCAAAACACATAAATAAAAGCGAAAATTAGTCAATGTTATGGTTTTGCTTGTTAATTTTATTGATAGTTGAAAAACAGCATTAACAGAAAATATCAGTAATTTTTAAGTTTTGTTAGTTAATTTTTTAACATTGAAAATTAAATTGAGTTTGCATTTGATATAAATGAAAAAATGAGTAGACGGGGTTTCAAATGAATTTTTATATATTTTAAAATTAATTTTCAGTTGATTTGAACTGAAAAATATTTTGAGTGTATGTACATATACGAGTAGTCCACTTGCAAACACCGCTATGTTAACATAACGAAATTTTGAGAAAATCGATATACACTTCTAGACCCGAAATGGAGTTATGAAAATTTATATTACTATATATGAATGAACAGTATTGTCACAGGGAGTCATTTTCTTATAATAAATAAAATCACGCTTTAATAAAAATCTTTAAATTTGTGTTTTTAATTTAAATAAAGCCAGTTTTGTAAATTTATTTTTAACATATACACTTATGAGGTTGCATAAAATTAACATAACGAGTTTTGAATCGGTACTACACATAAATGCTAAATCTAAATAAAGCACTTTGGACAAATATTATACTCTTGTTTCTTCTTCATCATCCATTAAAGTTTCTTCCTTATCGGTTGCTTCTTCTAATGCAGCCTCATCTTGCTCTTCTTGGAGAAATCTATAATATATTATACTATCGAGAGTAGCCCAATTTGCGCCAAAATGTTTCATTAGTAGGCTTCTCACATCATTTAATTTTGCCGATTTTACGGGAACGCCAATATTTATGAAATCCGGTTCAATGTGTTGATATGATTTGCCTCTTTTACAATTACTGCCGTAATTGTTCACTTCTGATACATAATGAGATTAACCTTTTACGCCAATTTTACCATTTTTATCTTTTCGCAAAAATAATCTTTTCGAGGCATTAAATTGAAAATGCCAGGATCCAGACAATTTAAGTACGGTTCTTGTGACTGATTTCCAGTTATAAAAATTAAAGTCTCTGCCAGGTCTTAGTACCGTGCCATATATTTTGAAAATATCAAAATAGGTTCCTGATTCTACAATCACTTCTTTAGACCGTATTGTTCTTTCGATATTTCCAAAAATACGGTCGAGAGGTAAAATTAATGCCCTACGATGGGGAATATTATTGCAATACAGTGAAACTTCGATATAACTAACTTCGTTATAGCAAAAAACTCAATATAACGTATGTTTTATTGAGTCCCTTGAGAAAACCTCGTTATTGCAAAGTTTTTCATACAAAAATACACTATAGCTATAACGAACAAATTCTGAGCAAAAAAGCCTCATATAGCGAAATATTCATTCAAATGCATCAATATAACGAAATCAGAATAAGTACTGAATGGTAAAGTCCCTTTATAAAAACAGCGAAGTCTAAATGTATCAAAAAGCGCATTTGTAAAGCCTCTGTACAACGAAGTACTCCTAGAAAAGTCTCTATACAACGAAGCAAGAATAAAATTTAAAGCAAAGAAAGCTACAGTTATAACAAATTTTTTTCGTATTTCTTCAAATTTCGTTATATCAAGGCTTTGCTGATTACACTAGCTTACAAATTTTCAACTTTTTGGGATCACCTCAAAAATGAAATGTTTTCTAATGTAATTTGGGGTCACTGAATACGAATATGACATTCATATATTTCTCTTAAGAACCGTTTTCGAGATATTCGTAAAAAACGTATTTTTTGCAGTTTATAAGGCTATTTCCAAAAATCTGGAGTGCTGTTTACTTGAAATTTGGCATTGTTGCATAGATATGCTTTTCCTCTTTCTGTCCACGATTTTTGGAAATATCTTTACTAACTACAAAAAAAAATAGTTTTTCGCGAATATCTCGAAAACGGTTCTAATGAAAAATAAATTAATGTCATATTCAATTTAGCTTAAAAACATCTAATTTTGTGAGCCAGTGTTATATTTATAGCAAAGCAATAGCTACAACGAAGTATTTGCTAAATTGTTTTGACAATCGAAAGATAGAATAATTTCATTATCTTTAGGACTTTTAAGGTTAGTGTAAAACCATTTAGCTTTTAACTTGTAAATCTGAAGTTGCTCTATTTTTACTTCTTTCTTAGCTTGATCGCATTCACGTGAAATAGCCTCATTTAACTGGATGCACTTTGAGCAGGCATCTGTAGCCGGCGTCTTAAAACTTAAGTTAAAGTCTTTGTTAAATATACGTCGAATAATTCGTACTAAACTGGAACATTTTCTGGATTATTACTATAAATCTCATGAAGTTTTTTTATATTGAGGTGGCTGGATAAATATTGCACACTACATCTTCCTCGCATATAATGTGATTCTATACTTTTAGGTCCCTTTATGTATGCCTTAACCGATTCAAAACGATCCGAATACCGTAAACATTTTCTTTCACCACCTCTTCTCTCTTTTGGGAGTTCTATTGTTGTTAAATGATTCTTACAAATTCTTTGCAATCGGTCCTTAGATACTCCCAAAATAGTAGTAAACGCTGTCTGGCACACTTTCTTTAATATAATTTGGCATTTTCCATTGTATTTCTCAACGTTTTTTGGTATAAAATAATATATTGTTTGAGATTTTCTTTTTCCTTCTGTTTTCGGAGTTCGTGCTATACAGTTTTTCCAATAAAAATATATCCTAAGTTATTTTGTTTGACGATGAATAAAAATTTTGGTGAAATTTACTGTAGTCCTTTTAGGATAAATCGCTGCACTTGTAGCCCTGTTTTGAATTTCCACTTTGGAATTTTTGGCCGACCTTTACGTTTGTGCCTGAAGTAGAAGAGAGAAGCACTCAAAATTCATTTCTGCAGAAAATGCAATCATAGACCCATGACTGATTAAACAATGGCGAAGTGAAGTTTAGCGCTAATGCTTTAAAGATATTTAAGATCTCAGCATTAACTACCAAACATAACCTTACCTGTTATACTTTGCAACGTCTCTCTTCCATGTTGATTTATCAGCAATTATTTTGCGTCCTCTTCGATTCGGTGCTTCATTAACTTCGATTTCTTGAATGCCTATTATTTACAAGTAGAATAATACCACAAAAAGATTATTTTAATTACGTATGTTTCAAATTCAACAATAAATACGCGAAGTGACATTGATTCAAGATGACAGAATTTGCAGAAGTTGCTACGTAACATTGCGACTTTTGAAAGTTTATATGTAACTTAGAGTTATTTGAAAGTGAACTGCCAAGCAATATAGACAGTTTTGCAGGAGCAATGAATATTTAACCAGAACTTACGCGTAACTTACAGAGTTTTGAATGAGATTGATAAGGGGTCAGGGAGGCATTTTAAAAAAACAAATAAAATGGCGGCTTTTATAGAATTTTTATTTTTTTAACATAGCGGTGTTTGCAAGTGGACTACTCATACATACAATTGTATAAAACAGGAACATTATATCTTGCATCTGACTATCGTGGACAAGAAGCCAAAAATTGTGAAACATCGCATATATAGCGAAAATTCGCAAAAAAAATGCTGAATTGCAAACAAACTCTAGCGTTGATTTCACATCGCTATAGTTGTAAGGCATGCCAAAAGCTCGGAAAAAATTGCGAAAATTACGAAAAAGTCGCAAAAACTTACTAACATTAAAAATATATTGACTAGAAATCGGTAAAACGGCAAAAAGGCAAAAAACTGACAGAAAAAAGGCAAAAGCAAAAATAGCGAAAATGCGCAAAAAATTACAAAACTGCAAACAACCCTTGAAATTGCTACAAATAGCTCAAATTGGGAGCAATGCAAAAAGCTCTGTAAATCGATTTTTCGCTATTCTTACGATAAAAGTGATCTGTGGCGATATTTGGCTTCTTTTCCACCCATGATAGTAGCTAGATACGGAGATATAATGTTACTCTTTTATATAAGTATGTCTGTATATGATAGATATAAAGACCGAAACATATAAAAATCTTGAAATATAAAAATCTTTCATAGCTGTTATTTAAAGACCTGAAAAATATAAGTTATTTATAAACGGATCAAGAAGACTTAAAAAATAAACATTTTTCATAATAGTTATTTAAAGACTTAAAAAATAAAAATCATTTACTAAGGCCTCAACAAGAGCTAAAAAATTAAAAGCTTTCATAACTGTTACTTAAAGAGCTAAAAAAGTCTATCATAACTATTATAAGAAGATATATAAAAACCTTTTTGTAATGGTTATGGAAGACGAAAATAAATAAAGATATTTTTTAATAATTATGGAAAAAGTAATATTTTTTGGGTTGTCTATAATTGTTATTACAGGACCAATACGTTTGTAGCTTGTTTTTCTGTGACCAATTGGACATTACAAAATAACAATTATATAACAAAACCCTCTAGGTATTGTTCATAATAAATTAGGAAATGTTTAAAATAGGTTTATGAAACAGATTTCCATACAAAATTTAATTCATAAACCTCTGATAAATCTATATTACATATTATGAACAACTTAACCTACATGAATTTGTTAATATACATAAGATTGAACCCCGGATTTTAAAATATATTATAGAATAAAGATTTTAGAATATCCTATCAATAAACGAAGTACACCGTTTGTATGCTCTCCTAAAAAGTTGTGATTTTGCATATAGAGGATTTTGAATATAAGCCGTCCCACAGTGGTTCCAATTGAAAAAAGGGTAATAAATCTGTACCTTTGAAGCTTGCGATCCTTAAAAAAAACGATGTGCTTCAAAATCATGGAGGCAGGCCTAAGCTTTAAGAATGTTGAAATTTGGACCACTCTGTTGGCTCACACGGTGAGCTGCTTGGTATCAAAATTGACTACCTCGGCCATGAAAAGCTTCGGTACACTCATAACTTTTACAAATAATATCTAATTGATGACTACATAAAAAAATACTCTTTATTTTATTAAGATATCTTCAATATTTTTAAAAAAAATTTGGCTTTGAAGTTTAAAATTTTGGTTTTTGGCCTCGACTTTGTTCTCTATTTCATCCATATCTGCGGTAAAAGCATGGGCAAAAACTTTTGTAATTTCTGTAATCGGTAGTACTTTATTAATGGGCTACAAAGTAATGAGTGGTACTTATTTATCTTATTACTATGATTCAAATTAGAGCTACTACTTAGTTTTTAATAAAACTAGTGCGTATTTTTATCATTACCTGAAAGTAGTTACAATTGGTTGATATGTATTAATAACATAAGTAGACAACCACTTTTGAGTCAAAATGTGTTTGTATATGAAACCTAATTTTGGTCGCTTAAACTTATAAGTCAACAATATCTGATTCGGTAAAGTTCTTGCCTTCATAACTGAACGAGTACAGGGTCGAGTCCCAGCTGGGTCACAAAAATAAAAATATATAATAAAATTGAAAAAAATAAATAATTTGATTTGTTTATTTGACTACTTATTTGTTAGCTTCAAGTAAGCCATATAATAACTAGTTGATTGCTGTGAAAATGTATATACATTTGTAAGAGGTACCCCTTATTTTTTGGACTTCTCAAACAAAAATAAGTAGGTATCGAGTCAAATGGTAAGTAGTTACGACTTAAATCCTCATATACTTTTTTGCCTATTAGTAAGAAAAGTTTTTGCTGGGATGTAGTCTTGAAAAGGAATCAAAGTTAAGACTTTGAAATGAGAGTAAAAAAAAAACTAAATTTTGACAAAGAGCTTAATTCTGAAATATTTGAATTAGTGTAAATTCAATTTATATTATTAAGCGTGGAGCGTTGGAATATTCAAATTAGATTAGCAGAACGGATCAGTACTACTGATTTCGACAGGCCGGTACACCGTCTCATCAGCGTTCTTGTTCACTTTTACCACTTATGAAGGTGGATGCTTTTTACAAGGAAACATCAGCTATTTAACTAATTTTTATCGCAAAATAGAATACACGACTTTTTTCATGTAAATTCTTGTATTAATTTTTAGTTTGCCGAAATTTCCCTATGTGACTAATAATCCAACAGTCACAAGCTCTTATTAGCTCTTGTTTTCGCTTTTGATTGGCATTTTATCAATACCTACAATCAAAGCTGTTTGTGTGTTTGTTTTTATGCATGGCTTAGACTGCGTTCAGTTATAGAGCTTAATTGCTCGACGTTTTTTCAAAAAAAATTTTCAAAACAAAATTTTAAATCGATTAAAGCATGCACGACACTACCCCGACTAGAAATTGTCCCAATACACATATTGGGGCCCACTTGGGAATTAATGGGGCAAACCAAAAAGGTTTATCCCATTCGGAATCTGGCCGGGAATCTGTTGGGATAGCCCTCCTACAAATTAGTGATTTAACATCAGTTCTTCCCAAGTCGGAACCTACTGGGAACTTGTTGGGAAAATCTATCTATCTATTTTCTAACAAATAAAAAATTTTAATTTATAAGCAACCTTTGGAATATAAAAACTTTAAAAGTGTGAAATTAATTTTAAAGAAATTGAAATTTTGTTTTTTAATATTTATTGAATATAAAATAAAATATTTTTCAAAAAAGGATACGTCGGTATGTATTTATGTATGTAAATACTTACATAGGTAAATACGAGTAAGTATGTATGTTTGCATCTATTCATATATTTATGTGGCATTATAATGATTATCAAAAATTAATCTTTCATTGCAGCGAAATGGGAGCTAAGAATATTACATTGTAAGAAATCTAATGATAACTATCTTAGGAGGCCTGAAAAGAGCTGCAACTGAAATGTTGAACTTGTAAATTCAAGCACGATAAAACAAGGTAAGCCCACTTCAGCAGCAAAATATTGTGCTCAATATGTCAAACATACATGCATACATAAATATATGTTTTATATATATATATATATATATATATATATATATATATATATATATATATATATATATATATATATATATATATATATATATATATATATATATATATATATATATATATATATATATATATATATATATATATATATATATATATATATATATATATATATATATATATATATATATATATATATATATATATATATATATATATATATATATGTATGTATATGTGCGCTATTTACAAATTTTTTTAATTTTTAGGCCCCCAAAAACCAGATAAAGCTTATTAGATTATATTCTTGAGTGTCCAAAACCTATTGCTTAATACATTTTATATATGTTATATGCACATATGTATTTGCAATAAATGCACACAAATCTCATAAAAAAAATTATAACTGCCGGTTTTTGTAGATCAAGGATTTAGTTTTTGCCATATTTCACTCATGTCCTTATTTTTCGCTTGATCTTTCTTAACCGAACTTTAAAATTCATTACTACGTTTTCCTACGGATTATTTTTACAATTATCAGCGTTGTCAGTTTAGTCTTTTCAAGGTTAGATTTAGCCTATTATTTTGTCTTTTAGCCTCGAAATTACCGTTTTAGCTTCGTGGCTTTTTAACCCTTTTTATTTTTAATTTAGCTTCTATTTTTGTCCGATTTACTCTTTTCTATCCTATTAGAAATACCGACTTAGCCCCTTTTTTCCTCCTGCTCCTGGCAACACAGTTCTTATGTAAATAAGTATGTATGTACATAAAAATGTCTCTCATTTGAATATATTAACGGGGAATGGTAATGAAATTTTATCTATTTTCAGATTCAAATATATGGAGCTTGAGACTGTGCGTTACTGAGACATCAAATCATATACATATTTTATAATTTAACATTAGGTATAATTTTTATATATGTTTGTATGTACCTATAATAGTTTGTATTTATTGTAATAGCTGTCATAAATATTTGCATATGTATACGCATAAATACATTATTGTTTTAAATGCAATTTATAGAAATTTTTAAATTAAGGATAAAATATGGATAAAATATAATAAATAAATTAAATGAGAAATCGTTCATTTTCACTTAATTGGGCAACCCAATTGCACCCAAATCGGGATCTTATCGGGATTGCCGGTGGGGAACCTATAAGTTTTGCCCCATCAGGACCCAAATACGTTTCTGCGTTACATCCCAACTAGGGAACCAATTGTACAACTCAGTTGGTTCCCTATTAGGAGCTCATGATAATTTCTAGTCGGGACATTTAGTATTGGATTAAAATGGTGAATAAATTTTCCAAAAGAAGTAAAATTTTCAAAAGCATTTTTTACTTGCATGAAAACTATATTAAACTTAATTTTTTTAGTTTTTATTTCTTTACTATTTATTAAAAAACATAGCAATCATCTTATGGTTAAACAAATTTGAACGATATATTAAACGGGAAACGGAAAATCCAAAATATTTAGGACAAGAGAACAAAGCGTATGAGTAATATGATGGTACCATCACATTACTCATACGTTTTACGTTTGTCCACTATTGTCCGCATTTTTTAGCATATTTATTTTTTTTTAATTAAAAATGCATAAAAACAATTTTTTAATTAGTAAAGAAATAAAAATTAAGAAATGAAGTTTAACACAGTTTTCATGCAGATAAATAAAATGCTTCTGACCATTTGACAATTTTTGGAAAATCTGCTCTCCTGGCAACATTTTTGGTTTAAGTTTAATAAGTTAAAGTTTTCTATTTTCTTAAGCAAGTTCATGCAAATGTTATTAATACTCGAGAGCTACCTGTCCAATTTTGTCCAAATAAATTTAGAAAAATTGTAAATTACAATGCCTTTATTCTATTCCTATATTATTTCTCAATATACTCAATAGCTTAAGTGTTATAAAAAAATTTTTGGTGAACAAATTTTTTTGCTTTGAAAATAAAAATTTTTTAACTTCAAAAGATCACGAAACATCGAAATCGGCAAAATTGAGAACTTTTATTACTCTATCGTAATTATCGTAAATTTATCGTAATATCGAAATATGAAAAAAATCAAACATGGCTCGTGAAAATAGATGGATGGGGTTTTAATTTCAATTACGTGAACTTGTCACATTTGATAAATTGGATACACTTTGTTACGAGTAATTGAGTTGATAAATGCGTGGTGTTTATAGTTGTTTATTCATATTTTTTTAATTCAACAAGTGTTTAGGAAAGCGAAAAGTGTAAATTCATCAGCAATATATTGTTTATAAATTCAAGTCATCTTACTTTGAAAATGCCGAAATCACTGGACTTGTTTGTTGCATCAGTGAAAACTCGCAAAGCTGATGAAAAACAGCGACACTCTGTTTTTATTTGGCGTGTATCACATCATATCGTGGGAGCCAAATTGCCGTCAAATAGACAAGTTTTGGAAGTATTTTTCTACAATATGCGTTTTTTAAAACTAACCTCAAAAGAGAGTGCTAGGCTAACGATTGACGCCGTTCCTATATTTTTGCAACAGGCTCGTATAACAACTCGCAACACTGATAAATATGCTGGAAAGCTACTTAAAACATGCGAAGATTGGGAAGCATTTAACAAACAGCCACAGTTTTTATTAGAGCGTTAGACGATCTTTTTGATATTTCGGCTGCTGACGCATTGACGACGATGAGAAATGAGGAAGATAAAGAATTTTTGGGAAAACAGTGACAGAAAGGACGACCCGGTTCAATGTTAGGCATTGATATGAAATTAGCATCCAAAGAAGAAAGATCGCAATTGAGAAGAGAAAAGGAAGAAGCGCGAACATTGAAACATGGAGAAAAAATTTTTAAATGTATGAATCAAGTAAGTAATTTGATTTTGCCTGCTGTATTTCTAATTGTACAATTATTATTTCTTGTGTAAATTAAATATTCTCTCCTTTATAGTTCGCCATGAAAGTGAATATGAAATTGAAGTTGAGGCTATGGATAATGAGAATGCTGATTTAGACGATGAATTTAAAGTTCAAAAATCTCAAGTACGTCGTTCTATTACAAAGAAAAACTGGGATACGCCACGGTTGTTCTCTATATTATGATATTGAAAAATTTTAAATCATTCGTTTTCATTCCTTTTTTTGGGTTTATGTGCCAGACAGAATGGCGATGCATATTTTAATGGCTACCTTAGATGCTTTAGAAATATCTTCAGATGATGTTATACTCAATCGTGCGACTCTACAGCAGTTACGTAAAAAATTACCTGCACTATCAAATAGGTGAAGCTAAATCTGAGCTTATCGACACTGTACGTATTGCAAGGACACTAAGATTCATAGATGTCTCTCTCGGACAAACTTACCTTTTTCACGTATTATCATGTGAAAGACAAGTAGTATGTATCAGATAAAATGTTAATGAACTCAGTTATGTACAATGTACGTTGTACATGTATACTGTAAAACATATAATTGAATAAGTTTATTTATTCTTATCTTTTCTTTTATAGTTATGTACCAACGATCATTTAGTGGTTCACTGGGAAGGAAAGATTTTCTGCAATTTAGTCGGCAGATCTAATGTGAATCATATAGCAGTTCTCGTGAGCTGAAGCATCGCTGAAGCTGTTCATAATATATTAATAGATTGGAAAATTTCTGATAAAGTTGTGGCCTCGAACGTTGATACTACTTCTACAAACTCTTGCCTTGAACGAGGTGCTTCTTTTGGACGAACTTCTGGGGCAGAAGGGTGCAGCTTACCTTAAAAAAAAGGAGTTAGACTCACACTCTTGACTAAGGAAAAAGTAGTTATATAAACGGAAAAACATAAAAGTGAAAATTTTCGTCCATTAAAAGTACTAAACACCATTACTTTTCTTTTTATGGTATATCATTTTTTAATTTGTGTACCAGTTTAGCTAAAAACTGCATGTAAGATGTTTTTACTAAGAACTTAAAAAAATCTTGTCTCCCAATTACAAATATAGCTTATTAGAAAAAGTTTAACTTTAATTAGAGGACTGCACAAATATACTCGAAAGTACTCGTCTTTATGTTTGTGTGTGCATGCATGTTTTTTTATGTATGTATGTATATATGTATGCATATATATATATTTGGTCGTGGCTATGTATGTACACATATACATGCACACACGAAATTCATACGAGTACATTCTACGAATATATTTGAGCGCACTTTGCAGCCCTCTAACTTTGATGGCTTATAACTAATCGGTTAATTAGTACTAGAAAAAAATACATTTCTAGTTAGTCTGAAGAATAGCCTACTAGATTGCAATAACAAATGAATTCAAAGAGAACACAACAAACTGTTTTGGCCATTTATCACTGCAAAATCAATAACATCCGAATGCTTCTTGTCGACATATTGACCACTAGTTTGCTATCCACTTGAAACTACAATTAAATCCAATAGGCAAAGCACGACACGTTTGGGTTATTAGCCGAGAACCGCAAAATATAAGTTTAGCGGCCAGCTGCCAAAAAGTGAGATATATAAGAAGTACAGTTTTGAAAAGAATGCTTAAAATACTCTTACACTCCAGCTTGCTGGGGTAGGTGTAGGGTTATCTTCATCCATAAAGGTGGCAAGACTTTCCACACTAAACCTAAGGACTTCAGACCATTCAGTCTGACATCATTTCTGCTCAAAACCCTAGAAAGAGCTATTGATATACATCTGAGAATGTGTATACCCGTGACACTTCTCTCTCCCTCACAACATGCCTATACCAAAGGCAAGTCTGTGGAAACTGCCCTACACTCTCTGGTCAGCCACATAGAGAAATCTCTGGAACACAAAGAGTTCACTATGGTGGCCTTTTTGGACATAGAGGGCGCCTTTAACTACGTCAAACCCGATTCCATTATCTTGAATATGATAGAACTAGGGATTGATTCTAATATCTGCAGTTTCGTTAAGAATCTGCTAACAAATAGGGTTATAAGTGCCTCGATTGGAAATGTTACTGACTACAGGACAGCCAATCGAGGCACTCCACAAAGGGGGGGTTCTATCACCACTCCTGTGGAATCTGACTATTAACCGCTCTGCTGCTAAGTCTGGAGTGTAAGATGATTAAGACTGTCGCATGCGCTAACGACGTGGCGGTAGCCAACTCTTGCAAGCACCTGAGTACAATCTTTCATTGTATGGAGTCCGCACTGGCACTCGTTAGTGAATGGAGTGTCAATTGTGGGCTGGGCGTCAATCCAGCTAAGACTGAATTGGTGCTTTTTTCTAGAAAGTACAAAGTTGAAGACTTTGTGCCTCCCAGACTCAACGGGATCACATTAACGGTCGCGGATAACGCCAAATACTTGGGCGTAATCCTAAATAGCAAACTATCTTGGAATCTAAACACCCAGTATAGAGCGGATAAGACCCTCGTGGCTATCTATACGTGTAAAAGAGCCATTGGTCGCAGCTGGGGCATAGAGCATAGAGGGATCAACTGGATCTTTGAAGCGGTAGTCAAGTCCATTTTATTTTATGGTGCATTAGTTTGGTAGGAAGCGGTAGAGAAAGACTCTAATATCAGAACACTTAATAAAATATTTAGGCTGACAGCGACCCTGATAACAGGTGCGCTCAAGTCGACTCCAACGAAAACACTCTTCACTATGACGAATTGGCTTCCGGTGGAGGGTACGGCGAAGCAGCAAGCTTTATTCTCAGCGATCAGGCTGAACGCTACATGCCCATGGTCACGAACTGATTATGGGCACTCCAGGATTCTGCGACAGCATCAAGGAATTCACAACAATATTGATTATTGCGCACCGAAGCTTTACTTTGGTGGGCTGTTCCTCTCACTTGTTCCCAGCAGGGAACAGTACTTCTCATCTCTCAACCCTGATGGAGCGATCAAAGTCTTTACGGATGGCTACAAAAGGGGCAACAGAACTGGCGGAGATTTCTATGTGGAAAACTTCTACGTAAGGGTCCCATTTAGGCTGCAGGACGGTTGTAGCGTCTTGCATGGCTTAGGTACTATAGGATAACGGAAGATATCTATAGACATTCGAGAGTAACACTGGGTTGGGTTCCGGGACACCCAGATTGTCCCGGGAACGATATTGCGGACGGAATTGCCAAACAGGGCGTGACATTGAGCAACTCGGTGATGATTTAGACCCATCCTTCTGGCATGCGTCTCAATATTACAGTGCCCTGTGATCACTGTTACTAATAGTTTCGTTCGACCTTTACCGAGCGTGAGCAGATCTCGTGTCCTGCTGAGGTCATATTGGGGCCATATGGACGTAGCCTCGCGCAAGGTGCCTTCGCGTTCCCACCTATATTGTGCCAGCCTGAATGATTCAAGATGTATCGGTGATTTACAATGTGATAGAGGGATGTCCAAAACTTACCCAATTGTATGGAAAACATGGTCGATGTACCATTACAATGTCCTAGGGCTGGACCATATAGCCAAACTTTGCACTACATAGGAGTAGTCTCAAAGCAACTCTATGTGAACACTTGGTGGGGCACTCAAGTATTCGTGTTGAAATTGTTAAAACACGAGCACTTGTCGCCCAACTACAAACTCTTGTTTGTAAATGACATGGTCTTTGTCTGCATTACATCGGACTATACTTAAAATTACTCTATATGACTATTAGATGGATCACTCACGTGTTCGTATTTTAACGATTGCACGTGTCAAAAAGCAAACTCTTGTCGGTTAAGTAGAAGCTTTTGCTTACTAATGACATGGTCCATTACTGCATTACATACTACCATGTTGTAACACTCCATTTCAGCTGAAATGGACTACGTAGTCCAATATTATCTGTAGGGACTTAGCCGCGAAGCACATACTCAAACTACGAATAACATAGTGTATGTATGGCCACCACTGGTATCCCTCTATCACATTGTAAATCACCGATACATCTTGAATCATTCAGGCTGGCACAATATAGGTGGGAACGCGAAGGCACCTTGCGCGAGGCTACGTCCATATGGCCCCAATATGACCTCAGCAGGACACGAGATCTGCTCACGCTCGGTAAAGGTCGAACGAAACTATTAGTAACAGTGATCACAGGGCACTTTAATATTGAGACGCATGCCAGAAGGATAGGTCTAAATCATAACGACTGCTGCAGAAGTTGTAATGATGAGGAAGAGAAGGAGAGTGTTCTCTATCTTCTATGGCAGTGTCCTGCTCTAGCCAGCTTAAGGACGAGAATCTTGGGCGCTAGCATATTTCCAGACTTAGAGAGTCTGGCTAATGCAGGGCTAGTCAGGCTATCATCGTACTTAGTTCAATCGGGATGGTTTGACACGGCGGCAGAGCAGTCGTAATTTCTATGCCCTGTCTGCTCTAGGGTATCACAAAGGGACCGAATCAACGGACCCAAGTGAGTCACTTCTTCAGTCGTAACTGCCCTCCTAACCTAACCTTGCCTAACAGTGTTGAAATTCTTTGATTAAAAAGGTGTGACGAGAATCGATGAAGCCAGGTTATGATGAAAATTTTCAACAAAGATGAACATATTTTCTAGCCAGAAAAAATAAAAGGCCATGTTTATGGTAATAGTCTTTACTATCAAAACTTTTATTTTGTTTTTATTTAAAACAAATGTCAGTTGGTATTAAAATAACATTTAATGTTTATCCTCCAAGCAAATAAACGAACGTAAATTGTTACAACAAGTGTGTACATTGCAAAGCTTTTGTTTAAAGTTTAAACCTACATACATTAAAAGAATGAAAACTTTATGCACATGTGGTTTCAACCATATACAAACTCACATGTAAATGACATGTACACAGTATTTAAAAATATATATACCAGTGGTGGCCATACATACACTATGTTATTCGTAGTTTGAGTATGTGCTTCGCGGCTAAGTCCCTACAGATAATATTGGACTACGTAGTCCATTTCAGCTGAAATGGAGTGTTACAACATGGTAGTATGTAATGCAGTAATGGACCATGTTATTAGTAAGCAAAAGCTTCTACTTAACCGACAAGAGTTTGCTTTTTGACACGTGCAATCGTTAAAATACGAACACGTGAGTGATCCATCTAATAGTCATATAGAGTAATTTTAAGTATAGTCCGATGTAATGCAGACAAAGACCATGTCATTTACAAACAAGAGTTTGTAGTTGGGCGACAAGTGCTCGTGTTTTAACAATTTCAACACGAATACTTGAGTGCCCCACCAAGTGTTCACATATAGTTGCTTTGAGACTACTCCTATGTAGTGCAAAGTTTGGCTATATGGTCCAGCCCTAGGACATTGTAATGGTACATCGACCATGTTTTCCATACAATTGGGTAACCTTTGGACTAGTCCTAGTCCTCTATGGATTATAATTTACATGTGTATGGACTAGTCACGTTATCTGTATGGATAGATAGGCTGTGTGTCTCACAAACAGTGTACGTGTGTTGATGGTAAAAAAAACAGACTATACTCGCGAGTATAGGAAATTGAGAGAATTGCCGCCACTGATATATACTAATAAAATTATTATGAGAAAAATGTTAATCCAAAACCACTGCCCAAACAAGCTGCAACAGCGTTTCTTGCCTTTAGATATTGTTTTTTGTGTTTCAACAGTTTCACAGCAAACCATAAAAATATGTATGTTTGTCATTCTGCTGCTATTTGTTCCCTGAAGTGCCAGTTGCTACCGACGACATTTTCATCGATGATGTCTGCAAGATAATCAATGATTTGCCGCCTATAAAACACATTTCGAAATAAATTTGGCGACAAGGTGATATACGTTGTCGTGTATAAAGAATTTGTTCTGACAAGATTATGAAATTATATGCTTAAATATAAGCCTTATTGACTTAACGATAAGATTGGAAACAACTGCATCGAAGTTGTCATCAGACATCGACAAGAAGAGTAATAGCTACATCGAAATTGTCGTGTGTACTGTTTTATTGACGACAACATGAGTAACAAATGCATCGAAGCTGTCGTGTGTACGGTTCTTATTACCGACAGCAAGAGTAACAACTGCATCGAAGTAGTCGTGCATCCATTTATATATATTAAAGAGTTTCAATAGTTGGCTTGGACTGTCGTGAATACATTGTAAGTTATAGATACTTGTTTCGAAAATGCATCGATGATGTATCGAAGACATGGCCTATCTGGTTAGTCTAGATTAGTAGTGTTCGAACAAACACTATCTTATTCTATGTTTCTATATGTGCTTCGCGGCTAAATAGACCCTGCAGATAACGCAACTAGTTCATACATGCATGTAAAGTATAATCCATAGAGGACTAGGACTAATCCAAAGGCAACCCAAATATATGGAGAAAACATGGTCGATTTAACATTACGATGTCCCAGGGCTGGACCATATAACCCATTTTTGCACTATATCGGAGTATTCTAAAAACTAATCCATGTCACTTGATGGAGCACTTACTTGTTCGTGTTGAAATTGTTAAAACACGAACACTTGTCGCTTAACTACAAACTCTTGTTTGCAAATGACATGGGCATTACATCGCGCTAGTTTTAAAACTAAAACTACTGTATGTCGCTATACGATGGAGGACTCAAGTGTTCGTGTTCGAACGATTGCACTCGTTAAAACACAAACTCTTGTGTATTAACTAGAAGCAATTGTTGGCAAATGACGTGGTCCATGACTGCATTACATAGGACCATGTTGTATCTAGTTTGTTTTATCTAAAATGGAACACGTAGTCCAATATTATCTGTAAGCGATATACTGTGAGTTTCACACACAGTGTACGTGTTATGTTATGTTAAAAAGCAGCCTATGCACGAGTGCATACGAAATTGAAAGAATGTCCGCCACTGGTCTAGGAACATGTGCTTACCCTGCATATAACGGGACTAGTCCATACACGCATGTAAAGTATACTCCATAGAGGACTAGGACTATTCCAAAGGTAATTCAAATGTATGGAGAAAATATATTGGATTTAACATTAAGATGTCCTAGTACTAGACTATATAAACCAACTTTTCATTGCATCGGAGTAGTGTCAAACTACTGCATGTCACCACTTGACGGAGCAGTCAAGTGTTCGTGTTGAAATTGTTAAAACACGAGCACTTGTCGCTTAACTACAATACTGTTGTTTGAAAATGACATGGGCCTGCATTACATCGGACTAGTCGTAAGACTACTCTATGTCGCTATACGATGAAGCACTCAAGTGTTCGTGTTTGAACGATTGCACTCGTTAAAACACAAACCCTTGTCGGGTAACTAGAAGCCATTGTTGGCAAATGACATGGTCCATGACTGGATTCCATATCCATTTTAGCTAAAATGGACCACGCAGTTCAATATTATCTGTAGGATATATATATATATATATATATATATATATATATATATATATATATATATATATATATATATATATATATATATATATATATATATATATATATATATATATATATATATATATATATATATATATATATATATATATATATATATATATATATATATATATATATATATATATATATATATATATATATATATATATATATATATAGCTTGACACGCAGACAATCTCTTTGAAGCGAAATGTTTTAAGCAAGGATGCTATGTTTCTGAAAATATGTACCCCAAATTTCTCTGTCGGCAACTCAGTTAAACTTAGAATGGTAGCACGGTGCAAACAATCACGCACCTCGATTAAAAAAAAAGTATTTTATGTCTTACTCCGATCTTTGAACTATTTTTTTTGCATTTTGGCAGTAGCCTTTGATCATTAACCCCACATTTTCACGAGCCATAGGCTTGAACATGACGCGAACATGTCGCCGGAAGAGCAAGTGTAAGAAAATCATCAACTTCTTTGTTGCGGTAAATACGTGCGATGTCCAGTATCTGCCTTATCAAAGTATTTTGTGATAGTGAAATAGAGATGGAATATATACCAATTTGCTTCTGTTTCTTTTCTTACTATTGAAAATGGTTTTGAAGGTGAATCTCATGGCGAACGGTGATGCTCATCCATATGTTAGGGCATCGATGTTAGAGAATGGACGAAACATAAACATTAGCAGTATATATTAGCCATGTGCGGTGTCCGACATGATGATCATGCGAAGTTCATGGGTAATGTAGAGCCCCAGTAATAGCAAGAGTATTATTTTGCGGATGTTTTGTATGTTAGCCTTTGTGAATGTAATTTTTTTGCTCTCTGTCTCTACGTTACCACGGTTTTTTTTATACGATAAATAGATCGACCGCTATGTATATAATATTACTGAAGATAGTAAAGAAAAAATAAAAAAAGTCGAAATTTTTTGAATAAAATGCAAAAGGCCAGCTGGTCCTGAATATCGCAGAGAAATTTGTTTAAATTTTGTCTAAAAGATTTTGTGTTTTATATCGTTACGAACTTTTTGTTGAAATACTGTTTAATCTCAATAAGAATGTTCCTTTTGGTTGTTTAATTAATAATAAATATATTTTTCATTCAAATTGTGCGTGTTTTTGAAACTACCAACAGGGGTAGGGATGATCGGACATTCCTGCGCCCATTTAAACTTTGCTTAAATGTGCTACCATCCCAACGTTAACTTTTAACGCACGTTAAGCTTACTATTTCGCAAGTAATGGTGGTTGCTGCCTGGTTTACTATTAATGTAGCCAACTGATTAATATCACATTGCGATGTTCTAGAACGTAGTCAATTGTCCGATTCTGCATTACTTTTTAACTATGTATTTTTGAAGAGCTATGAACATTAGCATAATGAGTGTTGTGTTTTTCTTCCGACGGGTTTTTTTTGAATTTGGAACGATTTTCCGTCATCCCACGTCAAATTTGGTTTGTAAACAGACCGGTTTCGGCTATGTGCCATCTTCAGTGTTCTATTGAATACTAAATTCAATAGAACACTGAAGATGGCACATAGCCGAAACCGGTCTGTTTACAAACCAAACTTGACGTGGGATGACGGAAAATCGTTCCAAATTAGCATAATGGTTCAATAAAATAAAATTTTCTTGGACACCCCAAAAAGCCTTTCTTTTGATAAAAGAAATGTAAGTTGTTGTTTCTTTTTAAATAAAAATCACAAGTGCCGTAAGGCGGCCTAATTTGTTTTTTTTTTTTTAATAAAATCGTAGCTTTTTCAAATTATATCTTAAGTAGAAAAATTTAAGGAAAAGTGATAAGTTGATTTTTTTCATAAGCTCCATATATATGGAGATATTCTTAATAATAAACTATATAGTGAAAAATGTTTGCTTTTGCTGACACTTTTCTCGTCAAAAGGAAAGTCTGTACAAATTACATTTGTACACTATTTTTGTATAAACGTATTTTAAATAATTTTTCTTGAATTTATAAAATATTAATTGCACATTGGTAAATCCAGTTTTGCTACAAATTAAAGTAAAATTAAAATTGTAAGAAGTTACAAACTTTACTTATTACCGATCACTTGAATTGTTCACTTCAATTTTTTAATATCTCTTAACTCTCAAAAAAATACTTACCTTTGGATGTTGAATGGAATACCTATGGATTAAAATAAAACTTAACTTAATAAGATACCTACTAGTGCCTACTCATTTCAAAGGAATTAAAATCTACTCAAATATATTAAAAGTAGGTTAAATCAACAAGGTATGAATCCCTAACCCCGATCTCTAATTCATCCAAAAGAAAATATAATTAATAAAACCCCTTTTTATCTCTCCCACGCACTCTGCAATTATAATCACTCCACTCATGAGCGAAATAATTGGCATACACCTCTACACCTCTTAAAGGTTGGTAGTCGTCACTAAATACAAGACCAACATTTTAAGACTTTATAATAATTGCCAATATGCATGGCAATTTATTCAAAGTCTATTTTCGATCACCCTGTTCGCTGTGATATAGTTGGATCCCGAATTTCACTGGTATTTACTTTCAAATGAGTCACACATCTGTAAGAGCTTTAAGTGATTTTTGGCTTTCTTAAAATATGGTTCTTAGTGTGACGGTAAAAAATTTTATTTCATACTTTAGTTGGAACTTGGCATTTCTGAATACGACATATTTTACATCAAATTTGTGATTTTAGTCTGTATTTACTAAAATTCCAAAGTTGGGAATCAAAAACAATTGCCACTATTTAAAACTCATATTTTTTTGTAAAAAATTTTCTTAAGACTTCCGAGATTTACAGAAGATCGCCTTAGTTTTTTTCTTGGTATTTAGTACATAAATTCCCATATAAGTAATTGGAAAGTTTCACCAAAATATATAATATCACTACACAACAGCCAAAAAGTATCTGGCTATATTCTATGAAATTATTATTCACCACCATTTATATAGTAGAGCTGCATAAACAAAATTTTTGCATCACTTCACAGTTAGTACTAAATGCACTTTTAGTTTTTACATCATTTATGCCTTTTTGCGTTTTTCCTATATTTTTAAGAACTGGGTTTTAATATACGATCATTTACTCCAGGCTGACGTACCTGGAATAAATTATTGGGAAGAATATCTGCCATCCCGAGATTATCAGCGACTGAGGGAGGTACCATTGCCATCAGCGAAACTCCGAATTGAGGGTCGCACGTCCCGAGGGCACAGGCACACTCCCAGTACAAGTAGTGCCAGCCGCAGCCACTGCTGTATACGATATCCCACCTCTTACCATTGAGCACGGGGACGAGAAGCGCCCGTAGGAGTTCTCTTTGCCTCCAATTTACGAAGGAGCTCTTTCCTGCGTGGGCACTCCTTTGAGCTGGCTGCGTGTCCTTCAATGCCGCAATTAACACACCTTACAGGTAAAGCTATTATTTTAGATACATGCCCAGTCACAGGATCATTCAATAAAAACTCCTCAATATTTTCTACCCTGGAAGGCACCTCGCACTTACCTGGTCCATGTGAGCCTCCACACTTTTCACACCTATATGGCATGCGGCAGTTTGTGCTCACATGGCCATAACGATGGCAGTTAAAATACTGAGTAATTCCAGTGCGCTTAAACTTTCTAATTGTAACCCTACAACGCAATATATACCGTATTGCATAAAACTTTTAATGTCTGAGTCTCTAGTCATTCTGACAATCCATTTGTTTCCTCCAAGTCTCATCAGTCCCAGTATGGTCACACCAATCTGGAGACCGTTCAAATATTCCGTAATTTCCTCCGACTCTAAAGAATCAGAAGGACCCTCAACAACTATGGTAATTCGACAAAGAACCTTAGAGGTATAAGTATAAAATTTTACATTTTCCTTTTTAAGAAGGACTTTAACCTTCTGGAAATCATCAAGAGTGCAGACCTCTATGTTAGCTATACTCTTGCCTATTATTTTAACATTATAATTCTTATGATTTAATGATCTATCAAATATTTCAATAATGTACTTAACATTAGCGTCATAAGTTGTTATGACCGGGACAGATTTACTACCGCTACGATTACCTTCAACAGCATCTTTTCTATTTTGAATTGCAAAACACTTATTTGCCTCCTACAGGCTTCTCAAAATTACACTGTTCTTAAATTTAAAATAAATTTATTTGTACGTTTTTCTAAATTCTATGAATTTTAAAATTAATCTTTCTTGTCTCTGTCTTTTCAATTTCTAGAGTTTTCACGTCACAAATTAAATTAAAAATTTTAATAAAAATCACTCGGACTACATGTTGTCGTTCAAAAGCTCAAACTCGACTCCTGTTCCTTGCTTCTGGAGCTTAATTGTTTTTATACTGATTAAAATATTCAGTAGGACAACCAAGAGTTTATTAAATTGCCTCCTATGGGCTTCTCAAAGTTGTTCATAAGCAATATTTTTGAGATTAATTCAAATTGAAACTTTTTTCTATTTGTTGTCTAACAATTATTTTTCAATTTAATTATTTAATATGTTTCACTTCACAAACACTTCACCTTCTTTCGTTTACATTGCGGACATGTACACCTATTTATATTATCAACCTAGGAATACGTAGGAATTCACCTTGATCGTCGGCTGACATGGAAGATCCACATAGAATCAAAGCTGACCCAAATAAAACTACGCTCTATTCTTTTTTAACGATGCTTACTATGCGCTTCTCACAATTTCACAGACCCTTAAGTTAAGTTTGCTTGTTCCAACGTCGCTGTTGTTCGCAGTGCATTCGTGTTTTTTTATGTTTGTTGTGTATTGTTGACCTATTAAGTAAACATTTGCTAACGTAGTACTGCACAATGTGATGAAACGAATTTAGCGTTAGATAAGGCTTGGAGAGAAACGTAAGTAAGTATTAGTTACACTACAATATATTTTATAGCAGTGCTGGCCATCAAGAGAAATGAGTTTTTAATATAGTATTAGTGCTTATGTGTTAGTAGTATTCTACTGTGTGCCTATTAAAAAGAAAAACAACAAAATAAAAAAACAACAAGTTTTCATACAATTAAATGAAGTTGTTGTTTATTTTTTACTCTTTAGTGAGAATATATGTTTTCGTTCGCCTGTAAACATATACGAGCCGAATAATGTTCGGAACTCTGGTGCCAGTAGGAGCAGCTATGTTTTATAGTAACCCTCTAGTCAGCCTAGAACCATATATCTCTATGTAAACACTGTTTTCTCTAGCGACAATTACACTAATTAAAATCTCGACAACTTTCCTTTACGCCAGAGTAGATGTCCGTTATAGACAACAGTTCTAGTGTATTTCTGGTGATATTGTCACCAGAGTTGGCGGCTAGCCGCTACCGCTTCTGATTGACTGTTTCAGTATAGTTTTTTTAACTGAAAAAAAAAAAAAATATATATATATATATATATATATATATATATATATATATATATATATATATATATATATATATATATATATATATATATATATATATATATATATATATATATATATATATATATATATATATATATATATATATATATATATATTTTTTATTTTTTTTTTTTTTTTTAATTTTTTTAATCTGAATTGATATTTTTTAATTTCGAATGAACATTTTTTAATCTAAATTGGTATGTTTTAAGCTACAATCGGAAGAGGTATAAAAATTTTAAAAATATTTTCGTCTAAATAATTTAAAAATACTTTATTTATTATTTAATACAAAATAATATTAAAAATACATATATATGTGTTTAAGTGTATTTCCCCAACACTTATAAAATTGTAGACGATGGTCACTAAAATGAGCTAGTGTATCGTTGGTTAAAATTTCTCCATATGGTCGTGAAAGAACTGCCTCGTCAACATAGCTGCCAGATAAATTAGGGAGAAAACCGTCAAACTTTGGAAAAAAATCGTCAAAAACGTCAAAATGATTCATCGAAATCGTCATAAAAAGTATAACTTTTTAAACAATCGGCTCTGTTCTGCAAACCGAATCCGAGTAAATTTCTCGTTTTTCAAAAATAAATAATGCCTGCATTGACGTATTTTAAATCATATATAGTAAATTAATTTTAGATATGATATATTAAACTCTAAAAAGTAGGAAACTGCAAAAAAGTTCAAGACATTTTGCTATTAGTGGATTTAATTTCCCTGAATCGAGCGTTTTTAAATCGACTCGGTTCACAGAACAGGCAGGAATATTCAACTTTAGTTTATGAAGATGTCGTTAAATAAACCGCAAAAAGCCGTAAGTAACAAAAAAAATTAATAGGGTTTTTAATAATTTCCGATGTATTTCACATACATACATAATTACTTTCAAATTCAGACTTATTCGAACAAAAATAGTGATATAAATAAGAAAATCTAATAGGAAAACTACCTGGCCACCTACATAATTTAGCATATTTATTGCTTCTCCTGTAAATGTATGAAAATATAAGTTAGGGCTTGTGAATCCAAATTGATTATTAGACTAATAGTCGTAACGTTTTAATTCAGAAAGAATTGGGTATGATTAATATTCCAAGGAACAAGGGAAAAATTGACATCAACATAGTAGCGCCACTATCAGAAGCCGCTACACTTCCATCGTCAGTGCTCACGTGTATTTTGCTAATCTCCAATTGTCAGGTGACTCTGTTGAATATGATTCTAATTCCTATACATACAACTCTTTCGTGAATATTGAATACATGAATTAAATCACTTTCAAGTTGGTATTAAACTGCACTTTTATTATGTAGGTTAAGATAGCCTAATTACAACTCGTCTGTGGACTTTCAAGCACCATGTCTGGTGTCTTTCTATATTTGATTACGAACATGGTAAAACTAAAATTGTTTGAATAAATTTGGACATGGTAGGAAATAAGTGACTAGAATATCTCATTTTCGTTTGTGATAGTCATCGTTGCCAAAATTTTTAACGAGATTTCAAAATGCCAGTTGTTCAAGACATAGGACGAAAAAAGTACGTTAGAATTGATTGAAAAAGATGTGAATGCATATTGTTAACAAATAAATGTAATCAACTGTTAATTTTTAAAAATCGTAAAATTTAGGGAAAAAATTGTCATATCATCAAAGTGCTATTTGTATGCCCAAAATTTGTCAAAATGATGATAAACCGTCAAATCTGGCAGCTATGCTCGTCAGCAGTGTTAAAATCTATTGATAGATTTTCAATGAAAAGCCTATGTTATATGGCAATATGCGATTACATTGGCTGGGGTACACCTAGACAGTAAGTACTATTGACAATGTCACTAGTAAATCACTACAATTTTACTATCGGTATCGCGCGTGGATATATCAGTATTGTAGACTAGAGCACCTAAAATTTACTAGAAAATCTTTGGCGCCAATTTCTGCATGAGGACCCAAAAGAACTACTTAGTCAGTAGTGCTAAAGTCTACTAGTGAATTTTCAATCACAAACTAATGTCAATAGATGATTACATTGGCTGGGGTAAACCTGGTCAGTAGTACTACTGAAAATGTCACTAGTAAATCACTACAATTTCACTATTCGCATTTCCCTGCAGGACGAATTTTTATTATTTCATATATATTATTTTTAACAAGGAAATATGTTTACGAAATTCATATTGTGTAAACCTTTTTTTGTTAATATGTACGAAATTTTCGTATATTCTACGACAAGAGTAACTACAAAAGTTTTTTTTTCGTAAAAGGTTGCATGGCTTGTTTTTAGTGTATACAATTTTTTTTTCATTTGGACTAGTTGGCTAAACTAGATTTAAGTCAAATGTACAACTAAGCATGGGTCTTTTGGATGCTATCAAGGGCTATGATACAGTCGGATAAGAAATAAAAAATATTACAAGCATTACCAAATTTTAAATGGCTAAAGTGCCGTACTTTTAGACTCTACAGCAGAGACATTCGATGCTTGTCATGGCCCACGAGACTCGTCAACTAAATAGCCGACAACTTACATGTACACAACGCAAACAATCAAAATATACAACAACAATAGTTTAACAGTCAGTTGTCAATAAAGTAATTAAACACTAACATACATAAACAACAAATTATTCCTCATTTTTCAGTTTTATCTTTGTCTGGCTCTGCTCTACAGCTGCGCTCCTAAACAATTTGGAGTGTTTTTATTAAAACTTAAACGGGGATGCCTTCTGCTACCCAGTAAAAATAATGGTTCAAATAAAGCAGGTTTTTACTATCAGAGAATAAAAGTAGTGCTTACAAACCTGCCGATATTGCTGCTGATTTTTGTATGACGAGCTCCCGGTTTGGAATAATACTGCGCATAATATATGTACAAATGTATGTTTTGTTATCTTAATTGGCGAGTAATTTAATTGGGTAAAAACGAAAATTTTCGACACGGTCTGGTTTTCTATCCTCTCCGATTTTAATAAACACATAAACTTGGGCATTTCGGCCGTTTTTGCGAAAAGTTCGTCATATTGAAGATTGAATAACTTTAGAATGCGTCGTCGGATATAAATAAAATTGATGTCATTGGAAAGGCTTCAATCTGCCCTTAACGAGTATTGATTAAAAAGGAGATAAGTTCCTGCTACAAGTGCGTCTTAAATGCCGAAGTATCCTTTATCTTTAAATATCCTGGTGTTTTAACTTTCTTTATTTTTTTCCACAATATAGCAAAGTTTGCAAGATGGGATGAAAACAGATTCAAAACTTACAGTGGTTCTTTATGATAACTCGATGATTTTTATAAAAATTGTGCAAGCAATAACAATAAAAACAACCGTATCTGTAGTATTTCCAAAAATCACGACATACATTTTTTACACAAGGGCGATAGATTAGTTTGCTATTTGCTGTTAAAAAAACAATAGAAAATAAATACTACATTTCAGGATATTTAAGAATCAAATGTTTTTTTTTCAGTTGCGATGTTCTTGTCTTGGATTTGCAAAAAGTGAACTTTAATCTTTCAAATGATATATAAATTACTATAACTTTGTAGATCGTCACAAAGTTATGCTATTTTCAAAATTACTTTTTACAAAAGAAATCCTAATGTATTCAAATAGTTATTAAGAAATTTATTATTTGACATACTGTCATAATTTTATTTTAAATGAAGCTTATTTTCTGATAGTTAAGGATTGTCTATATGTATAAGATAAGAGGTTTGTAACTGTTCAAAGTTGTGGTTGAAGTCTACTGACGGTTTGGTAAAGTGCTAGTGAAATGCATATAGACAATGCTTAACTATTAGCAAACAAGCTTCGTATTCAAATAGTTGTTTCTAATATTATTTCTTATACAATTTTTATAGAAGTTATCTAGTTACTCAAAAGAAACATTCTGTAAAAAACTAAAGACAATTAATATACCATTTTTTAGGATATTTAAGGATAAAGGATACTTCTTTATTTTAGACGCACTTGTAGCAGGAAGCTATGTCCGTTTTAACTAATAATCGTTAAGAGGAGACTGAAACCTTTCCAGCGACATCAATTTCATTTATATCCGATAACGCGTTCTAAAGTTATTCAATCTTCAATAAGACGAACTTTTCTCAAAAATAGCAGAAATGGAAAAGTTTGGGGGCACATAAAATGGAAACCAGAAGAGGTATCGAAATAATTTTTCGTCTTGTTAGAAGATATTTTTCATTATAATTAGAGAGGTGAAAAATCCAAACCCTTGTTTACATGTCGAAAATTTTCGTTTTAACCCAATTTAGAAAATGTTCGATCAATAACGGGAGTCCGACCCCTACTCAGGGCAAGACAACAATATTAAAAAAATTTTCTTATGTGCATTGTGATGTGCATTGTATTAATTATTGTTAGAATATTTAAGTGATGAAGGCATAGCACTGGTAACTAAGCATTACAGGCAGCGATTGATACTTTTCTATGCTAATGTACATCACAGCGCCCTCCTTCGAAGATAATGTTAGCAAGATAATTAATAAAGTGGCTAAACATTGGTGATGTTACGAATATCAATTTTTAATATTCGCGAATACGAATACAAATATCTGAGACAATATTCGCCGAATACGGATGCGAATACGAATATTCAATCTGAAATTTAGTGTCACTTGATATTTCAAATTGAATTGAAAAAAATCTCTCCTTTGCGTCAATAACAATAAATTGAGAAAAATTATTACGACATTTCAACGAGTGAATTTTAAATTATAAACTTCGCACCTGAATGCAACTTTTTTAAATGTTCATACTTTTATACGTATGTTCAGATTTAGTAAGTAAAAGCGCAAACAGAGTGAGAAACTGTTTGCGCTTTTACTTAGTAATTCAGTGCTGTTTCTGAGAAATAATTTTCGCAGATGCTGCAGCCACCTGTGTCGGTCGATTTTTTTTTTATTTTTCTTAACTTTATTTTGCCTAACTTTATTTTTCACAGTGTTTAATATTGGATATCAAACTGTTAAGCTTCCCACTCTTACATATAATAAGCTGAATGAAAAAATATCTCTGAGTTTCTTTAATGTCTCATGCATTTCAGTTATGTTTACCAATTTGTTGCCGATAGATGATACACGTATTTCCAATTTGTATAATGGGACTAGAATTATCTTGATATGTATTTTACCCATTCAAATAGTCGATAATTTTCTTATGGTAATCAGAAAAATGCTTCAATTCATTGTAGCTCTAGCAACGCTCAACGTCAGCTTGAGTTATTTTCATAAATTCTTGCATAATACTTCCGCCTCATTATTAGCAAACTTTCAGTTTTAGAGAATGAAATATCGTTTATCACGGCAACCTTCATTGATCCAAGATACAAAGTAAGATTTTTAAAAAATGTAAAAGCTATGACGTCGACCCACTGACATTGTGGAAAGTCAATGTGGAAAAATACGAGCTTCTTTTACCTATAGCCAAGCAATATTTAGTGACACCACCAGGGAGTGTTCTGAGCGAGCGAATGTTTGTGGTGAAGTTCAGCATGCATTCCTCCACTGGTGATCGATTATTAACAATATACAACCGGGTACCTGGGTGTCCACTAGCAACTTTAAACGTTTGTAGCTGCAAAGCCAATACCAAAAGAATATTAAAACTTTGCATCTAGAAAATTCAAGTCCTTTTGTGTCGTTTTCTGACCATTTATGAAATTTGGTGCATAACCGTTATAGCTTCCAAAGATAACATTTACGCAAAAACATAACCGGGTTACCCGTGTACCCAATAGTTTTTATACGAAAAAAGAGCGAATAAGAGGCTGTTCAAAGATTTGATCATGATATTTTTACTTAGGATTTTTAAGTATACATTAACGCTATATAAAATTAAATATTTTATTCTGTGAAGCTGAAAATTATTAAAAATTATAATGGGGTACACAGGTACCCTGGTTATAGGTATGTGTGGTATTTTTTGGTTATCTACGGTTAATTTAGTATGATATATAAAAATAGATATAGAAAAATTTACGTTTTAAATAATATTTCGTTTTAAAATATATATTTTTTTTCTTTACTAAATGAAGATTATTATTTTGTGTTCAAGACAAATATTTTTTTTTATATATATTAATATTTGTTGTTTAATTCGCTGTATTTGTTACCCTTAATGTACTATATTTCGGAACGTAAATAAGAATAAGAATGTCATGAAAGAGGCGAATATTCGGCGATTCGAATACGAATATTCGTAACATCAGTACTACACATATAGCTTAAGAAAGCTAATGCTGCTACTTAACACCAAAATTAACAAAACGGGCATTAGTAGAGTTGTAAGACAGTTGAGCTTTCTTACGCATTTTCATCATCTGTCTTCTCTAGAATATCCCTGTCTCCCAGAAAGTAGCACACCCAGGAAAAGCATTTGGCATTTTTGTAATCGATAGTACTTTTTAATGTGCTACAAGGTAATGAGTGGTATTTATTTATCTTACTATGCTCCAAACTAAAACTACTAGTAGTTAATAAAATAAGTACTTATTTAAAGCATTATCTGAAAGTAGCTATAATTTGTTGTTATGTATTAATAAAAAGTATGCAAACACTTTTTATGTTAACGGTTGATAATGGCTGAGTGTGTAAAGTGCTTGTCTGAAATTCTGAAAGAACACAGGTTCGTACCCAAGCTGGGTCAAAAAATAAAAAAAATAAATATGAAAATATGTACATAAATGAATATGGACGGCTTATATTCAAAATCACTTTTTGATGTAATAGTATTGCGAAAAAAAGCCGCATCTATGGTTTAACATTTTTTATTTCTCTATCTTTCAACAGTTAATTTTTACGAATGCAAAACCCTTTATTATTATTTAAAAAACTTAATTTTAATTGAGATCTGCTGATTTTTTTAAATATTTTTTTTGACTCCAACTCGCTAAAACTTTAGGGAATGTCAAGACGTCGCGAAAAATTGCGACAGTTACGAAAATTTCCAAAAACTTTCTTATACATGAAAGATTACAATGTTACGATTCTAAAAAATTTAAGAAATCCAAAAACTATCACTAAAATAGCGAAAATTGTCGAAATTTTCAAGACTTTAAACATCCATAATTTTCATTAAAAATCGCTGAAAATGTAAGGAATGCCAAAAATTCGGAACAAATCGCGAAAATGGCGAAAATTTGCAACAACTTGCTAACAGCGCACATACAACGAGTGGTCATAAATAGAAGGAGTTATAGCTACGGTTTTTTTATCCCCGGACTTTTTTGTTTCCCGGGAGAGGGAGAAATAAAACAGAAGTTCCTGGTATCCCTGAAATTCCCGGCAGTTCAACAACGTAATAATATGTTTACCAAAAATTATAATTTCCGGAATCCATTGGATTTTATATCAGCAAAATGAATCATTAAATCATTAACTGAGCTTTATTTTGAAAGTATTTCACGAATAAAACAGTTTCTAAAGAAATGAGATAAAAATGCAATAAACTTAACAAATCACAAAACAAAAAGATTCAATGTAAATTCGGTAAAAAAGAATAATATTTTTATCAAACTTTTAAATTCTTTGTTGAAAATGTCCTTTTAAAACAGTCAATAGGGGATTTCAATGGTGGTATCCAGTGTTTGGTGCAAATGGTCTAGTGAAACAGCAAACGAAAAATATCTTAGCTTTGTTATGATATCTAATGGCAACTCTATAGCGGTATTCGATGTTTGGTGCGTTTTGTATAGCAACTGTTTGCAATTGCAACGCTTTTGTCACTATTCGTGAGCGCTGCTTTTACTCACTTTGAAACACTAAATAAAAATTTACACATACACTTAAATACCCACATACATGTGCAATTCTGCGGCTACATCCAGATTCCAAGGAAATTTGTTTGTATCGTGTATCCAATTTTTATGTTTTTTTAATTTTCGTTGATATTTTTTTAATAAATACCTTAATTTTTGTAGATATTTTTTATTTAATTTTACTTCAGTTATCAAAATTTGAGTTGCGAGATTGCAATACAAAAAAGCTGCACCGACTTGGTATAGCGTACTTGCAAAAGCATTGTTGTTAGATTGCAAATAAAAAGCTACCATATTTTGCACTTGCTCCTTTGCAAGACCATCGCACCATTCACTGAATACCGCTTATGTATTTTATTGTTGGATTTCATAAAAAGCTACGATATTTTGCACTTGCACTTTCGCAAGACCTTTTTCATCCATTACTAAACTCCGCTATTGTATTAATTGCTTTATCTCACAATCACTTTCATATTCAGGGAAGATAATTTCAGTTGGTGAGAAAAGCTTTCGCTATCTAAGAGGACGTTGTATAAACTATCAATATTTTTCGTCCTTTTTTCCGCTGTCTTCAAATAATTTCAGCTGCTTTGTTAATACCATCGCTTAAAGATTCCTTGAAAGTTTTCTCTTTCATCACCGTCATCTGAAGTAATATCTATTTCTCTATTTTCTTCGTCATTAAATGCATGAAAAAAATGTGCATAGATTTTCTGAATATCTAATTACCGTGCATTTTGGTGCATATTGAAAATATGTTAAATGTATAAGTATACAATAACCACAGAAAATATTAATATAATTTACAGAAATAAAAAAGGACCTTTGGTGCCAAAATCAGTACTCTTTTGTGAATATAAATAATTTTTTTGTCCGGGGAGTTCCCGGATAAAATTGCCGGGAAAACGGGAAACGAAAAAAAACGATTTTTCCGGGAACTCCCGGGAAAACACCCTAGTTATGGCACAACGACAAAGTGTTTCACACTTAATTATATCCATAAAGGATAAAAACACAAAAAATTTGCTGCATATCGTACATATATCCTGAAACGTTGCACATAAAATATTTGAAATTTTTTCACGCATTCAATATAATGAACTTTATATACCTACCAAATTTTGCTCCATTTTCATCAAGTATACGCTTAGCTTAAATAACGTCGCGTTTCTACTTTAACCTCGTATCTGCAAGATCATAATTTTTGGAATATCAATAAAAATATTACTCTTACTTAATTCATGTAAATATTCATAGTATATGTTAAATAAGAAAGGAAGTATAGCTCAATCCTAGTGTACCTCTGGTAATTTTTTGTTACGTAATATAAGTGCTACATAATGTTTTTCACTAGTCATTTTAATTTTGAAAAAATTTAGTTACGAGGTTGGCGTAGAAACGCGATATGTCCTTCTGCAAAAGAAGTAAAAAAATTAAAGCTTCAATTGGTTCTTTCAAGTTCGGCTTGTTTGAATAAAATAAATTTAGCATTGCTGCGTACATTTCTCGCTCCTCTTTCGATGGTATAAACCCGTATTGACTTACATGTCTCTAAATTTGAAAAAGTGACTTTTTAGACATATACATATTTAGCAATATGTCAAAAGAGATTTTTCGCGAAAGGGAACTATTTTATTCTTGAAAATGATTCTTGGGGCCCTCAAAAACAATATTTGTTTTATGGATTTTTTTATGTTTTAGCTATCGAAACATTTACCGTTATTTTATTGTTGCTCACGAAAATCGCCAATTTGACCCCCAAACCTCAAAATATGATTTTATTATGTTCCAAAATTTCGTTAGGGATACTAACAAATATTCGACTAGCGCCATCTTGCTTCATATTTTTGAAACAAGTATTGAAGCAGTAAATGAAAATTTTATAGCCTTTCCAGGAAGGTATTATATAATATATAATGTGGTACCTAGTTCAAAATTGAAGAAGTAAAATGTTTATTTGGCCTATATTTTCCTCTTCACAAACTTAAAATCATTGCAATACACAGTGGAGAATTTCGCAAAATAAATGGTAATAAATCTTGAACTTCTAAGCTGCTGATTGGATTTGTCTGAAACTCGAGGCATCTGTAGAGAAGGAGACAGGCTTTTGAAGTCGTGTCTAGGTGGCCTTGTAGCTTAAGCACGAGTGGCGATACAGAGGAACAAATTTGACCAATTAGGATTAAAAAATATTCTGTGGCTTGTAACTTTCTTACATGTCTTTGCTACAAAATTGAAAGAAATAATGTCTTACATTTATTTCTGTATCTCTCATAGCTTAGAAGATATTTGACATTAAGGGCCTGTCCTACAATGTCGACAAGTCGATGTCATTCTCTCATTTATATTCAAAACAATAATAAAAAAATTTTATTTTGTTTTTGCTTTCAATGTAAATAGGAGAACGACATCGACATCATGGGATAGGCCCTAAATATAAAAAAAATATTTTTGTCTTGACTTTTTTAGTTTTTTTGGTTACCACTTTTTAGTTTTTAGTTCGAGTTTAACCTTAAAGACAACATTAGATTTTTGATAACATTCTAAGTAAAACTGAAGAAAAATGTTTTTTATTATCTGCATTGTTTAAAATGTCAGCGGTGTTATGTTGTATGCATATATGGCATATATGGCATTTTTGATCTAAATGGAGTACCGCCAATAAATTCTGAATAAAACCGAAATTTGCGTATCGATTTCGATAAAATAAGGCAATATATATTTGTAACATATATAACTTTATTCATATAGAATAAGAACACAATTTGTGTCGCTTCAAATTTTTACTAAATATTTAAGATAAGAAATTGCATACAAAATAATTTTTTTCCCAAAATTTCATTAATATCTCCGAAACTATGGAGCCAATTGAAAAATGATTACTAATACTTTGAGGTATTTTTATTGCAAGTTTCTGGATTTATTTTCCTTTCATTGTGCCATGATTCCATAAATTTCGATGGAATAGCAAAACGTGCCTAAATTTTGCTCGTTTGTTTTGCAAATGGCACGAAAACGGCTTAAGTTATTTTTTACAAAATATTGCAGACTTGTTTATAAAATAAATATCTAAAATCTTGGGACACCGCTTTGCGATTGAATGCTTAGTTTCCGAGTTATATAGAAAAGAGTAAAAAACGTTATTTTGGTACTTTCCCTTGTTTCTTAGTTTTTCTCAATTTGTCGCCAAACCAAACATTCTATCATCAACCGGTACATCAAAATTGCAGATATGATTATTTTTTCTAGTCAAATAAGAAAATTTTCATTTTTAAGTTATTCTTTTTACAATTTGTTTTTTCTAAGTGTACTGACCAATTTTTTATTTATAATGGAAGATAAGAAGCCCAATTACCTCTCAAAAATAAATAGGGTATATTATTAACTATTAAAAAAACTACAGCACAAAATTGGTATTCGGTTTAAAACAGTGCGATGGAAAAAAACACTCTGTATTTCAAATACCGGGAAAATCAGCGCCACTACATATAGCACTTGTGCTGGGCCCGATAAAATAAAACTATTTAGGTATGTAAATCTTAAAACTGAAAAAAACACTTTTTTGACATATTCGCATTTGAAGTTGCTCTATCTATTAAGATAAAGAGAATATTTAAGTTATGAGTTTATATCCACCGAAAATTTATTATTTTTGGCTTGAGTTCGGTTTTAATTTAATTTTCAATAATTTTTATTTAGAGATAAATGTTAAGCATGTACACAAAGAAAATTTTGACTACGCGGAGGGTCGAACTGACGTTTTGATAGCTCCCGCTAATCTCATCAGAGTTCTTTACCGCTTATCCCAATTGACCAAAGTCGGTGGTTTGAAGTCAATCCATACTGTCAGTCTCAGAGCTGTATTTAATTTGATAGTTATTCATATTCCCTTTTTTCTTTTGTTTTGTGTTAAGCTTCTTTTTATTATTTCTCTATTCTATGTAGTATGAATTATCATTGATAATTACAAGTACTAGTGTGTGTGAATGTTTGTTTGTTCAATTTATTTGAATACAGCTCTAAGACTGACAGTATGAATTGATTAAAAGTAGATGATATTCAACTCTTGACTGCAAACTAACGACTTTGGTCGAGTGGTCTAAGCGGCAAAGAACTCTGATGGATTAGCGGGAGGTATCGAAACGTCAGTTCAACCCTCCGCGTAGTCAAAATTTTATTTGTCTACATGCTTTATATTTATATCTAAATAAAAATATAATATGGTTAAAAAATTAAATTAAAACCGAACCCAAGCCAAAAATAATTAAATTTCTTTGGACGAAGAAAATATTTTATATCGTTTTATGACTTTAGGCTAAGAATACTTTTGTGACGAACACATAAAACAGGAAGTCATTAAACTCCAACAATATATAAGAACGTTACAAGCCATGAAGCTAAAAACGCATATTTTTCATAAAAATTGATTTAAGCATATGGAAAATAAAATCAGGGCTTTCACTTTGTAACTTATAACTTTATTTTTGTCGAATCTCCACGATTTTTAGCTTCTCTTATTCAGCACAAAAGTAATCGTCTTTTCCGCGTTGGGTCAAACTAAGTTATTAAGTTTTTTATATTAATAAAGCATCTTAAAATGAAATTCATGGAACTACTCAAAATTCCGGTTATGGATGAATCATAAACATATGTAAAAAAATAAAAAAAAATATATTTTTGTCTATAGTTTAGCAATATGCAACTTTGTGGAGGTATTAAAACCCGACAGGATGGAGTTTTTTCTGCTTCAAACATCGATATTGCTTTAATAAGTTATTTTATTTAAAGCTACATTCTACTCAACAAACTTCAGTAAACAAAAAAGTGAAAAATATGTGATTATGTCCTTTCATGATTTGTAATCTACATACATGCAACAAAGTTTCGTGGAAGAAAATTAAACGGAGTCGTGTGGAGCAAAAAAAGTTCTGGACTATCAAAAATCAGTATTTTTTTCTCACTGGTATTGCGAATTTATTACAAATGGCAAAAGCTAATGTCAAAATTTTCCATATTTATAAAAACGCTATATAGCTATAAAAATCTTTTAAAATAATGTTACATTATTTACCCGATTTTATTATATAGCCCTTCCAAAAACACATGTTTATATAAAATTTTTAATTTTAAAAATATAGAATTCAAAAACCTCATTTTTAAAGAGTTGTATCTTCTAATATATTAGGAATATCTTATAAATATTTTAGAAACGCTTTACTTAAGACATTTTTCTTCAAAACGCATTCATTGGTTATTCACACTTTTCACACGTTTAGTTTAACCATTCCTGGTCACCCTCACAACACTGTGCATCAGCATGATAACAAAGTCCAATATGGTTTTAAGATCGTGTAAATTGTAAAACCCTTAATAACTTGCAAAAATTCGATCATATACCGAACATTGCAAAAATTTGCGAGAAGTTGCAATATCGGAAATAACTCCTGACATTGATTAGAAACCGTCAAGGGCGCATGTTCACGCAAAATTGGTAAATATATTGAAGAAAGCACTAATAATGTAAAGAATAACAAAATTTCAGAAAAAATGCCTAGCATCGCGGAAATTGTTATAGTATATTAAAGTTTTTATCTTTAATTTTCATGTCGCAATAAAACCTAGTCATATTATTGTTTAAACATTTGCTTAATTAATTTTTTCACAATTTTTTTTTCACTATAAAAATTCTCTATCTAAAAAGGTATTGAATATTTTCGTATAACAAAGCCCTCTATCTTTCATAAAATTGCAAATAATGCACAATATTAAAAATAAATTACTTACGATATTGAGTCCTGAGGGGTTACTCTGTAATTTGAATCGAAAGAAAATGCCTTCGAATTGCAATGTAAGTAACATACAAATTCCAACAGTTTTCCTTACGAATCGTATTACAGAGTAAGCCGCTGGATTTTAAAATATATTATAGAGCAAAGATTTGAATTGGCCAAATACATTTATGTGCAAGTATGGACTATGTATATATATGTATATAAGTATGTATTCCAGCAGCTAAATTTACAACTAGATACGCTTCGGGACAGTCATATTCCTAGTTATTGCAAGACTAGTAACGATACTAGTAATAACGAATAATCATATTACTATTTGTATCGAGACAATAACGATACTAGTCAAAAAAGGACAAATTTTCAGGTATTGGACTTGTATATAAAACAAATTTTGAGCTCTTAAGACAATAAGTAGAAAGTGGTTCAGTGGGTAGAGTACTTGCCTTGAAATATGAGGAATGTGTGTTCGTACTCCGGTTGAGCCAAAGTTTTTTTAATAGTTACAAAGTCTAAATAATCAAACTAGTAAGAGCCTAGTTTACAACCACTAAGATTCCAACTGGGATATAAGTGTATACAAATGAACTAGTTGGGCTCCTATGACAACCTAATGTTAAAATCGATAGTTCAATATATGAAATAAGAACAGATGGGCAACTAGTCTGAAGTAAAAAGCAACTAACGAGTGATTTTTTTGCTATTATCTTTTCGGCAACACTAGTTTTGACAGCTCACGCACGTTTTGTATCTTGTGTCACTGTCAAACATCTTCAGTTTGGTCTATAATTTAATCATGAATCGTCTTACAAACGAACAACGCTTGCAAATTATTGAATTTTATTACCAAAATGCGTGCTCTGTTAAGAAAGTTCATCGCGCGCTTCTTCCATTTAATGGTCAGTTTAATCGACCTACTGAGGCTTCTATTCGGGCTATTGTAAAAAAATTTCGCACCAAATTTACATTGTTGGACATTAAACCACCAACACATTTACGTAGAGTGCGAACTGAAGAAAATATCGCAGCCGTATCGGCCAGTGTTGGTGATGACCGTGAATTATCGATTCGGCGCCGTTCGCAGCAATTGGGCCTCTGTTACTCCACTACGTGGAAACTTTTTTCTGCCCAAAATGGAAGAGCTTGACTTGCATGACATGTGGTTTCAACAAGACGGTGCCACATGCCACACAGCACGCGAAACAATGGACCAATTGAGAGGCGAGTTCGGTGAACAGTTTATTTCACGCTTGGGACCAGTCAATTGGCCGCCCAGATCGTGCGATTTAACGCCTCTAGACTATTTTTTGTGGGGCTATGTTAAGGCTAATGTCTATAGCGACAAGCCCGCTTCGATTGACGCACTGGAAGCCAACATTGCCAACATTATTCGTGAGATACCGGCCGAAATGTTGGAAAGAGTATGCCAAAATTGGACTAAGCGGATGGACCATTTGAGGCGCAGCCGCGGCCAACATTTGCATGAAATAATCTTCAAACATTAAATTATATCGACCCAACTATCGATCCAAATAAATATTTCATGCATTTTTCTGAATTTTATGTGTTATTTATTTTTTTTACTTTCCGATAGTTCTTATAAAATCACCCATTAGTATAGTTCTAACTATATACTAGTTACTTTGTCTGCAGGGATGTTAAGCAAATATAAAAGGTAAGGGTTGCAAGCTATACCCTGAAACGGAAAGCAAGTTAATGTTGCGCATATACTACAACTGTATGCACACTCATTCAAGTATTGATATAAGTAGATTGGCCGCGTATGGAAATTTTTTTGTGGTTGTACTCTATGGTTTTTTTTAGAAAGAGAGATAGCACTCAGACCATTAATGCCTACCGCTAAATGCCCAGCAAAAGTTTTACATAGGCTGAACCCACACCGAATACGACAAAACTATTTTTTGTGGCTTATAGTGCATTTACATCAGCAATGCTGAAACTGGTTTAAGGCTTTAAGCCTTAAACAACAACATTTTTACGATCTACAACATTTACAACAGGTTGTGAATTGAGCAATTGTGTTTTAAAGAACCCAGCAGCTAAATTTATAGCTAGATACCTTTTGGGACAGTCATATTACTAGTTGTAATGATACTAGTAAAAAAAGACAGTCGTATTACTAGTTGTATCGAGACGAATAACGATAATAGTCAAAAAAGGAAAAATTTTACATATTTTCCATGTATACGACTTATACGTAAAACATATTTTTAGCTCTTAAAAAAAACAAGTAGGAAGTGGATCGGAGGATGTAGTACTTGCCTTGAAATATGAAATATAATATGTGTTAGTACCCAACTTGAGCCAAGATAGAGCTAAAAAACTATAAATAAAATAACTAGTAAGAACACTAGTTTACAAAAACTAGTATTCCAACTGGGATATAATGAACTAGTTGGACTGGGAATGTACTCGATCACACCAAAAATTTAATTTTGTCCTAATTAGACTTAAGAGGTTAAGGGTTGTGACTAGGGCTGCCAGGTGATTTTGATTAAAAATCTGCACTTTTCGGGGAAAAAATCGGCATTTTCGAGACTTCAATGCGAAAAATCGGCAAGAAAATCGGCATAAATAAAATAAGCATTTTTTGTGGTTTTTATTAATTTTTATTAATAAGAAAACAAAAAATAGCAACCGGCAGTAATTCCATGTGGTTTATAAACATAAAGGGATAACATAAAATAGATTTTACAAGCGTAAATTCATACCAGGGAATATAAATGATTTTCGAATTTATCATTTTTGCTAAATCGCTTTTAAAATGAGTGTCTAAGCAATTGGTCTTATGAATAATCTTTAAAATGAAGAATTCCTTCTGAGCTTTTATTTTATAAGACACATCAAAGTTTAGTTTAATTACCATCGTACTGTTGTGAATAGTGTGCTAAACTATTAACCGGGAGATCGCAGGTTCCATTCCTGCAAAGACTTGTATGTTTCTGCAGAAAAGCTCAAAAAGGGTCAATCAGTATGTGTGTTTGTTAAATTGAAGGCACTAAGTAGAACCATAATTTGCTTAAAAAATTTTGCTAAAACTGGAAAAGCCTTTATGGAATTGCCTCGATTTATTTTAGAAATTTTTTGCCAAAAATTATATAAATTAATTTCAGTCTTTTGAACTTTTGCTCAAATCCAAGAAATTTCAATCTATAAAATTCTGAAAATCCTAACAATATCAATAATTGTGCAGATTTTTTCTTCATTACGATATTTGAATTTATGAAAGTTAGTGATTTGAACTTACCTTCAAAATCAAACAACTTTTGTATGAAGCTGAGCATTTCTATAAAAACATTTACATAATTATTAGTTATATTGCAGGCAAAAATAATTAATTGCCCCTGATATCTATTAAATAAATTTCATATCCTTTTTTTCATATATACTTTTTTAAAAAATTACGAAATATTGTTGTTGTCAAAACACAAAAATGTGGTTTGAAATTGGAATTACCGTGTTGTCTATTGGTTTGATAAAATCGGCAAAGCGGCATTTGGTTAAAGCAGTGGAGAATAAAAATAAACAAATAAAATTGTGCACAAGTTACGTTTATATTGTGCAGGGAAAGATGTCCGCTTATTTCACCGTGATCGTCAACTAACATGGAAGACCCACATAGATTCAAAGCTGACCCAAATTAAACTAAAAGCAGTTTAATTTATTTGGCTAATAGAAAGAAATTCTACACTTAGTCTAGACTGTAAACTCCTCCTATACAACACGATAACAAAACCAATTTGGTGCCTTGTTATTCAGCATTGGGACCCCGCCTCTGCCTCAAATTTAGAGAAAATTCAGAGGCGACAAAATAAAATTCTTCGTTTGATTACACTGGCACGTGAGTATGTCAGAAACTAGCGTATTCATAAAGATCTAGATGTTCCATTAGTAAAGTCTGTGTTTTCAAAACATGGGACAACATATATAAAAAAGCTAGAATCGCATCCTAGTCCCCTATATATATATATATATATATATATATATATATATATATATATATATATATATATATATATATATATATATATATATATATATATATATATATATATATATATATATATATATATATATATATATATATATATATATATATATATATATATATATATATATATATATATATATATATATATATATATATATATATATATATATATATATATATATATATATATATATATATATATATATATATATATATATATATATATATATATATATATATATATATATATATATATATATATATATATATATATATATATATATATATATATATATATATATATATATATATATATATATATATATATATATATATATATATATATATATATATATATATATATATATATATATATATATATATATATATATATATATATATATATATATATATATATATATATATATATATATATATATATATATATATATATATATATATATATATATATATATATATATATATATATATATATATTTAAAGAACTAATCATATAAAAAGGAAGCCCAACAAATTTTTATTTTGATACATGTATCAACCATATATTTAAAATTTAAATCCAACAATTAAACAATAGATACAAAACTTAACCTGTGTTTATTGCATGGAGTAGTTGAACGACATAAGCCGCAGGCAACAAATGCTGGCAAAATTGATTCATGTAAACAGCGTTATAAGAGAAAGCTTAACCTCTGTTCATAACAAAAATCAGCAGGAATTAAATGTTTGTCTGCATTAATATGTATCAAAAAATCAGCACAATTTAAGAGTGCACCAGGACACCAGGACAATTTGTCTAAAACCACAACAAATCCTGGAAAACCAGGACGTATGGCAGCCCTAACATGCTACTTACTTTGTCTGCGGGGCATTGCACACAACCACGTTCGCAAAAAATTTACGCAAACCAACAATAGATGTGTATGTTTGAATACAATTGAAAAGAATTAAATAAATAAAGCACATAACGAATACAACAAAGCACATTATATGTTTGAAGTAAAATATTGAAAGAAAGAAGCTAACTTTATCAAATAAAAGAGAAACATTTTTCTGAACAATAGCAAAATATACACAAATTAAAATAAAAATACAATAGCCCTATTATACATACACAAATAAATGGAACAGCGGTAAGTAAAATATGTCTGTGGTACATATGTATTAGGGAGTAACGAATACCGATACCGATACCGATATATCGGCGATACTTCAGATTTTCCGATACATCGGTATGGGCGATATTTTACTGTCGATACGACGATACTTTTAAAATTTTTTTCAGAGTTTTTTTAACAAATAATTTATTTTTATTCAATTTTACCATGAATTCAATTCACTTTGTTTTTTTTTAAATCTTATTAATATCGATTTTAAAAACTATTAATATTTTATGCTGTTATTTTGTCAAAAAAAAATTATTTATTTTACCATGAATTCAAATTCAAGTCGTTGTTTTTTAAATCTTATTTCAGCAAAAAAAGACACTCCAAAGAAGTCATGAAAATGTAGAATTCGCGATCCGAAAGTATTGCAAATTCGGATAATTTCTAATTAGTTTTACATATCCTTGCCATTGCAAGAAGTTCTGTTTTTCGATTGCCAATCACCGAATTGGAAGCGATTTTAGAACACATTTTTTTCGGTGTTCTGTAATGATTTTTCCTCAAGGAAAAAGGATAAAAATTACACATTTTCACAATTTTTTTTATGCGAATTTAAACTCAAAACTTTATTTTCATGTAAATTTAAGTGAACAAATATAAACTTAGAAGATTTTTAATAATTAATCTATTAAGTTATTTAGAGGAATATTAGTTGATAAATGTCCTTTAAAAAATCGATTTTTTAAAAAGCATGGCGAGTATTTTTTAAAATTATAAGGGAATGAAAATTTTTTTTTTGCTTTTCTACTAATTATCTGCATAGTTTTAATATAGATTTTTTGGAAGCAAAGAAAATGTTTATCCTTAAAAATTACTTCCAATTTTTTATACTGGGTTAAATAAAATCAATTTTAAATATTCTCTCTTACAATGTAATTTTGTATAATAAAAAAATTGCACTTGAGTTTTGTTGATCTAAATATGTTGATCGAATATTTAACTCAATTTCAATATTCGTATCGGTATCGGAATCGGTATCGGCGATATTTATTTTTAAATATCGGTATCGGTATCGGATCGGCAAAACGGTGTATCGTTACATCCCTAATATGTATATACGTATGTATGTATATTCAGTAACATGAATGGTAATATACTGTTTAATTGGCTTCAAGATTTTTACTAGAACTCTAAATAGAAACAATCCTAACTATTTACTTATTTCAAAACAAATTCAACTTCTTATAATATATTTTTAATGAAAGCCTCAGAAAAATTTAACCCGGTCCAAATGGTTATAGGGAAATTTATATTATTATAGGCAAGAGAAAAAAATCTTTTATATCGGAATTATCTGTAAATGGCATAAAAGTTGTATTAGAGGTATTCATGAAGTATTAGAGCATCAGAGAAATAATTTTGTTTCAGTCTATGCAGGAAATCCACAAATTAGAAACAACTCAGAAGTTAATAACACTATCATTCGACGTTTGTCAAGAATTTCAAACAGCATGTTTAACTTTAATGAAAATGTTTCTTCCTTGAATGCGCAAAATGATAATAAATTAACAACGGTTAATACTTTATTAATATATGTATTCTAAATTTTTAAATAATAAAAAATCGTCCAGTTTATACAATGTTTCTAATTTTCTTATGAAAAAATTTCTAAGCAGGCCTTTGAGTTTTTGACTATAATTTTTAACGACTGCATTAATAATTGATATTTTCCAACTACTTGGAAGATTGCAAAAATGTTTCCAATTAAAAAGAAACTCAATAATATTGATATATCTAATATTCAGCCAATTTCACTATTATCAAATTTGGGAAAACTTTTTGAAAAAATAATTAAAGAAAAAATCGATACTCTTTTATAATCCCAATATATACCAGATTATCAATTCGGTTTCAAAAAGGTCATTCGGCTGTACATGCACTACTTATGTTTCATAATGATGTTGTTAATAATTTAAGAGAAGAACAATGTACTGCTGCTATATCTCTTGATATAGAGAAAGCTTTTGATTGTGCATATCAGAATGCTAACCTTTTTAAAATGATATCTATTGGATTTGACCCTTTTACCACAAAATTATTCAAAAGCTTCTGTACTGCCAGGAAATTTTATATCCAGCTTTAGAACAATTACTCAGATTTTGGAAATGTCAGTTGTGGTGTTCCCCAAGGGCCAATCTTAGCTCCTCATCTATATATTATTTTTATTTATGATTTTCACACATACTCTCAGACCCCGCGAGCATTCTATATGCTGACGACTCTTTATTATATGCTCATAGTATTTCTCCAATTGATGCTTTAAGATCTGTTTCAAATTATTTAAATGCTGGAAATACTTATTATAAAGAGTGGGGAATATCTAAAAATGTTTCCAAAAGTAAAGTTATTTGCTTTAGAGATGATTTTGATAAATGTAGGAGTTTCGTTGTTTCAGAAAACTTTCTCATGATGGTAATTAAATTCCATTTGCGAACAGCCTTCGATATTTAGGAGTGTATCTACGGCTCTTAGAAACAACAATATATAGTTACTGTTGATATATTTACTTCTTGTGGAATTGTAATAGGAATTAGTCTACGGTAACTTGGGAGGAATGAACGTTTTTTTTACGTACTGTTTCTACATGCTATATAATTTCCCTTTCAATTAATTTTCTTACCAAATCAAAAGTAAAATGAAGTATGTGTCTGTTATATTTTTCCCTTTCAAGCCTTCCGGGACTCTAAACCAACGCCTTGTCCTAGGTATAGTTCAGGCTTTGCATTTTTAGCTTTTCCAAGATATGGTTGTATCTTCTGTGAATCCACCAATAACCAAAATTTCAAGCTATATTTTGAAAGTTTTGGTAAATCGATGAAATGACCAAAAGATGCGTCAAATAACCTTTGAAAACTTTTATTTTTTGCACTGCTTACTGAATAAATAAACCAGGAATATATATATACAGATACATCCTTGCGAGAATGCGTAGAGAAATATATGACCGCAATGTGCCTTCGTTATTGGCGTAATTAGAAAATTTTGTCACACGTTAGTCACTAAAGTTCGCTTATATTATCAAATCTACTAAAATATCTTGAATTTTTATGCTGCTAGAGCGATACCAGGGGTGGCTTACCCACCCTATCCAGGAAGGGAATAACTACACCAATTGCCCTCATCAATATCGGTCCAAATACAACAATGCGGCGACAACAAATATAAAAATACAAAAACAACAGGAGGATCAGCTGCAGTATCAACGTCACCTTGTAAACAGAGTTCGACTTGGTATAGCTTGTATTGTGTTTGCGATATGGGATCAGAAATTCCAGATTGCACGATCCATAATAATAAATATAAATTTTCTTAACGATGGAATCAATCAATTTAGATACAAATATGGGTTAACAGTTTTACTTTTAGTTAAACATATAGTATGGACCAAATGGTCCTCTAATGTAACAGCAGGGTTAAATCAATGACATGATCCTGATCTTATTGGAAAACGTTGGGCCATTGCCTTATTGCAAATCTTAAGATTAGTAAATAAGAGAATCTTATATATAAATAGGCCACACAATTTTTTGTCGTTCACTTTTAAGTATCTTATTGTCCACCAATATTGATGAAAAATATATGGCTTAAAAGGTATATTTCTCTAGATACGCACAATATGTTTTTTACTTAAAAAACCCGGATACAAACCCGGATACGAATAAAGTGGTCGAATTTCGACCACAGGATTGCATCCTAGTTTTAATAAATCCTCCCTTCTTTTGTTGATAGGGGTGCTCCCCCACAGATTATGCTGGGCATTTGCATCAGAACCCAGTATGAGGTCATGCCACCTTATGTGGCACCAGTTTACAAGTGCGCGTACCTAACTTGGACGAGCATCATCTACGTTATACGGCAGGTACGCCGATTCCAGGATTACCGTTGGAAGACCATTCCGTTCAAGCCCAGACACCGTTAGATTTGCATCAGTTTCATGCCGCTAGGAGTCGTCGCTCTTTTTACCATGATGATTTGATTTTATGTACGATCGGAGCTTTGATATAAATCACATTTTTGAAAATGTTATGTAATGACAATTACCGCTTTTATGATAATTTAAAAGCTCAGCGGAGTCTAGGGTTGTTTATTTTTAAAGAAAACAACGCTATTTTTACCACGCTATAATTCGCATAAAATTATTTGTTGATACAATTATTTTAATGGAATAACAAGAAGCTACTAATGTTATATATGATGCAAAAAATTCCTAACGGTCAAACGCCAACTGTAGGGACTTGTTCCATAAACAACTGTAAATATTAAGCTCTAATATCATATAAGTTTCTGAAATTATTGTTGAAAGGAAAATTTGTTTTAATTTATCAATTTAATTTGTTAAGGTAAATCAAAAGTTTGGTCTACATCCTCTATTTAAAAGACCTTTCAAAGTTATTGAGAGAAATTCTAAATGTTTGAAGATTCAGAAGGGCAATTCAATACTTTTAATATCTATTGATAATCTTAAGCCTGCGTTTGTTGATATTGAAGGGGATGTGGGAAGGGGATAAAGACTATAATACGACAAATATACGGAAAAAAAAGAATAACATTAATTTTAATAATTTAGTACAGAAACACAATTGTTTTTTACCCGGCATCTTTTGAATTGCTTGTGGTTTTATAACTAAACGTGCGACTAGGCCGCTTTTCTCAGTAGCTGGAGATATTGAATTGCTCTAAGCGGTTTTAATTTGAAATCAGTCAAACGCTGATAGTGGGCCTTGGCACCTCCTATATAGTTTTTTCTGGAATATCTTTGGAGCTAATGCAGCAAGAAAGTGGAACATAAGTCCGGATTGGACATGAGAGTGTGGCCCCTCTCATAGAGAGCAAATATTTGTTTTGAGATATCTTAAGCACTAATATAGAGAGAGAGAGAGAGCCTTGAAATATTGTAGGGATAAACTTTGTCCATTGTCCCTGGAAAAATTTTAAAATTGGACAAGTGGGCGTAGCGCCTCTTATAGAACACATATGTATTTTGACATGTTTTCAAAACTAATAGTTACCAGGGGACCGATCTCTCTAAAATGTTTACAGCATATTTCAAATTTTTGAAATGTTTTTCGTGAGTATTAATGTCAAAAACGATAATAGTATTGTAGAAATTTTAAATAAAAAAAAAATTTTAAAGATTTGAGGTTTTTTTTATTTTCATCACAAAAGGGATATTGTGTAGCGAAGCACACATATTTTAGCTAGTATTACAATAAAAACGACAGTAAAAATAATTAATTGTCATTTTAGCATTTTATTTTTTTATTATAAGAATAATTTAAAAATTAAATGCTGAAATAAGCAATATAATACTCAACTATCGTTTTTATTGTAAATCATTTCCACCTATCCGTTTTCATATATCGTCAAACAACAAAAAAAATCTCATTCAACTTGTTTAGGCTAAACCAGGTAAGCAGGCTAAACCAGCTAAGCCAGCTAAGCCGGTTATTTCGACAATGCCAGTTGAGCCGACTAAATCAGCAAAACTCCCTAAGCTGGCCGGGTAATCGGTTAATTTATTTAGAAAATTTGTTAGCCGGCTTAACCGGCAAATTATTCAGCCTTAATGTTAACATATCGTCCCTACCATGTCCATTTATCGGATATGCAAATCGGTACCATTCAGAAGAGCGTAAAAAATCCCTCAACATAAAGTCATCGCCTTATTTAAATGTGCAAGTTTAAGAATATTTGTTATAGAGTTTTCAGTTCTCTATGAGAGCGCATTGCAGCGAACCATGTCGTGGAGAACCACCGTCACGAATGTAAAACCCGAATTTTGTACATTCGATAGTTGGACATGGTAGGGACGATATGACTATTGATATGTAACAAGTTTTCAAATTTGTATCAAATCTTTTAAGCATTGCTTTTGATAGTATAGCTAAATACATGTTATAAACAAATTTCTTTAAACAATTTTTGGTCCCAAAGTGATAACAGTTCTCATTCCACTGAACATCTTATGCCATCATTAACTTCAGCCTAGTTCAATTTATAGGGTGATTGATTCAAACAAAATAAAACACTATTTTAAAATAGTGGAAATAGCTACTACAAGTAGAAAAACAATAATATTTCTTAAAAGTGATTATAATCAAAAATCACCATATCCTTCCCCACCAAAATCTGTCCCAAATTGAAGCTGAAAGCCCAATTCCGCGACAAATCCCCTAATATGGCTTTACTGCACGCAATATCATCACCTTATGTTCTCTCTACTCTATCCCTTTCCCAAAGAAGGTAACACACTATTAATTTGGAATTAAGTTCCTGAGTATGTTACTGCTCTTAAAAAAATATTATTCGCGACTATTTCAACACTGTGTTCTGATTTAGGGCCACAGTTTAGATAATTAAATTTATATTATTTGGGGCCAAGGAATGTAATGGCGTGCTTTCGAGATATTGGTATTTTAATTTTTTTTTCTTTGAATCGCCTATTATATGGCAATTATGTGAACAAAAAATGGTTATATATTTATGTTTACATTTTATGATACACAATAGTATATCCATTTTATTATTTTTTGCGTTATTTTTTCAAACTTTGACCACTTTTTTTCCTACTGTAGCTTTTGTTCCTAATCATGTTAATTGCAAAATAAATGTCAGCGATTGCTCAAATAACCGTTTCACATATTTTTTCTGCGTCTTTCCTGCTTTTTATTCGAATATTTTATATTTGAATATCGAATATTTCATATCCAAATATCAAATATTTCACACTTGAATATTTTATATTCGAATATCATGTTCGAATAATTTATATATAGCAAGCAGAAACGATATGTTGATTCCAGTAATAAATATAATAACAGTAAGTAAATATAAGAAAACTGTCAAAATTAAAAATGGCATCGAAAATGGCAAAAAAAAAATTCAATAAAAATGATAGTGGGTAACTTTGTTGTATTTTTTATTATGTAAACATAGGGATATAACATTTTTCTGTTCACATAATTTGCATATAAGATCGATCGTGTATGAATAATAGGATATCCAGAAAAAATATTTAAATACCAATATCCCGAAAACCTGAGCCAATCTGACAAAACGGTGAACACCATTCGATTCCTTGTCCAAAAGTTATAAAAGATCAACTTTCAGAACCTTTGCGCGAATTTTCGACTACCACAATGATATCGATCACAATATTATACGTTTAGTTAATTTAGTTTGAAAGAATACATTTTTACAACATAAGTATTCTTAAAATGATATCCTTCCTCCCTCTTATTGTTTTTTGTATAATTGACTAAATTCTTTGATAGCTACATAGCTTACCGCGAAAATTAACGTTTAAATAAAAGAGGAAATTTCATACAATTTAGAAATGTTGCCAGTTTTCATTAATTTATCTGCAAAAATGTAATCGATAAAAAAACTTTGCATAAAATATTTTACTCAAGTTATTTGGTTAATCGACCTAAATTACTCGAATAAATTCTTCATCGAAATTTTAAATTTCTGTTTGAGCGAACATTATTTGACTTAAATTCTTCGATTAATCAATCAAACATTAGTGATACCGTAATAACCACGTGAGACAGACGATACTAAAAATTGGTTTTATGCGCTCATTATATTGCCAAAGATCGCTGCTTTCTTTGTCTGCTAAAGGACTTTTCTATAAATACTAGCCTTCTTCAAATACTCATTTCAAGTATTTAAAGAAAAAAGTTTAAAACAACAGACAACGATATCCTGGTTAATTTATTCAATGAAAAATTTTATTGGATTTGATTAAAAATTATATTATTGAGTTGAGTTGCTTAACCCAATTATTACAATTAATATGTTAATAATATATAGAACATATAGAGTTTGATGCGCTAAATTCAAATTACATTTTTTTCTATCAGGAACAGATTTTTTTTTGGGTCACACTAATTTATTTCATCATAAACTATTTATATAAAATTTTTTCATATTTCCAACTCTTTCTAAGTTATTCAAAAATTAGCGGCGATAAATGTTTCTTTCATGCAAAATTACATATTGTTTTTAATTTTAAAAATCTCTAAAAAATTAAGAGGGACACAATTTTACATGTTTGTTGTTTATTTTTTCGGCATTTGTCCATCGATTTTGATGATTTATGGCGTAATTTATTCCTAATATACCTAGTTTTCTGATATATGACTAAAATGTAAAATGTTTGCCTTTGTAAATTTTTATGTGTTTTGGAAAACGAAAAATATGTAGTTTTGCATGAAAAAAAATTATTTTTTGCAGCTAAATTCTGAATAACTCCGAAACTGTTGGAAATAAAAAAATATATATCGACGCAGTTGCGTAAAAAGGGCCAATCTGCAGTTTAAAATCATGTTTCTAAGATTTGCTCAGATCATACGGCCAACAAGTAATATTTATGACGGGTTCTTCGAAAAATTTTGTGTTCCACTTAAGTTAATCACCTCTATTGAAGATGAGCAAATAATATGATTGAAAATTTTTGATAGATCTTCCCAAAAAGTTCCCAATAGTTTCCCACTTGCGAAGAACTTATGTTAAGTCACTAATTTGCAGATGGGCTATCCCAGCAAGTTCCCGATCATATCCCAAATGGGATAACCCTTTTGGGTTTGCCACAAGTATTCCCAACCGGGCCCCAATATGAGTATTGGGAAAATTTCTACTCGGGTTATTTCAGTAGCTCCATATAATCTAAACGTTTGGATTTATAAGAAAAATGATAAAAAGACCTACAAAGTGCAATTTGGGCTATTTTACGTAACAATAGTTCTAGAAATTAAAAATGGCCAATCTGGCAGTTTGGCCCTATGTGCTTCCATATTTTTACCCAAATATGAAAAATTTAGGGCCAATATTTGCATATAACAGGGAGGAAAATAAAATTAAAATTTATTTTCCAGGAAAAATTACTTTTCAATCAAAAAGAATTTAATGTGTTACATAGCAATTATATACTGAAGAAGAATATTAATATTTAACTAAAATTAGAAATAGTATCATGGACATTTAAATTTCTACTCAAGAAGGTCATCGCCTTTTTGTCTGCTTGTTAATCTTCATCTTCGACAGGCTCTACAAGAGCATCACGAAATGTAGTGTGGAGAGGCAAACCCAAGAATTCACGATATAGGTGAGAAGGAATGGCTCCCAAAATCATTGCTGCATTTGCCTCTAGTCCACACACTTGATTTCCTATTTTAGGTATTAAATAACTTTTTTCAGTTACAAAATTACAAGAAATATACTTACAAAACAACAAAAAGCTTATGTTGTTTTGTACGTATTTTACCTGTATATATCGCGACCTCATTTCTGGTTTAGCTCATATGCCAAAAAGTCAGAATGGAGAACAATGACAAAGAAGATTAACATGAATTTTTTTCTAAATATACCCGATAGATTTTTTTTGGTAGTTTCACCACTACTTCCGGCATATGTTTGGCAGAAAACTGAAGTTAAGAAATCTTGTTTTGCGCTGCATTAGCCACGTTTTCTATTTTATTTGTAAAATGTAGTTTTTCGTGCTGCATGTGCATACTAACTGCTGTGTATTGAGTAACTTGTTATTGATATGACATTTCCTAGTGTTTATTGAAAATAAGCGTTAAATGTTATTAGAAAATATATTTATAAAAAAAAAACATTTATTTTTTATTTATTTATTAAAAGAATATTATCTAACACAACAGGATAAAATATATTATAAATTATAGTGCTAGTGTATAGAGCAGATAAGTGTGAATTTAAAATGAAATTAATAGAAAATCAAAGTATTACAATTAAATAGAAAATAATATAGAAAATGTATAAAAAAAATAATAAGAAAATAGTATCTTGAAAAACAGAAAAAATATAAACCTAATCAATAATAACGAAATACAGAGTAAATATTTATGTAAAACTATTTAAAAAGTTTAAATAACTGATTTTTAAAAGTGTTAGCGTTGCCTAAGGTTTGGATATTGTTAGGTAAATTATTCCAGAGACTAGTGGTGTAAATTAAAAATTGCCGTTGAGATATATGGCTTTTATATTTCTGTTGTATAATCTTCATACCACGATTAGATCTAGCGAACATAATTCTGTTATACAAGTATTTCGGCTGTTTTGATATGATAATTTTGTCCAAGAACATCAGGCACTTTATTTTTAGAAGGTCTTCAAATTTTATTTGAAAAATCTGATAGGAGAATAATGAAATATGGTCACGCGTCTTTTTTGAAAGATATACCGAGCAATGTTGTTATATACAACTTTCAGTTTGCGTTGGTCATTACTATCGCAGTTCGAGAAGATTTCGCAACAGTATAGCAGTGATGCGATAAGGTATGTTTTAGCTAAAAGCATGCGTATTTCAAGCGGTGTACAATCTTTGCCTGCCCACAAGTTTCGAAGCATGCCATATACTTTTCCTACAGCAGCAGTAATGTGGTCGGACCAGGTAAGTCGTTCATTAAAAATAACTCCAAGATTGGATGCAGAGGCCATGAAATCAATATTACAGTCATTGATTTTTATTTGAGGACTATATAAGGTTCTCCTAGATTTTGAAAGGAGAATACATTTAGAATTAGTGGGGTTGATAGAAAGTCCATTGGCATTAGCCCATTCAAATAATTTGCTTAAATCATGGTTAATTCTGCACACGCAAAAAGAAATATCAGTGATATTGCAACTATTGTAAAGCTGCACATCATCAGCGTACATGTGAATTCTACTATTGATCATAATATCGGAGAGGTCGTTGATATAGAGACAGAAAAGAAGAGGCCCCAGTATTGAGCCTTGAGGGACACCTCTGTTGACGTCGAGAGCTTCTGATAGATTGCCATTAAGTTGAACAATTTGCGACCGTTTGGTGAGATAAGATGATATGAGGTTGCATGGTGAGTTTGAGAAATGAAAGAGTTTTTCAGCTTTTTACTAGAATTATATGATCGACAGTGTCAAATGCTTTGCTATGGTCCAATATGACCAGGAATGCTGCCATATTGCAATCCAGTTTAGATCTAAGATCTTCGACAAAATCGACTAGTGCTGTAGTGCAACTTTTTCCTTTCACAAAACCCGATTGTGTTTCAGATAACAGATTGCTACGGGTGACAAACTCATTCATTTGCTTGCCAATAAGATTTTTCATCACCTTTGACAAGAAGGAAGTATAGCAATTGGTCGAAAATCATTGTTGGTTTTGATATTGGGATAACTTTGGACAGCTTCCAATCATTTGGAAAGGTGGATTTTGTGAGAATAGAGTTAAATAAATGCGTGATAAAAGGTAACAATTTGGGGATAAGGGATTTTTAAAAAATCGGGTTCATACCATCCATGCCAACTGCATTAGATTTAATCGCTGAAAAGCTTTGTAGGACTTCAAGCTGTTCAACACAGCGGAAACTAAAGGGGTTTTGTACAGAAATATAGCAAAGGTCGTCGTCGTATATGTTATTTGATGGAGGTGAAACATTAATATTTACAAATTTACGGATCAGGTCGTTAACATTAACATCGTGATTGAACAACTGATTATTTCTTTGTCCTACACCAATCCTACTGATTTCCCTCCCCCGGTAGCAAGTCTAAATTGCTATCGATAGCGGATGCAAATTTACTTTGATAAAAGAGGGATTTTGCTGTTCGAATACGCTTCGTGACCTCATTTCAAATCAAGGTTACATGGAATAAAAACTAAATATCGATGAAAGTTGGTATTTTAGTATGACCGATAGTGCTGCTCCATCTGTAAATATTGGCGGTGTGGCTATTGAGGAATCAGTAGCTCTTGATGTTCTTGGCATGAAAATTCAGTGTGATGTTCGATGGACGGATCACATTTTTCAAGTTTTAAAAGAAGCATTCAAGTGCCTCGGTTTCTTAAGACGGTATAAGACATACTTCACCCCATTTGATCTCCTTAATAGTTATACCACCTATATCAGTTTTTAAGCATTCCAGTTTTTAAGAATTTTAAATTTTGTAAATGAATTTTTGGGAAAAAGGAAGAATTTGGGTTTAACTTAAGTTATAGTACAAACAAAATTTTCTTAGTGTTGTAAACATTTTTATTAACAATATATACATATATCGGAATTTATGTACACAGAAAAAATTATGATAGCTTTTTTTAAACAAAAATATTTTTTAAACTGATTTTAAATCTTTATTATTGTCTCTATTTAGTTTGATAAATAATTTTGTTTGACTTATTATTTCATTTCATTTACCTACCGCCAATGTTGGCAACCTGATAAAATTATGAAATTCTTTGATTTATATTTTAAATTTTTCTAAAACATTTTTTAATTGAAACAATTTGTTTATTGAAAATATCTGAACTTTTTTCAAACAAATTATTACAAATTTTTGCATTTGAATTTACAAATTTCTTTATAGGACCTAAATTGAACTAATTTACATTTGATTCAAGGAATTTGGTATTTGAAGTGAAAAATAGTTTTTTCTGTGTACTGAATACATGGCAAGAAGCGCATATTGAAATTTCCAAATTCCAAGAAAAGTATAAAAAAAATTATAGAATAGGACTTTTTACCATACTTGAAATTCGGTTTAAGACGCTTTACTGAATAACTTGCAGCATACAAGACCCAGAAACTGGCTTTTTACTTAATGATTCTAGCCTTGCGTATGGAGAAAACATGCCTTAAAGTCAATACTCCAAAAACCCCAAATTAAGTTAACAAAATAGTTATTCTTAGTTTTATCGAACGCCGACTTCTGACACCAAACGTTCGGTCATATATTATTTAATATAAAACCGCTCCCTTGTTTGGTAAGTTGCTTAAAAATATATTTGACTTGCGAAACTGGCGTTTTCCAAAAACTTTATTTGAAAGTTAATTTTATACTTGCCGTATTATATTATTTGTCATACCGAAACGATGATACAGGTATGATAACGGTATTGAAGGAAACGGTATCGGTTGCCAACTTTGATTCTTATCAATAAGGTCAGTATACAATATCTCTTAGCCAGTCTGATCACTGGAAAATTAAAAAAAATGGTCCAAAAAAGTTTTTTTTTTAAAGGTGCCATTAAAATTTGAATTTAAAACTTGATCATCACGCGTAATTTTACAGTACATAAAATGCTCTTGCAGTTAAAGTTTTACTATAAAATGGAATAAAAATATGCAAAAAAACGAAAAAAAAAATTTTCCAAAATGAAATTTGAAATTTGATCATAATTCGCGAAATTTTATAGTTGAAGCAAAATCCTCTTTCACTTTAATTTTTACTATAAAATGGAATAATGATTTGCAAAAAAAATTAGAAAGTTCTGTTTTAGAATTGTACATTTTTTATAAAAAAATTACATTTAGAAAATAATCACCCATATATAAATTCAGCAGTGTCAGCAGTGAAACAAATATAAGGTTCATTTACGCAAATATGTATTACTCCGCTATGATCAAATAATGAAGAAGGTGGTAATTATTCGATTTACTAAATCAACAACAAATAGAATTTTTCCACCTATGGATATTAAATAATGAAAAGTTAGCGCTTGGAACTATATATTGAACCATAAGAGAATATAGCTAGTACCGAACTTCCAGCTTATGCACCATCAGTCGAAATGCTTAAAACCAGCACCGGCCTGCGGGTGGAGCGAGTGGTGCGGTCGCTCTAGGCGGAAGATGTCAAGGGGCGTCAAAAAGGCAAAGGCGAAAAGCAATCTCTAGCGCCTTTGAATATTTTTATTATAAACATTTACTTTTTCAGGATTTTTATTTATTTTCTATTATCTAGAGCCACATATATCATATCTGAACGAAAATTGTTGTATATGATTTTAAAAATGCTAGGAGGACTATTATTAATTTTCAAATCGACTCGATTTGCAGAACAGAGCCGTATGTTATGAAAATAGCATAGATAACAGATTATATTCTTAAATAATAATAATAATAACACGATGTTACAAAATAGAAAGTAATTTTTACTCATAACAAACGTCTAAGTAAGGCTTATAGGTCTAGTTGAGTAGATAATTTTTACATAATATAAAATTTCAATACACACTCAAAATCGAAAGTTGTCGATAAAACAAAGATTTGTTGAGACTTCACGGAAAAAAACAATTCGTTGTTTCTGCACCGATTTTTAATTTTTAAACTTGGTCAAAGATTTGGTACGGTTTAGGGAATTTATACTGAAACTTGTGCAAAAAGCGTTATGGGGGGCGGTTGTACAGAAACTCTGAAAATAGCATTACCTAATATGTGAAAAGCTCCTTACCATAAAACCGAAGTATATTTAACGTACATAGAAACAAATGTAGCTCGTATTCAATTACTAAATTCATAAAATCAAATATGTAATGCACATTTTTTATTTATTAAAATAACATGCTATTGATGAAATAGAATATTTGAAAATATCCCAGGAAAAATGTTGATGGCAAATTAATGGGTTAAAATGCTAATAAACATACCTTTCACTACTTTTACTTTGACATTTTAACGAATTACTTTTACATGGCGATGTCATTAAAGGCAAGAACTTACCAATTTGATTACAAATAACCAGTTATAAATTTCAATATTTAGAAGGCATTGAATACACAAAACACAATAAAAATTAAATGTCTCTTATAAGCATTGAACTCATGCCGTTTTCCGTTCTTGTGTTATTTTATGCCAAGTATTTTACTCACTAGTATTTTACTCACTGCACAACATTTTTGATACGGGCTTAAAAGTACTTTTCACAAACACGAACACAACTAAAAAACTAAATTTTGTTTCCCCAGTAGTTGAACTGTTTATCGCCTGTATGATAAGCAGTTATACTAATACTCTGCCAATAAGAGAATAAATGTCTTATTTAATTACTTGTTCAACTACTGTGAAGTAATTCAGCCAGTATGTAGTTTGTGGTTGAAAAGTATGCTGTTCGGTAATGACAACTCATTACCAAGTTTTTTCTAGGATTCTAAAAATGTCAAACAACTGGCTTGTTAAAAAGAAACATTTTTTGATTTTAATGTTACCACATCTCATAACATTTAGAGCCTTATTTTCTAAAACACGTCACGGAAGTGAAGTTTATATAGCAAACAATAACAAAATTACTCAATTTCTATAATTTTTTTTTTGTTTTTCCTACAAATTCTTCACCGAATAAACACATAAAAAACTCAGGCTTTGCTTTGCCTTTCATAATTTTTAAAATTTGTATGAAAACAAAAACAAATTTATAAAATTTGAGTAATTTTGTTATTGTTTCCTATATAAATTTCACTTTCGTGACGTGTTTTAGGAAATTAGGCCCTTAATTTACTTTGAACTGGAAAAAACTCATTGGAAAATATTGGAAAAAGTAAATGATACCTATTGTTAAAAAAATAGTACGCCAGCCTTAAAACTTCTTCCATATTTTGTATATAAGACTAGGAAGATAATTAAAATAAATACCGTTTTCATATTATTAGCAGGCTGCCAACATTGACGAGAGATAAATGAAAAGAAGTAATAAGTTAAACAAAATTATTCATCAAGCCAGAAAGACAATAATAAAATTTTAAATGAGCTTCAAAAGCATGTTTGTTAAAACAATACATCATAATTTTTTTGTAGACCAAAAGGCTCGCTCCACCCTGTCCAAATGCTAGGACCGGCGCTGCTGAAAACATATGTCTTGAGCAGGCGACGACTAATTTTAAAATCCAACTAAGTATTTTCACTACTTAATTAACAATTTAAGATATTCTTTAAAGACAAAAAGCAAACAAAACATTCGTACAATCACTATATTTTAATTTAAAATTTCAGATTAAGGAATAACTGGTTGAGCACGTATCCTCTTTAAAATAACTACTTTTCATTGTATCATATAAAACTTATCGCTACTAAGGGATTTTCTTGATGCAATAATGCAACAACTTTTGTTGCATTTATATGTTTGTTAAATATTTTTGTTTTTGCTTAACTCTTTATTTGCAGTGTTGTTTTGTTTTCCTGTTTCCGCAATTTGAGGTCGGATGTGAATTTAGTATGTCATGTCATACTACTGGCATCACATAAACAAACACAAAACAAAAAACTGAAAATTGAATAACATACATACAGATATATATGTATGCTTTCTGGTACAATTCCAATCCCAATACAACAATAATAAAATCGAATACTTGGTTGATGATTTTTAGTTTAAAAATTTATTCTTTTGTTTTTATTGATAGATGATTTTTCGCAATATGAAAAGAAAGAAATAAAATAAAATTTAATAAAAGGCATTATATATTCATATTATATATGTATGTACTTATCTTTTTTGTGTTATGAATATGAATTGAATTGATTTGTGAGGTTTTTGTATTCTGTAATAAGTGAAGTATTGATCACAAATAGTAATTGTTAAAATTGAAAACTGTTTTGCTGCATTTCTAAGGAAACTATCATACATAGTATAAGTGCAGTCCATTTTCCCAGAAAAAAATAGTGAACGAATTTCATAGACTTAAAAACTTTTTTTGCACAAAATTAATTTATTTAAACTAATATTTTATATAAATGTATTAATAACATTAAATTAAGAAAAACTAAAAAAATTTATGATAATTTCCAAACATCTGGAACAATTTTCTTCAAACATAGGCTAGAAGATTTTAGAAGTCACCATTGAAACGAAAAAAAACTAAATTAAGTTCGGTCTAGCCGTTTGGGAACTGCGGTGCCTCAGATACATAGATTGAAGTGGGTACAGCTAGAAAAGACGACATATAATATATAAATGAATGGACCAATTTTCTTCAAACTTAAGTAAGAACACTCTCGATCCAGTCACATATAAAAAAATAATAATAATAAATAAATAAATAAATATATGAAATTTATTATTTGACATATTGTCATAATTTTATTTTAAATGAAGTCTATTTGCTTTTGAAAGTCTGTGCATAAGATAAGAGGTTTGTAAATTTTCAAAGTTGTGGTTGAAGTCTACTGATGATAAAGCGCCATTGAAATGCATATAGATAATGCTTTACTATCAGGAAATAGACTTCATTTATAATAAATTAATATATATATATAAATAAATACCAAATCAAAAGCGGTCCAGACGTTTGGGCTGTACAATGGTGCAGACAGACACACACTACAAACTTATAACACCCTTCTGTTTTGGTCTGTGGCTAAAAATACATTGCCACTAGTGTATATATACATAACGCTCATTTGCTGAAACGTCGTCATAACTCAAAAAACCTATTTTTGCAGAAAACGAGTTTAAGGTTTTCAATTTACACACAACTTAATGGGGAAAGAAAATTTCTTATTCTCTCAAGAGTTGAATATACAAAACATTTACATATATGAAGTTTTTGCACAATATGAAGAACGATATGGTGAATAATTATGCATTCTCAGCAAAAACTTTTCTCACTAGTAGGAACTCCTTACAATTTGACTCGATAACTACTTATTTTTGTTTGAGTAGTTCAAATGTGCTTACATTTTCACACCAATTAACAAGTTATTATTTGACTTATTTGAAGCCAAAAAGTAAGTAGTCAAATAAATCAAATCAAATATACAAATGGATTCATCGACACTATATTTAATTATATTTTTCACACCTTGTTTTTTAACGGAGCTAGAATACGAATCTGTGCTTTCAGATATTTTGGCGTTTTTATTTAGTTCATTAAAACATATGTATGTGTATGTACATAGGAATTGAAAAAAAACCTGCTAGCACATCAACCCAGCGTCAAAAAGAAGTATTAAGCAGGCCTTCTGGAAGCCCTTATTTGGCAGAAACAAGGCCTCATTACCCCATTCCATACTCATACATTTTTTGCACACGATGTCCTAGCCAGCCAAGGCCTTCTGCGTTCCCTTCTCCAACAGGCCTGGTAGAAGACCTTCTTTTTTTTCACTTTTTTAATTTTTATTTAACGTTTTTGTATTTGTTGTTTTGGCTTTGGAATGCGATTTTCTTATGATGGCTTACATACGTAGTACGTGCCCAATATGTATGTATGTAGACATAAATACACGTAATCAATAACAACGTATGTAGAAGGAAGTAGGTAGGCCTTCCATAAGGCCTTCCTGAGAAGGCAAGCGAGCTTGAGTACTGGATCTAAAAAAAGGTCTAGGAAGGTCTTACAGAAGGCATTATAAACGAAGGCCTACAAAAGTTTGCCGCTGGGAATATTCTGCTTCAATATATGTGTTTGTGTGTGTTTGTTTATAAAAAATTGTTACACATATACGGAGGGGAAATATTGAAGAATATCAAAAGTGCTTTTGATTTTCATAACAAACGCACATAAGTACATATATTGAAGCTAAAATATTGATCCGTCTAGCAGCCACTCAACATCTTCTTTTTTCGAGTGTAGATCATTCAATTAGTCAGCAGTGGTGCCAAAATTTTTTGGAGAAAAATCTTAATTCTTCGAAAAAAAATAATATTCATTTTAGAAAAAAAATCTTCAAAAATTGTTTTATGTGTATATAAATATAATTCATGATTGCTAATTATAATAAAGACGCTATACATATACCTATGTACATATGTATATAAAAACATAAAACTTAATATGTAAACATCGCATTCAATTCAAACAGGTTTCAATAAAATTATAATGTATTATTTATGTATGTAAGTTACGTTGTACATTTATAAGATCAAATATGTGTATAGTGCGCCCTCGGTTACTTCACCCTTGATGAGAGCAACTCCTCGATTATTGCAACAACTCAAATCTTTACTTTGTAGACTCAATGTATGCAACTCGACAATAATTTGTCACTCATTAAAGGCAACTCGTTGGTTTTTTCGTTTTTTCTTTTTATTGACTTAAAAGAAGCTTCTTCAAAATCTTTTTGAAACTGCTACGCAAAAACAAATTTCTAGTATCAAAAGTATAAAATTTCTGTCTTCTTTCTATACCATTTTATAAAACAATGTGTCGATTCAACTGAATGTTGTATTGTTTATTTTGTAAAATCATAAAAATTTTTCATATATTTCAATATCAAAACTTTAAGTTTTAAAATTTTAAAACAACAAAATGTGTGGAAAATTTTTATGATTTTAAGGGAATAAACAGTTTGAATTAGCTTAATAACAAATACCCCATTAGTCGTATTTTTTTGCATAAGAATACGTATTTTTTATTTAATTGACTTATTGGGATTGTATTTGTTAATATTGAGTATATAAAATACCATCCAATGTGGTGTTGTCTAATTTCTTTCTGTATTTCGTTTTATTTAAATTTACTTTTGAATATGTCCGTTCAAAGTTTGCAGATGAATTAAGGAGACATACTAAATTTATAAAATACCAAAATTTTATTATGAAAGTTAAGCTTATGTAAGTTCCAAGTAAATGTACTATTATACTATACAGTTTATATATAGCAGACTACGATTTACAGAGTTTTAAAAATCCTGGTAAAGGTGTCTATGACTGTCATCACATTCCTCCAGTATATTTACTAGGACACCACCCTGTATTTACCAGGTATCTCCATTCACTATTTCACCACAACTAAGGAAATAAAAAAGAAGAATATTGTCAACAGGTGCGAATTATTTTTGTTCAGATAATAAACTCTGTTCACAAAAATATAATATTATTTGTACAGTTCAGGTAAGTATGTATGTCTGTTTTTAAAAAAGGGAGTGTGGTAGGTTCAATAATAATTTCAAAGTTTATAATGTCTATGTTTTCAATTTTATCAAAATCGGTTCGATAGTTTCGGAGAGGCAGATACTGCCCCCTACTAAGTTTTGAATTTCATTAAAATCGGATATCGTTTAAAAGAGGCAGGAATTTCCCGTACCTCACCTGTGTGATCCTATTTTTTTTAATTTTATAGCCTACGTGCTTTTCTAGACTCTGATCTATATATGTTTTGAATTTCATTAAAATCGGGTAGATGTTTCAAAGAGGAAGATATTCGCCCCTACCTGCCCTCGTGGTCTTATTTTTGAAAAAAAAAATTTAGCCTATGTATTCTTTAAGAATCAGATCTATCTATTTTTGAATGTCATCGAAATCGGATAGATAGTTTCAAAGAAGACGCAATTTCAAACTACCTCCCCTCGTGGTCCTATTTTTGAAAAATATATAGCCTATATCTTCTTTTAAAAACATATCTATCTATCTATACTCTCGTGGTCCTATTTTTGAAAAAATATGTAGCCTATGTCTTCTTTTAGATTCGGATGTATCTATGTTTTGAATTTGGTCACAATCGGATAGATAGTTTCAAAGAGGACGAAATTTCCCTCTACCTTCCCTCGTGGTCCTATTTTTAAAAAAATGTATGTATGTATGTATGTATGTATGTTTCGAATTTCATCAAAATCGATTGGATAGTTTCTGAGAGACAGAAATTTCCGCCTAATTACCCTCGTAGTCCTAGTTTCTAAAAAACATATAACCTATGTGTCCTTTTAAACTTAGATATAGATAGATCAAAATTTGATAAAAATAAGTTTTGAGACTTAACCGTTAAAGCGCAACGAATAAACAAACTTACTTTCGCATTTATAATATAACAGCTAATACCCGTGTGCTTCACTACAGAATATTCCATTTCTGATGAAGAGAAAGAGAAAACTCTTATATATAATTATTTTTCAATTATTTTTATTAAACGTTAAAAATTAAAAAATAAATATTTAATCTGCGTGAGAGCTTGACTCTTTTCCATAATGGTATTTTCCTTTTTGACGTTAATTCTCAGGAAAAAATTTGAAAATTATGACTGTTTTGGCTTCCAAGATATTTCAAAGTATGTGTTGCTTCTATATTGGAAATGCCATTAGTAATACGCTGTAAATATTACAGAAAGATCGATACGCTGGTATTGGTTTTGAAACCATCTCAAAATAAATAATTGCACTACATGAGAGGCGCCACGCCTACTTGTCCAATTTTGAGACTTTATCCAGAGACAATATACAATATCGACAGAATTATCTCTACAAAATTTCAAGGCACTCCTTATATTAGCTTTTAAGACATCTCAAAATAAATATTTATTCTTTATGGGAGGTGCCACTGCCTCAAGTCCAATACGGACTATTTTCTCTAGAACAATGCTTAATATCAATGGAGTAACTCCTACACAATTTTAGGTGTTTACCACATTAGTTCTCATGATATGTCATAATATATATTTGCTATGTATGGCGGTGCCACGCCCACTTGTCCCCTCCTTAAGAATATCTCTTTAAAAACATTATAAAAAGAGTTACTCAAATAAATTTTGAAGTCTTTAGCTGCATTAGTTCCATAAATATCCTAAAATAAAAATTTCTTCTATATGGGAAGTGCCACACCCACTTATAATATTTGAAAATTATATAGAATTTTGTTCCTTTCAGATCATCGGTAGTATATTGTGAGAATTTTAGCAATATCGGTTAACTGCTTTATGAGCCCATAGCTTTCAAACATATAAACAAACAAACAAACCTAGATACAAACATACAGATATTCATTTATATATATATTGCTAACTAATATATATCTATATCTATATATATATATATATATATATATATATATATATATATATATATATATATATGTATATATATATATATATATATATATATATATATATATATATATATATATATATATATATATATATATATATATATATATATATATATATATATATATATATATATATATATATATATATATATGGATATAGATATATATTAGTTAGCAGAGACAGCTTCAGCTATCAATACCACGAACTACTTATCCAAGTCACAAATGAAAATATAAAAACTCCTAAACGTATGCAACACCATTTTATGCCAGTATATTTCTAACCAGTATTCTCGCCAGTATATTTTCAATTTCAAAAAATTTTTGTTTTACCCCCAAGCATTGATTTTTATTATTCAAAGCATTGATGTCAAGTAAGTGAATCAAGGATTTGTTTGACTAAATAAATTATTTAAATAAGTTTGGCTGAAAAGTAAGTTAAGGAACTACACAGCACAACAAAACAGAGGTTTTTGTGTGTTGTTTAAATAAAAAAAGGCAATTCTCCTGATTATTATGGCGTCATTAGTTTTTTCCTACCAAATATACGATATAATCAGCACAAATTACACTAACATTTTCTGGACTGTTCATACAACATCTTTTATACGTTACAATTGCGATAATAGCTTGTAAATTGACAAATTCGATATAAGAAAAATATTTTGGATGGCCTGAGAAAATAAAAATGTAAAGTATTTTTCTTATATAATGCACAATATCTCGGAAACTAGAGGAGCTAGAAATATAATAAAGCTTGTTTCGTAATCAGCGGACGAATAAGATAAGCATCAGTTGTTTTAAATAAAAAAAAACAAAATGAAAAAAGTTCTAAAGACTCAACCAAAAACACACGATTTTTAGCTTCCTTGCAATAACAGTAAGATATCCTGATATACTCATCAATGTGACTCTACCCAAATGAAAGAGAATTTTATGTAGATTAATAACAGCCATATTCATAACTATTTAAAACAGGGCAACAAACTACTTTTAAGCAAAATTTCATAAAATGCATTCATAAATCTTTATTACATGAAAATTTTAAAATAGGTTTAAAGATGGTATGCACCTTCTGTAAACGTTCAATAAATTCATATCATCGATACATCAATTTTAACTGCAAATACCTTTGCAAACTTAGCACACAGGAATATATGATATTCTTTAAATTAAAGCTTGAAGTCTTGGATAAGCATTAAGTATGTTTTTTAAAATTCAATAGAATATGCTACTAAATTTATTAAGTTAACAGAATTCCCAACAAAATTAGCAAAAACGCACTATCAAAACACATAAAAGCAAAAAGAAATGTTAGTGATGCAGAAACAATCAACACAAATGCAAATGCTAATTTTGTGTTATATTATCATTGTCAAAAAACCTTAATTAAGTAATATAACTAATTATAAACCTACATATTTATTTAAATTTTCTAAAGGAAAATTTTTATTAAATTACTTTTCAATTTAATGTAATATGTTGTTATGTGTACTAAATTTATATTTGTAATATGGCCATAATTAATATTTAAAAAAAATATATATGCATATGTAAATTTTTTTTTTGAGATTAATAAATTTTTTTAGATGATTTTTTTTTGCTGTTGCAGCCACTAGGCTTGTGGTAAATAAAGATACCTAGCAACCAATCCCTTTAAGTTTTTGGTTATCAAGGAATATATGTATTTATATGGAGGTTTTTGATAACGTGGGTGGGTTTTGGGCAATTAGGGACAACATCTACCCTTATGAATACCGTCAGCTAACCAATTGCTACCAATCCAACTAGGGAGCTTAGCACGTAAATTTGTGTGGCCTTTGGTGAAAAGATCCCTTCCCATCCCTATCCGGTTATAAGCGCGCAAAAGTACTTTACTCACTCAGGTATTGCTGACTGAAAAGTTTAAGTGCCAAAAATGAGTTTTGATATACAAAACCATGTTAATTTAAAAAGTGTTTGTCTACTTATTTTATTAATATATAACAAAAAATTAGAACTACTTTCAAATAATTAATGAAATACATACTTATTTTATTAATTACTAAGTAATAGTTTTGATTTGGACCATAGTAATAAGATAAATAAGTACTACTCATTACTTTGTAACCCAATAAAAGAAAACTGCCAATTAAAAAATGTCAGAAGTGTGTGGTGGGTTTTTTATTTTTTTTTTGAGAAGTTTCACAATCAGGCAATTTTAATGCCTACAAGTTTATTAATTAATATATTACCTTCTTTTGGGAAAGGGATAGGGTAGAGAGAACAGGTGGTGAAGTGGGAGATAGATAGGCACCTTAGTTCATTTACAACCCTGTTATTGCGCGCTTTTTGTAGATCAGTGTTGCAAGCCCCTCTACACACAGAAAAATTTCCATGTAAAATCGTCGAAAACCAGGTTAACTTAACATTTTTCTGTAGTGATTTTGCTTCATAGGTGTTTCATGTTAAATCAACATGATTTACAATAATCTTGAAAGAAAATCTTTCCTTTCGAATTAACATATTTCATGTTGATTTAATATTCGAGTACAGTTAAATCAAAATGAAGTTGATACTGAAATAATACGAAAAATCACATTGAATCAAAGTAATTTCGAGTTAAAACAACGTGAATTTGATATTGGAACAACATGAAGAATCATGTTGAGTGAAAGTTATTTCAAGATGAAACTACGTGAATTTGATATTGGAACAACACGAAGAATCATGTTGAATTAAAGTTATATCAAGCTGAAACAACATAACTTTAATGTAGCTATTTTATTAATTATTTTACTTACGTGATAGTCATCAGAAATCTTTCCGTTGTAGCTGACTGCCCCAGCCAAGATTTGAACTCATGCCACCTGCATGAGAGTCCACGCGCTAACCACTCCAGCCACAACAGCTTCAAACTCTTCTTTAATTATACACTAAATAAATACCATCGTATGTAAAATGCACTTCATTTTAATTCAACATGAGTTAAATGATTATATAGCATAAAACTTATTTGAAATTAAAGTTATAGTCATGTCGATTGAAAATGAAACTTAACGTTTATAACAAAATTGTTTTAGCGGTGATTTAAGGTTAGATTAATTATTTTCCGTTTAAAATTAATATGAAACAATGGTAACTTTAAACCAGCAGCAGTAAATATTCGCTGGTAATTCGTTTTTTGTCGTATACATAGACGACACATGTAAGAATAAACAACAACAAGTCACACAACTAAGCAGAGCAGTGAATTGTAGCAATGAACAAAGCCAGTAAACACTAACATACTTAAACGATAAATTATTTCTTGTAAATTTAATATGATTTGCAATCAAAATCGCGGCATGTGGATTTTACATTCCTTTTTTTCCTGTGTGTAGTGTCTAGTAGAGGAATTGAGTTGTTTAAGCTGTGTAGCTATTTTATTAGTTCTTTTACTTCGCCTACGGTTCTGCTAGAATACCGGCGAAGGAGGGTGCTGTGAAGTGCATTAAGGTATGTTAGTATTAATCGCTGCCGGTACTGCCAAGGTGATCAGTGCTATGCTTTCATCACTTTAACAGTCCAACAACAACCAACACAATAACACACGAGAAAATGCATGATGTTGTTGGCTTGTCGGAAGCTAGTTTTGAACTCACGACCTCAGGGCTTGTAGTCAAACGCGCTAGCTACTCAGCTAACAACACCCCAAAAATCAAAAATGCAGCAAATGAGCGATATGCATATATCGCTCATTTGCTCGAGCAACGTTGTTGCGAAAAAAAATAAATTTTTTTAACAATTATTTTTTAAAAATGCGAGAATGTATTTTTTATTTTTGTTCTTTAGTTAAGGTAATTTAGACAATATATGATACTAAATTTCAAGTTATGTTTTAGAGTGTAGTTACGAAGGAAATTTATTTTTTGCACTTTACTTTACTTATTTGAAAAAGGCCTTGCTCTGAATTGAACGAAGTTTTCAAGAATCATTAAACACATTAAAACTCTGTACATAATTTTATTTGCAATTATTTTTCTATCAGTTATGGTAATTTTTTATTTCAGGATATTTGAGGACATGAATCCGTGTGATTTATATTATATACTGTAAATAGTTAAACATTTAAATCTTAAGTGAAGAATATTTATTTTTGCTCCTTTTTTACATGTTTAAAAAAGGACATTTTTGAGGTAGGCGTATCCTTGCTCCATATTGAACGAAATTCAGTCAAAGCATTAAGTATATTAAAACTAATGTCTGTACAAAATTCCATTAAGTTACAATTATTTTTCTTTCCGTTATGGTAATTTTTTTTTATTTCAGAATATATGGAGAGGACACGAAATTTAAATGGGCAAATTTAAGGTATGATTATATTTTATCAATTTAAATATGTACGATAACTCATATTTTTGGACGCTCGTTATATGAACTCACGACACTGTGTGACGCCATAATGAGAATGATATAACAAAAGAGAATTGAAGTAATTTTTCGGTACAAAAAGGTATGCACCCCTCTTGTTTCTTATTTTCTCTCTCTCTCTCTCACTCCCATGAACTGAGACTTGTTTCAAGAAAAACTGATGTGTGTAAGAGCAGCCATACAAACAACTACTAAAACAAACTACGCAGCTAACAAGTAAGTTTACATTTGTTAGTCTGCTTTTACACACATCAGTTTTTCTTGAAGCAACTTTTGTTTTCTAGTGAGAAAGAGCGAGAGAGGAGTACATGAAATATATTCCTCTCTCGCTCTTTCTCACAAGAAAATAAAAGTTGCTTCAAGAAAAACTGGTGTGTGTAAAAGCAGACTTACAGCTGAAGTTTGTTAAGTTTATTTTGTCTCTATATATATTATCTTTTAACATTCTCGAACCATCTTGTATTTCATAGCACTGCCGCCCACTTACGCCTGTTCGTCCCGAATAGGCATACAATCACCTTTTCCATAGTAGTCTCGGCGCCCAAGTTATTCAACCTTAATTTTTGTCTTCGGGCCAATGTACTATTTTCTCATGTAGACCACGTCATTCATCTTTTTAATAACCCCACCTACATACCTCAGCTTCCAACTTGTTGTCATCCCGTGACGCTCTCCTTTCCGAGCTATACGCATATGTACCACATCTACCTGTTACTGCTCGATAACTATGATCAGGTGAGAATTTGCGACCATTCTTGTTGTAGCCTGTTCCATTGCCTGAAGTTGAACTGCAGACTTCTCTACTTGTATCGAGCGAAGTGTCGCTTTAATTAATTCATTTACGCGCATATCTTGCAGTAGCTGGAGAGTCATCAAATCTCAGAGGAGGTCCTACATCCTCATACGCTAGGCCTGAATTACCTTTATAAAGGTCGTTGCCATCACGTTTGCTTATACCTCTTTTGAAGCCATCACGGGTCGAGGAAATTTTAGCTAGTTGACGTTTGATTTCTCGACGATCTTATTCTAGCTTCTCACGCTGTAATTTTTGACGCTCACGCTCCAGGAGTAATTATTTAGCCTCTCGTTACAAACGTTTTCGTTCCAAAGCCAATTTCGAACGCTCTTCAGCTAATCGGGCTTCTTCGTAGCGCAGACGCTTTCTTATTTCTCTATGTTATAGCTTTCCACCCACACTTTGTTTTTATTTAAAGCCAATGCATGCACTACTGCCTTTTTAGTGTCCTTTCCCAATCAGCTTTGTTCTCGGCAATCACCTCCAGATTCCGCACCATGAAAGCTTGTGGCTTACAAATAATTTTGGCGGTCTCCTGCGCCAAACCATATGACACAGTTTCTACAAAAGTGGGTTTCTACAAAAGTGGGATCACTAATCCCACGCACAAAACAATCAGTTTTTAGCTGATCTATCAAGGGGTGACTTTCGCCAGGATAAGATAGCTGCAACAAACGCTCGATTTCCAATGCGAAGCTCTGTAGGGTCTCATAGACTTTCTGGACTCTACCTCGCAGTTTCATGCGGTATAAGTCACGCTTGTGTTCGCCACCGTATTTCCGCTGCAGTGCCAAATATGTTTTTGAAACAGATTCTAAATGTTTATTATTGTATCTGTTATATTTGATAAATAATTATATTGGACTCATTAAGGGAGTTCACAACAGCGTTCTAAAATGTGTCTTAATATAAGAACGTTTCAATTTTAGTCTTTTATTATCGGTTGGCAAGTTTGTTGTTTTTGTTTTGCATGTAAATAAAATTTACTACCAGATGACAATTTTAAACGTCCAAGAAGCATGTTTTTTTTTAAATGCGCCAATATTTTAAATAAAGAATTTGTGTGTGGCTTAAGTGTATTGGTGTTTCTTTGGCATGTTGATAGGTACCAAGCACTATCGTGCTTGTGTTGTTCTTTTGTTTGTGTGTATTTTGAGTTCGTGTTCTATACATGTACAATTTACATGTATAGAACACGAACATTGTAAATAGTGAGAAATATTCGGCAAACTTCGTCGCTACTTTTATTACTTTAATATGCTGTGTATCGTCGCTCAAAATAAAATTTTAAGGTGTAACGATATTGCTATTTCCAAATTTTAAGATACACATTGTGAGTTCCCTAATTATTTCATTTCATTTTTGCTATCGCCAATGTTGGCAACCTGATAAAATTATGAAATTGTTTGAATTTTTTTTTTGATTTCTGTAAAACATTTTTTGTCTTGTTAGAATGAAATTCCAGATCTGATTATTTATTCAAATATTCCAAGTTTTTTTTTATTTAATTTTTTTATTAGAATTCTCCTATTACATATTCAAGCTATTTTTGTAGTTCAGTTCAAAGAAAACTTCAAAAAATTATGGATATAATTTTTAAAATTTAGTTATTTTAAGCGCTGATAAAGAGAGGTTTTATAATTAAATTTTAAATGTCTATATGTCAAAATGAAGTATATATGTAGTTTCATTTATTTCAAAACCAAAATCTGTATTAAATAATTTTAGTTATATGAAAAGCTGTAGATTACCACAATTTCTCGTTTGTTAGCCATAAATGGAATATACTCAACGGCAATAAAATATATTAACTTCTTTTTAGCTCCAGACCAAAAAAGAAGTGTTTTACAAGTTTGTAGTGTATGTCTGTGATTTTGATTTAGTTCTTTCTGTTTGAAAGGTGACTTGATCATGAGTTTTCTTAGCCATGTTTGAAGAAAAACGCGTTCCCAACAGCAACGTTTTATGGGAATGACAAAATCTGATATACAAATATTTGAAAATTGGCAGTTTGTACAGAATTCTAACAAGTAACACAGCAAAAATTAATACTAACCAAAAATCTTGGCGGAATCTTATTTAGTATGCCAAGTAAAATCATCGGCCTTACTAACTAAGAGAGAAACTAATTTTGAATATTAATATCAAGAGTGATAAAAAATAAATTCAATGTGTAATAAACTCACATTGACTACTAATAATAACATTATAATTTAATCTTACATGAATGCGAACTCTTCAAGTCCCACATACATTAATATTAATTTTATTCAATTTATTTATTTTAAGAAAACAAATTTTTACTAAAATGATTTCATTCTTACAGCTTCACGTAAAAGCTTTAAATCGGGAGCATTATGTGAGTAGCTCAAAAACAGCTCAAATATAAAAGCGGAAAAAGAAATGCAAAAAAGTTTATACAAAAATTCTTTTTTACTAAATTTTGTACATTCATGTATAAAGAAGGGTATGTGGTAGAAATATAAGTATTAGGAATAAATAAGAAAACAATACAAAAGAAAAAGGAAAGACAGTTAGAAGACAACACATGTCGTGCATGTAAAACAGATTGGTGCACGACACCCACCAGCCACTCACTATAAACTTTAAGCGGATATTAAAGCAAGCCAACGTTCGAACATAAAAAGTATTTAAGGGATAATGAGTAAAATGCGATTATAATGTTAAAGCTTAACGTAAATACGTAGTCAATGACATTTTTTACAAACCTTGAGTAGAAAGACTAACAAATTAAAATTAATGTTTATAGATTATGAAAATGAAGTAGTTTTTTAGGATTTAATGTACGCACATATCGCTGTTGTTTTGGTTAAATTGTTATTAATGTGTGTTGCTCTGAAATCTACTTTAGATTTGAATATTTTTGTAATTAAAATTTAACATGGCTATTTGTTTTATCAAAAAATCTCAGAAAAAGTAAATAGAACAAAATCATTATAAATGAACAGAGTTTATGTTATGCTTAGAATACAGAAGTCTACCTTCCAAGTAAATAGCTAATGGCTCTTCGGCTGTTGATTTCTGTGTAACATTAATGTTTATTGAAATTCACTTTGACTATACAGTCACCCAAAATAGCAATATTTTTTTTTATTGGTCTTCTCGACGGTTGTCCCGATGTTGTACCGTTGAAAAGCTCGTTTTGTGTTTTACTTGACAGCGTTTGGTTTATTTTTGTAAGCGGTTGGTGTGAAAAAATTAAAAATTAAAACTAAAATAACAAAAAGTGATATATTCCGGCAATTAATGTTCGGCAATGTTCTGAAGACAATTTAGTTTTGAAATAGCAAAATTCTAAAAGCGAAGAAAAGTATTCTTTAATAACACAATTTAGTGCATTCGTAGCTTTGTTCTGATAAAATATGTGAAATATCTGAAACACAAAAACCAACTGAAAACCTCCAATAACTGAGCTTTTTAAATGGATTCTATCCTAAAAGTTGACGATTTCACAACGAAATGTTTTTCAGAACATGCCCGATTGTAAATATAACATATATCAACAAATATGTATGTATCTATGTGAAAATATATACTAATTTTTATTTCAAATTCCACACACTGATCAGTTGAAAAATTTTGTTTTTGATTTAAATTGAAATAATAAAATTTTTTAGGTCCTGTCAATTTTTAATCAACTTATGGTTAAGAAAACAATTAATATATGATTATATAGAATAATATATCGTCCCCTTAATAAAACAATAGTGTATAATATTTTTGTCCTAAAGAAATTTTTCTGAAAACGGTACGACTGATTTGGATGATTATTTTTTGTTGTTTTATATTCAAGACTTCAGGACGAAGCTTGTATAAAATACAAATTTTTGAAATGCTATTAATGAGGTAAAATTTCGGTCTTTCATTAAATGGTATTTTTTATATTCGTTGAAAATCTATTAGAATTTAAACTATTGGAGCGATATTGTCCATAAATTAGAGCTTGCAATAAACTTTTTGATATGTAAGGTGGGACGAGTCGGTAAGCTATCGGCACTGAATAAATAAGACGGTAAATTTTAACGCGTAATTAATAATAATTAAAGTTTTTGTTTTAAAGCATTTAAGCAATTCCTTCAAAAAATAAAATGTTATCAGATTTTAATAGCTTTTAAAGAAATAACTTCAAGTATGTAATGTACATTTTTTCTTTATATGGATTTGGTTTGATAAATTTTAAAAATTCTGAGCATGTTTTTTACGTAATATTTAAAAAATAATATGTTCGACAGGATGACGAAATTTCAACAGAATTAATCGAAATCATAAATTATTCGAAACCGGCTTATTTTCAGAAAAGCAAAAACCGGATAACCGGTTTTCGGTTCCGGTTTTCGCATACTCTAATTCTGCTCCACTGGCATATTTCTTATACTCATAATCCATACAAAATGTTTTTATTCAAATTCAAACTCGGATTTTTTCACTAAATCTGATGTAACTTTCCAAATTTTTGATCAATGTTAACAATTTTACTTTTCGGACGTTGGGAATCAAATTTTTTTTTAAGATATGGGTCAAAACAAAACTTTTTTGCCTTTTTTGCTTTAAGGGAGCATTTCAAAATCTCGAATTTGAAAAAAAACGAAAAAATCAAATTTTATCAATTATAAAAGCTTGTAACTCAGTGAATGTTTACCTGAACAACAAAGTATAAATATGAACTGAAAGAGGAAAAACATACCTATGTAACAGTTCAAAATTTGCTTAATTCAAGTAAACAGTATTCCAGATTTTTAGAAATTGGTTTGTTTATAAACTGCATAAAGCACGTTTTTGCGAATATTTCGGAAACGCAGGCAAAATTTAGCTTAAAACAATCTAATTTTTGAGGTGCATTTTGTTTGTGGCATAGTGTAATTTCCGATTTTGAAGGTGTACTGCAATTTTTAAAGTGGCAAAAATCTGGAGAGCCGCTTCCTTGAATTATGAAAATTCTATACTGTTGTATAGATATGTTTTACTCTTTCAGCCCATATCCAAATGTGCTGATCGGAACAAAATTGACTGAGCTACAGGTCTTTAGATATGAAAAATTTTAATTTTTCTATGCTTTTTCAAAATTTACCACATCTCAAAGAAAATTTTGTTTTAAATATAGCAAGCGTAAAATTGGTTACATCAGACAAAATATGAGAAAGTTACAACATATTTAGTGAACATATCCAAATTTTAAATTTTGCTCGTTTGAAAAAGAAATATCAACATATCCCAGCAAAAATTTTTGTAATTTTTGTAATCGGTAGTACTTTATTAATGGGCTACAAAGTAATAAGTGGTAGTTATTTATCTTATTACTATGCTTCAAATATTGGCGTAGATAGGCATTTTGGAAATTATATATATATATATATATATATATATATATATATATATATATATATATATATATATATATATATATATATATATATATATATATATATATATATATATATATATATATATATATATATATATATATATATATATATATATATATATATATATATATATATATATATATATATATATATATATATATATATATATATATATATATATATATATATATATATATATATATATATATATATATATATATATATATATATATATATATATATATATATATATATATATATATATATATATATATATATATATATATATATATATATATATATATATATATATATATATATATATATATATATATATATATATATATATATATATATATATATATTGTCATGACGGTAAGCATATATAAAAACGTAGAAAAATCACTTCCACCGCGAAAATGGTCAAATTCACGCAAAAAATTATAAAGAAACTCTGAAAATATAAATCGAGTATATATTGAAAAGATACTAGATCAGCAAAAAAGCTTTAAAGTAAATGATCAATGTCACTAAAACAAAAACTGTATGATATTTTCGCATAAGCTTTTTTAAATTGCTAATGAAAGTCACATCATTCATAACGAGTTTCCAAAAAGTTTTAAATGTTAACAAATTTCCATATTCTCGAAAAAATTAATTTCATAAAATATGTAACGAAAAATCCGGTTCAAGAAAGTGTCCAAAAACACATGTTTATGTAACGGTTTTTTATGTCAAATAAGTGACTTTGTTGCTTTGTTGTACTAAAGCTGCATCATCACAATAAGATTTCATATTTTTGACGCAGCCAGAAACTAAAGAAATCAATGAAATATATATTTGTATACAGTGGTGGAAGAAATAACCCGGACACTTAAAGTTTTTAGTATTTTCTTATCTATTTACATGCTTTTGCATAAATAAAATTATATATACAAATTAGATTCAAGGCATTCAATTCGTCCATGTAAAAAATACCAACAAAATTACAATCCTGTTGCATTCGAAAATGTATGTAATTCAAAAATATATACCTGGAAAAAATAATAGGGACATTTTATATATTACAGAACAATATTAGTTTTTACTATTTAATTCTAATATTATTTCAATATTTGGTAGAAGCTCCTCTTTGAATACTTACTGTCATCGTCGCATCATTGAACTCACAAGACTGGCGCAGATATCCAGAGTTTTTTGAGTACTAAGGTTACTGAATTGTGTCCCACATAACCTGTTTATTTGTAAGTTTTTACGTTTCAACTTCTTATTTTTTAGAGCAGCACAGAGGTGCTCTATGGGATTCGAGTGTGGTGATTGGGACTGTCACTGCATAAAATTTTAGCTCAAAAAGAGTATGAGACGTTATTGCGAAAAAAATTGTCCCTATTATTTCTTCCAGCAATGTATATCCTTATAAAAAAATTGCGAAGAATAGTTAAGCGGGGTATACACTATCGAACACGAGTGACAGTTTTTTTTCAAATTGTTGCTTGCTAGATAGTGTGGGCACTAATTTCGTCATTCAACAGTCAATTAAAAAAAAAATTACGGTTGATTGACAGTCAGCTGTCATATTGGTTTTTGACTGATGGTGTGTGTACCAAAAAGTGTCAGTCAAGAGTTTTATTTGTAGCATAAAAATTACAAATTGCGATTCACAATGATTTGCTAAAAAATATATATCTGGTGCTATGATATGGAACCAAGATTGATAGAATACAGATTGCGTACGTCCGTTAACTTTTGTGTGCTGATGTGACGTCAAAAAGACGTTGAAATCGATATGTAAACAAAATTGCCCTATACCAAATAAACTTGTTTGTGTGATGTTGTTTGTGCTTATCTGCTGATGTAACGTAGATGCGCAGAAATAAAATATTTTCAAAAGCTGAATGCGTAATCTATATTATATGGAACGTTGTCTTGGGATATAACAGGATTAGGGTGTAATGCGTGATGTTAAAACAGAATCATCTCAGGAGTTGCTATATATTATGAAAAAACAAACATGTTATCAACGAAGTGCATCCACTTTTCTTACTTTCCATGTTCTCTAGTAAATTATTTTCTTGAATGACTTTTTTAATACCCAACATTTATGATAGTTTTGTCAGTCAAACCCGTCATTCAAATCCGATGAATTTTTGACCATCACTCAATTTCGATAATATGTACACCGCTTTACATATTAAAAGTTGCTAAAATTTAAAAGTGATTATTTTAGAAGAACTAACTAAATTCGGAGAACAGAGAAATCTTACTATCCAAAATTCAAAATACTTTAGTCAGAGAAAGTTCACGCGCTGCAAAATCAACTACCATAAATAAACTTTTATATTAACAATTAAAACAACCATTTAAAATATTTTCAAGCAAGTATGAAAAATCATAATTTGGGAGAAAAAAAATCATCATTTGGGAAAGAAAATCATAAAATCATATTTTGCTTTAAAAATCATAAAAAATATGATAAACTCATCATTCTTGCAACGCTGCACTCTGGTCGAAATCACTGATCTAGCGGCGCTTAATTCAAATTTTAAAACTTTTAAATCGATAAATGTTTTATATTATATCGATTACTGATACTTCACTGAGCAAATTGACGTTTTTACATTTGTTTTGCATTCATTATTCGCACAGCTGTTAGCTTTCAAACTTGACATTTGTTGCAGCAAGTGCATTGCAAGAATTTGGCGCCAAATAACTCAATACGTGTTTTTTCTCCCTATAAAATTAGTTGATTAATTATTTTTTAAATTAAAGTTTTAATTGAAAGAGGAAGGTATGTATTTACTAAAAAATAAATGTTTGTGACCTGTGTTTATATAGTTTAATAGAAATTCATTGTAGAAGTTAACATTTGTGATAGCATTAATGAAGGGTTATATATTATAATTAAATGGAGTGGAACTTCTGGGATTCGATCGGACTCGGTCCAATTTTTTTTGTATATTAGTTTGGATTATTGTTATTGTGAAACGTCCACAATTATCTGCCCGTTCTTGCCCGTTTATTTGTTAATGCATTTTTTAGGCACAATGAATGTTTCCAAACGCTCACTTTTTTTTAATTTGGCACAATGAAAACGTCCTTACAAAAAAATTTCCGGCTGTGGAATCCCACATATTTAATAATATAATAGACGAAACAAAATATAATGAGGAGCAGTGCCGAGAAATAAAGAAAAAATTGAGGAGCTTCATAAGCAAACTAGTAGAAAAGTGGAAGAACTGCAATAGAACGTTATCGAATTTTGAAGAACGTAATAAAGATTGGTTGGACAGTGAAATTATATTATTACATGAACCGACATGTAGTAATAATCTTGGACGACCTGTGAAGGAGTTCACAGAATGTACCTCTAAAGCCCAGGTGAAAAAAGTTGTACAGCTTGTAAATAAAACTCCTTGCGATGAACTTGTAGTAGCGACGCGCGTTAGTTTATACAAGGCAGGAAAAAGAAACGCATCAGAAGTGGTATCCATGGTACATTCTGATTCTGAGGTTGCACCAAAGATTAAAAAATCTCGTGATTCTGAAGCCAATAATGCTACTGCATATAGCCCTGATGAAGCTTTGGCTCTTTACGTGGACGGGGATTTTACTAAGCACTCGTACAAGTTGATGCAATCTGGTGCAAAAATTAGAAATGCAAATATATATCCAACATATGATGCATTGTTACTAGCAAAAAAGAAGTGTTATCCGGTCGTAGTCCAAATTACCGAAACATCTGTTGAAGTGTGCCTACAGAGCTTGGTAGATCATACTGCAACAAGGATCGTTCAATCGCAGAAGGAAGTTTTCGTCAACCTCAATGAAGATATCATCACTGCGATCTACAAATGGGGTTGTGATGGCAGTAGTGGACATTCAACTTACCGGCAAAGCTTTTCGGACCCCGAATCGAACAGTCCCGATGAGTACTTATTTGCTGTGTGCATTGTGCCATTGCAAGTGAAAATGGGAAGCATTATTCTACGGCAGAATTCTCGGCCCTCTTCAACGCGGCTTTGTAGACCAATAAAATTAATTTGCGAAAAAGAAACTTCGACCTTGGTTAGTGCTGAAGTTGAAAAAGTCAAACTGCAAATATCTAGAATTATTCCAACACAGTTTGAGTCTTTTCAAATTCAACACCAATTTAACATGACAATGATCGATGGCAAAATTTTTAGTGTTATTGCAGAATCCTCGTCACAAACATGTGGCATTTGTGGAGCAACACCAAAAATTATGAATGACTTGAATGTCATTACAACTTTACCACTTAATACAAATATGTATGAATATGGCTTGTCAACACTACACGCTTGGATAAGATTTTTTGAGTGCATTTTACATATTGCATACAGATTACCAATTAAAAAGTGGCAAATTCGTAGCGCTTATAAATCTATTGTACAGCAAACTAAATTGGATATACAAGAAAAGTTAAGAAAAGAAATGTGTTTATTAGTTGATATTCCTCAGCCTGGATCAGGTAATACTAATAACGGAAATACTGCTAGAAGGTTTTTCCAACAACCAAAATTGGCTGCACTTTTAACTGGAGTCAATGAGGATATAATCAATAGATTCAGTGTTATTTTACGAACTATGGCTAGTGGGTATAAAGTAAATGCACATGCTTTCAAAATATATTGCTGGCAAACAGCGGAAATTTTCGTAGATAATTATCCATGGTTCTATATGCCATCCTCCGTTCACAAAATATTAATTCACGCTGCTGAAATCATAAATAATGTTTCTCTTCCAATTGGCATGATGTCAGAAGAAGCACAGGAATCACGAAATAAGGATTTAAGGAATTTTAGACAACATCATACACGCAAGAATTGCAGGAAAAACACAATGGAAGATTTAATGCACTCACTTCTTTTCTCTTCTGATCCTCTCATATCCTCGCTCTCCAAACGACCTTCTAGCAACTCAAACAAAATCGAATTAGGTAAAGATGTACAAAATTTGCTTTCAGAACCAATTATACAAGAAGACGTTGTTGTTTCTGATACTTCTGATTCTGATTAAAAACATATATATTTGCCTCAATTGTTTATTAACTTTTTATATTAAAAGCATTGAAATAAATAAAAAGTGTGAAGAATTGCATTCTTTACGTATTTTAAGTAAAAAAAATAATAATTTTATACATTTGCGAATTTAGTGCCGCTTGATTGGGCATTTCGACCACTGTGCGCTGAGTACAAGTTACCAAAAGCCAGCTAAGGCGTATGCCTTATAAAAAATAAATAAATATTAATCATACGTCGCAATAGTCTGATATTCCTCCAAAAAGTATGCTATATTATTTTGCTTTATAAATGCCCTATGCTATCTTTTTGCGTATACTTAATATTTTTCAGTATATTAAGTATACGAAAGGAAATGTGTAGAGGCTTGCAAATTAGAAACAATTTATTTTTAAGTCAATTAGAAATGTCCGACTTTTTCTATTTTTTGGACTGTATATTTTTGATTTCGTATGTCTTTTACAAAGGTCCAATTATTCGTGTCAATTTGTGCTAAAAGATTTATTTACTATTTGGAGAACTTCATTGCGATAAACATTTGCTTGCAGCGACTGAGGTCGAGGCACATTATCACTGCCATATTCATCAACAACTTCGACCTAGAATACTTTAATCTTTATATGGGTGTGTTTTCAGTTTTAATAGCACTATATTTTAGAAAGTAGCAACTGTATCGATATTAAATTTTATGATATTCTTAACAAAGGTGTTTGTCGCCATATTCCAATGTTTGGGTAGAATTAGATGGCTTAGTCCAGAAATATGCCCACTTTTCGATTTCTCCCTCTTATGGAAATATATACAAACTAAGCAACAGAACAGCAAAAAATAATAAAACAAAAAAAACTCCCGTACAAAATGTGTGTCGAAAAATGGTCATATTTCTGCTATAATCTGTCTAATTCCACTCAAACTTCAGAATAAAGTCAAGAAGACCTTTGTTAACGATATAACGCAATTATAGATCGATATGTTTAATACTTTTGCTCTTAAACACACATCGTACTTAAATAAAAAACATACCCAGGTATGCTGCTGTCGATGTTGGTATATAGGTTAATACTGTTTCAGAATACGCATCAAATATTGTATTACATTAGGAAAATATATATAATTTTTCTCAAGTCTATTAAAAAATCCAGGGTAGATTCCGCAACCGTAGTAAGGCCCAATATTTTGTCCTCTTACTTGATTGATAAAAATCTTGTGGAAATAGTTATGAAAGGTCCAAGACGCCATCCAAGCATTTTTGCGAAGTCGTTGTTTTTTAAAACACCTTTGAGTTTTAGCTTTTCCAATATCCCATGGTACCCATTGCACATTCATATAATAAGAAAACCGGCATTATTAAAATGAATAGCTTCCATTAGTTTGTGATTACCCTTTTTATTTTTAATTCTATTGTCGGGAATTCGCGGGATACCGGGAATTTCTTTTTGATTTTCCGCTCTCCCGGGAAAGAAAAAATTTCGGGAATAAGAAAAACCTAGTCGTTTGGCAAAACGTAAGATTTTCTTTGAAAATCAGGCCACTGCAATATGAATTTTTAACTGTCATTTACAGACGGATATCTCGCAATAATATAAAAGAAAAAAATTTAATAAGTGAAGATTTGTAGTCACAGCAATAGAAAGATTATCACAGGGTGATTTTTTTAAATGGCAAAACCTTTTAAATTAAGTGGCATAGATTTTTTTCCAACTTTTTTCAGAGTATTTAATACTTTCCCTATTACCCGCTTTCGGTTTGACGTTGAGTTATGGGACCACCTGTATATATTTTTTCGTCTGAATGAAGCAATTGAATATGATTATTTTGTGGAAAAAAAGTTTAAAAGGTCACTTTCTTTCAACTTTCAAGGCATGTAACTCAATATATGTATAGTGAGCGAATTAGCATAATCGATATTTTGGCTAAAAATAAACAGTAAATAAATGTGGGTACTATGTGCGAGTGAGGCTGTTGTACAAATGCTTAAAGCAGTTTATAGTATTTCACCACAATTTATTTATTTTTAGTTATATTTTCTTTAATTATTTTTACCACTTTAAGATAGCGCCAAAATTGCTGCAGAGAACATCAACTATAAACACAGAAGTGGCTTTTGTTGTCTTCTTTCTTTTAAAAACAAAGTTATATGCCGCTTTCTGTTGTGATGAAAGTACAATAACGAAATGATAAAAGGCAAAAGATGGTATAAAGACCCGCATATAAGAATACCCAAATTGCATTAAAAAAAACTTTAACATACATTTAAATAAAAATATGAATTGTGTTTACGCTTACAAAGTAAAATGTGTTGCTTATTGTTCTCTGTGTAGAAGTGTAAAAGAATTGTTAAAAAAAAATAGTTTAATTTTTTTGCATAATAAAAAATTAAGATTTACATTTTAAAAACCAAGAGAAATCACAATAATTTGTTTTGTTTCATATCTTTATATTTTTGCTTTTTTATGCTACACGACAAGCTGTCCTGTTTTACTAATGTGTAAAAGTCAACTATGATTATTTCTTACAACAAAAAATCAAGAAAACAGACGATTACTACCGTCATATAAAACGTTAAACCACGTAACTACAAATACTAAAACTTTACAGGAGAATGAGAAAAGTGCAAAAAAAGTACAACTGATAATGGCTATTTTGTTTTCTTTTTGATTATATTGTCGGCGACCATAACGGTAGAAGCCTAACAACTCTTACTTATACAATAATTAATTAAAACCGCGATTTCGAAATTTTGGTCACTTACGTGAATTTACGTTTCAAGCGGCGATATTTATGTGGTAGTGTTAGCATTTACTGTACTATTTATTACTTTGTAACAATATTTTTGATGAAGTTCCCTGTTGTTTATTTTCAGAAGTTTTTCAATAACAAGCGGAACGGACTTTTTGGTTCCCGAAATTCGACCTCTTTTTCTACGTGTTGATGAACCCTCATTACTATGTTAAACTAGTTTTTTTAGTCAGTTCGCGTTTTCGAAATATCTCGGTCTTAAAATGAGAATTTTTTTCTTTTTGGAAAAAAGTAGTCTACATAAACACATGTTTCTTTTGAGTAAAATAATTCCGGTGGTTGTTTCAGGGTATCTTTCTGATCTTTCATAGATATTGAAATTTAGCTGTTTTAGTTTTAACCTTAATAAAATTGTGTATCACAAAAACCAAATACCAAACATTTTACGCCGCATACACAAGAGTTACAGGAAACAAAGTTTTTAACTAAAACAAAAAACTTGTTCAAATTGTAACGAACTGTTTAAAGATAAGCTGGAAATTTGAGTTTATTTTCTACATCCTTAAAATACAAATGAGTAAATATCATTTTTTATCTAATTCTACTATTATTCCTATATTTTAATGTACATTGGTGTTCTGAGTCTAAATACAGCATAACAAATTTTCCCTTATTTCCAGTTTTTCAAATATGACGCATTTTATATATGTATACGTGATATACCCCATTTTTTTAAGTAAATATCTCTCTTTCATCTACACAAAAATAACTATCATTTGAGTATAATAATGCGGTTGCTTTTAGGATTAGACTTTGGTGCTATTTTAAGGATATTTAGTGGTTAACTTTGTCTTGTGTTATTCTTATTTCAGGATATTTTAAATAGATTCCAAATTTTTTTTATAAAAATATGCTTAAATAAATAAAACTAAAAATATGGTAAAACAGCGAAAAAACCAAAAAATCGAAAAATCGGAAAAAAAACTAAACGACATAATTGCCAAAATGAAAAAAACGGCAAAAACAAAAGGGATATATGAGTATTCGTACGAAACGCTTCGTGTGTGAGCTAAAGTCACACTTTACTTAATTTTTTTTATTCTTTAGATAAACATTCAGACTTGAAGACATTTAATAAAGTGTTATTTATTAAATGCTTAATGGACGATGATGATGATGATGCAGGCAAAAATTTTGGTTGATATATTACAAAAAATCTAGTAAATAATTTTGTTTGGTTAAGTAAACAATTTCGTTTCTTATTTGTTAGTATTTTTATCCTTCGTGCGGAGGCTTATCGTTGAAATGACCTAACAGGCCATGCTGCCAGGGAATTTCTCCCTGGAAAGTTCAACCATGACAGACGGGCTGGAGGGGATCAATTAAATAAGTACTACTACCCCTTAATTAAGGGTATTGTGCGACCCGTACCCATTGGATGAGTTGCAGCCGGGGGAATTAGGCAGTATTCTAGCGGAGCCTTCCCGATACCTGTCCGCCTCGGGAAGTAGCGGTGGACCCCTCATGCTAAACAGGGCTATGACATGAGAGCACTCAAGCCCCTGACACCCGTTGGAACTTACATGAAGAGTAAAAATAAGGCAAAAATAGCCCAGGTGAACATACACCATGCTAAGGCTGCTTCGGCAGTAATAGCTCGGATGTTCACCAGGGAAAACCGGGGTAGAATCAAAATACTATACAGTAGGGTAATAGTAAGGTAATATATGAAGCGTACTGGACATTGGCGGACGTACACCGAAAGTCTAACGGCTTATAACTCCGCAACTCGGAGAGCGAAGAGAAATAACTTTAGGAACTTTTGTGAGAAGATGTCAACCACCCCGGCAGCGGTCAGATTAAATCATACCCAAAGCCCATGTGAATTCATCAGTAACACTCAAAAGGGGAGATGGAACCTACACGTGGAATGAAAGAGAGAAGGTGCTGCTGCTACTCTCGACTACTTTCCCGGAAAGTACAGAGGGGCCGACACCAAAACCATCTTCACGACTTAGAGGTAACAAGGAATCCTGGGACGTTACACGAAAACTATGCACCGAACAACGCATAGAATGGGTTATTGGCACCTTTCAACCGTACAAATCTCCAGGGGTGGATGATATCCACCCTATATTTCTCCAGCATGGGAAAATAAGCTTATGCCCCACCTTATAAGGTTACCCATGAGCAGCTTTGCTCTAGGCTACATACCACAGGTATGGAGCATGGCTAGGGTGATCTTTATACCTACGATAGGTAGTAGTTTATATAATACTTCCAAGATCATTGCGACACATAAATTTAACCTCTTTCATGCTTAAACTGATGGAGAAAATTATTGATAGCTATATCCGATCAACTACCTTGTGTAGGCAACCATTGCATACGCGGCAGCATGTATACAGGGCAGGTCGTTCAACGGATACTACGCTGTATCAATTGACGAACACAATACGTAGTTGTCTAGACGCTAAGGAAGTCATGGTCTGTACATTTCTGGATGTGGAAGGGGCCTTCGACAAGAGCACTCTGCCGTTACATCTGCGCTTAGAAGCAAAGGATATGCAGATGGATATAAGCCATGCCTGAGAGTAGGACTCCAGAGACCCAAGTAGGGGTAGAATATCTTGCAGTAAGGACGACCAGAGGATGCCCCCAAGGTGGTGTACTGTCTCCACTTTTGTTGAGCCTCGTAGTTAACGAACTCTTGCACATACTAACGAGCAATGGCATAGAATATCAAGCATGTGCCGATGACATCGTTATCATTGCAAGAGGAAAATTTTAAGAGAAGTTGTGTGATATTATGCTGAACCGATTAAAGATAGTGAAGGAATGCTGTCTATCTGTAGGGCTGAATATCAACTCTACAAAGACTACCATTGCTCCTATCACAAGGAAGAGGACATTTCCACGTTGGCAAAACATCCGAGTAGATACCGTGCAAATAGAAACCTCATCGCAGGCCAAGTATCTGGGAGTGATATTAGACTTAAAGCTGTTATGTAGACAGCATTTAGAGGCGACTGTTGACAAGGCAACAAAAGGAATAATGGTTTGTACATCTGTTGCAGGAAAATCATGGGGTTGCACACCCATAATCTTGAGATGGATATACACCATGATAGTGAGACCTATCATCATTTATGGTGCTGTTTCCTGGTCGGACAGGATCAAGCTGGCAAGGACCAGAGATCGGTTAGAGAAATTACAGGGGCTAGAATGCCTCTGTATAACAGGGGCTATGAGGACGTGTCATACAGCGGTTGTGGAAGTCCTCATTGAACTCACACCTCTGAAGATTGTGATAGAGACTGCTGCCAGGCAAAAACTAATCAGCATTGCGGGACGGTTTAATTAGCCAATCGGAGCAACCATCCCTAGCAAGACAATTTATTTTCCCTACTTGCGCAACCCTCTGATGTGATAAATAAATTGTATGACTTGACAAGAAGTTTGAAACTGTTCTGGCCAACAGAAGGGAATGGGGGGAAATGGTACCCTGATATTCCTTTGGAGCTGGCGCCATTAGGTGGTAGACTGATGACTCCAGAATGCCAGCAGGCTCTGGTGTGGGAGTTGAAAGACCAAGGACTAACTATTACGAGCTCTTGGGAAAAGCTCCTACCATTTTTCAATCGAAAGTTTTTGCCATTGAGAGATGCGCACAATTTAATCTCGACAGGGGATACCGAGGGAGAGAAATAGGCATCTGCTCGGAGCCATCAAAGCACTGAGCTCATATGAGTTTACCTTTAAGTTGGCTTGGGAATGCCGCAATAAGTTAAATCAGCTAAGCAGCATGAATAGGGTCACACACTGCTGGATTCCTGGACACGCTGGGGTGGTAGAAAACGAAAATGCAGACAGAATGGCCAGAAGGGGGGATAGTACACCCATGGTCGGACCATAACCGTTTTGTGGACTTGGATTGGACAAAATCCGGGAAGATATATCGACGGAGATCAAGAGTACTAGAGAACACCTCTGGTTATGCAAAGCTAATGATTGGAACGTATAACCAAAATCATTTCATAGCTCTCACGTCGCTGAGTAAAAACAAACTAGAATGACCACAGGTTTTCTAGCAGGCCATTACAGACTGAGAAAATACCTCAACAGGCCATTGAGAGTAACAGCCTATGAAGATTCTGTGATTATGACGATGAAACTCCAGTGCATATTCTGAAGGACTGTGAAGCTTTATGCCACAGAAGATATAGCCAATGGTCAACCACCTATTGGAGGATTGGGAACTGCCAACACTAGACTCACTGGTAATCTTGAGATTCCTCTGGAGAGTCGGTCTAGATGAGATGCTCTAGCACCTGGCAAGGGATACAATAGATCTACTTCGGTCGCAGTGCCCTGTGTTTCCCGTTTAGTTTAATTCATTCATTCATTCATTCATGTATAGTATTTTTAGAATAATTGTTTTATAAATTCAGACAAAAATATTGTTTAATATTTTTCAGAAAATCCAGTATATCTTCTTGTTTGATTTAGTAAATTGTTTTGTTCGCAATTTGTAAATATTTTTAAGACAAATTGTTTTACTGAAAAAAAACGTTTTTTCAATGAAATTTTTGACACGTGACAGAGTTCTGCATGGTGGAGAAAAATTTCCCCCTCCGATTTTTTAAAAAAATTATCGGACCAAACTGCGGGCAAACCCTTTCAAATAAAAAAAACGAATTAAGCAAATTGACTTACAAATGTCAGAGTTATTCAAATGACAGAGTTATGCGTGTACAAACATAAAAAAGTAAAACATAATACTAGCAATTACTTGCAATTTTGGGACAAATTTTTTTATAATATTTGAGTATTTTCATTAAATTAAAAAAAGTGTTTTACAGGTGGGTCGTGTCAGATATATAAAGGCTTAAAGAAGACACTTTAATGTTTCTCCGGAGGGTATCAGTTTTTTTATCCCTTTTGATATTCAAAAGTTATACGCTACTAAACTTAAAATTTTACGAAAATATTGGGGCTTAAAATTTATTACATAGTACCTTAACTACAAATTGTACAGGGTGTGCACATACCATTTCTTAAAAACAACAGTTTACCAAACATAACAAAAGAACCAATGCTCTGTATCCATAATAGTTTTCAAGGAATCATAATATATTTCAGATCAAATATGATTTTTTTTATTTACATATATACTTTGTTTTTTATCAGCATGCCAAGCCCATTACTGAAAATATTTTAACAAAATTTTTTGGCTACCTTAGTCTTGATATGTTTCCTTTCTGATAGCGCTAAATGTTTAAGAATCTATTTTAAAAAAAAATATAGATTTTGCCCAATGAAAACTGATTCTGAGCCACCGTGCGTCGTCATCCATATTCAGTAGCATTTTGGGAGGAGGTTAGTGTAGGCTAATCCTATAAATGCATACCCTGTGGTAAAAGATGCCACAACGTCCGTATTTACGTAATATTTTTCAGAAAATATTTACCATTTTTTAGCAAAATTTTTAGAAAACACTGCTTACCAACTATTTTTGATGTTGTGCAATATGCTTCTTGTGTTTCTAGATATTATCGAAAAACCCCATTCCTTAAGTAATAACCAAACTTCTTCAAGATAATGACCAAGTCAACTAAGTCAGCTTTTGTCGACCAAAACGAAGGTACATTCCCGAAAAATCCTGCAATCGAAAAAAAAAACTGCACATGGACTTTGCATGGTCTGCATACGCGTACACTGCGCAAATATATATTTTTATGCGTTTTAAAAACAGTAAAAGGTTCAACCGCAGTTCTTACACAGAAAAAATTATCGCCAAAAAGTTTTCAAACACAAGTTTGTCTAAAAATTTATTTCATTTTTAGTAAATATTCTTTACATAATCAATGAATTGTTTGTTTGACTCTTATTTAGGACGCAAACACCAAAAACAACAAGTCACAACAACGAAAAAAAACTACAAAAAACTACAAAAAGGGATATACTCTCGAAATGCTGCATATTATTGAAGTACCTATCATAGAAATGTATGAGTTGATTTACTTGCACTTTCCACTCACATTTACAATGCTTTTGTTATGTTTTTTTTTTACATCAATGTGTGCTAATGACATTGCATGCAGTGTTAACTCTCTTAAAACTGACTGTCATTAACTCACTCTTGCTTTTTAAGTGCTGTTAGGAAAAGTAAGTAAATTATTGTGACTGTTGTTTGATTGGTTTGTATAGTAATCAAATAACTCACAAAAGCATGTCGACGTACGTATGTAAGTATGTATACACAAAATACACAGATATCACAAAAGTGACAGGTAAAAGACGCTACAGTCAGGTTTTTCAATTGTTTTTAAAGCTCTGTTAAAAAGAGACAAAAATGGTAACGAACAGAAGAAAATAAACAAAACGAAAAAATTTAAAAATTTTACTGACTGAATAACGCGCCAAAAATGTTTAAATTTTAATAAAATAAAAAAGAGTTATGCCTTATTATTAAAAATATATTTGTTGTATTCACAAGGTAGTCATAGAGTCATATGTTTTAAAATTATAACACGAAAAATATGACTGCTGTGAGCAACCCCTCATAATATAGTGTGCTATGTACACAGCCGAAAATTTACATGTACACAACACAAACAAACAAAATAAACAACGATAAGAGCACAACAGCCATTTGTACCTTTCAACAATGCAATTAAACACCACCCCACTTAAACAAAAATTTTTTTTCATTTATTTTGTTTTCTCTTTGCCTGGCTCTGACAAATATGTACTATCATCGGCTCGACTAAAGAGTTTCGGCCGTTCGGCTCAGACTTGTGATGTAGTTATGACAAACAATAAACACAGCACTCAAAGTCTTATTATTTTAGGACTTTTTTGTTTGAAACACAACAACAATGTTTTTAAATTATTGTAATACATTAGGACATTATGACAATATGACTTAATAACACACCGTTTGAGTCATAGATATGTTTTATTATTGTGCATAAATGGACGATATCTCTGTGGTTTTCTTGAATAAGCGCGTGTGTCTAAAAACCATTTTTTCAGAAGAGCCAAAATACTTTATTTTTAATACTACACTCTGTGTGATTTTTATCAAACTTTTTTTTAAAGTCACGTAAGCATACGTTGTAAGAAGTTTGTGTAAAAATGTCAGGCAAAAATTCCCTAAGGGCTTACCCACACTAAAGTTGTTTACATTGAACTAACTTAAGCACACAAGCTTTTTATAACTGAATATATTTCGAAAATGTGTTCAAAAGTAACAGCGCATGTATTTTTTTCAGCGGCAATAAATTGCCAGCACGCAACAAGAGCTGAAAAATATTTGAATAAATTAAGAAGTTACATTGTTTTTAGAAAAAAAAATTCAGAATTGGTTCATGTTATTAACGAAATTCTTAACCCATTTAAAAAAGTTTTAGTGGAGTTAATTAGCTACATATGTGTTGAAAATCTTCTTTCAATACATTTTGTTCGCATACATACATATGAATGTATAAAAATTCATACATAAAACTACCAGAATAAAAATAATGGTGGAGTTCACGTAACATTTGGTAACTTTTTACTCTTTAAATTGGTAAAATTTTCCATATATTTTATTGCTGTAAAATTTATTTTTAAAATTTTTGACAGCGAAATTAATGGGAAATTTTACCAATTTAACGATCAAACAGTTACCGAATGTTGCGTGAACTCAACCAATATAATTTGTTCATACTGCCTTCAAGTTTCTCAAAAATTCATAGCTCATCAAAAATAGTCAACAAAATCGCCAACTATTCTGTAAATCGCTAAAACATCGCCATGTCGCCAAATCGAAATATAAGACGCCAAACAAGTTTTAGAATCACCACGTTTGTGCAAGAAATCGCTACATCTGACAACCCTGGTCCCTACATAAACATAACAATCACATTAAAATAGCTTTAATTGTTTGGTAACGCACTTTTCAAAATATAGCTTTTAAATTTTCGTTACATTGATTTTGAATAAGTTTAAATAGTTCATTATTTGTTTAACTTTTCTATAAATAAGTTACTGTTTCGTTAATTAGAATCGAGAGAAATAAAATTATTTCAAATAAACACCTTAAAATATATCTATTTTTAAAATAAATTATTTATTTACCAACAGCTCTCTTGGGCTACATTAGAGATAAATGCACAGTTTGCACCACAATAAAAATTATACCACTACATAACATAAATAACGAAAAATCGGTAACCCTAAAACCAAATAAACAATATATATTTTATGTAATAATATTTAAATAGCAAACCAACTACCAAAACAATTTCATTATATTTTATTTTTACATATCTTATAAGTTCACAAGGTATGTTATATTAATAAATATTTACGATATTTATATTTATACATACGTGTATGTGTGGATATGTATGTAACGTTAATTTCAATATCCAAATCAGTTTTTATACTATTTTATTCCCATCTACATTATTACAGCAGTAAATATTTTCATGCCAATGTTACAATATTGTGAAATAAACTGAAAGGAAATAAATTTCGAAGCAGGTAAATGTGGAATAAAAATAAAATATAATTTTATTTTAATGGTTCATTGGTCACTGATTGGCCATTTATCTAGAAATTACACAAGCATAATAATAGAAAATATATGGTGAAAAAAGAATTGTAGAGTAGTCCAAAGTACTCTATTAACAATAGTATTATATATTAGCAGATGAGGCAAGAGGGTGTTGTTAGCTGAAGTAGCTACCAAATAATGCTAGCTCGACCGTTGTTTCAGGCATCATCTTAAATTTTTTTGATGTTCCCTAGTAGGCATACCACTGTTATCTCAGCAGTATCAGCAGCGTTTGATACTGTTCTATGCCAATATATATCTCCATTAAACCTGAGATTCGAGATAAACATCTGCTCGCTAAAAGAAAACTTTTCGAAAAAAAATTGTTTGGTAAATACTCGTGAATATAGAAAATCGAATTATTGTTTAAATGAACTTTTGTCGACAATATCACGATAATAAACATAAATCGCAAAAAAATTCATAAAATATGAATGTTCGCAATATTAAGATATTTTCAATAATATCTCGGATGTGTTATTTACACACATGTGTGTAGCCCAGCAAACCAGAACATTCGAAAATAATATCGCATTCGAAAAAGAAAGAGCTGCTCGAGGTAACTCGTCCCTCAGTTTCTGTCACTAAATTTTTCGATTTCGATGATTCGCTGACAAATCAATAGCGAACCAATATCGAAGAAATATCGATACCACAAAAATGTAGGATGAAATATTTTTTGAAGATGGTTACCTATATTTTTTTAATTTATCTATTTTTATATAAATGGAATATTATATATAAATTTTAACTTACGCTGCAGTCAAACAGATTCGAACACGGTACGTCCAGGCTAATGGATTAGAAAACATCCTTAGCGAAAATATGATGTTTTTAGATTCACGAGCATTTATCGAAAAAATTTGTTTAAAAAATTATTTTTTTTAGCGGACCTCCTTTTATTTCGAATCTCAGTTACAGTGGGAGAAAACATTTGCCATTATAGGCTAGTGGATGTGTGTTAAGTTTGTTACCCTGAATTTGCCGTATTCTATGATTCTGCAAATTAAAATATTAAAAAATAAATATAAGAAAAATAATTATAATTACGTTATAAATGTTAGTCGAACTGTATGGGTTTATATCCAAAGAAATTTAATTATTTTTGGCTTGAGTTCGGTTTTAATTTAATCTTTCAATTAAAGTGTACCTTTATTTAGAGATAAATGTGAAGCATGTAGACAAAAAAAATTTGACTGCACGGAGGGTTAAACCGGCATGTTTAGATAGCTCCCGCTAATCTCTTCAGAGTTCTCTTCCACTTGGAGCGACGTTTTTAGGTTTCTGAGAATAAACTCAATTTCATTCTATAATTTACTAATCTGGAAATTAGTTTAATCCAGTATCAATTGAATTTAATATTTTTAAGAAGTAGTTTAAACCTAGTAGTATTGCCATAATGAACAACAAGAATTGGCAACATTTTTGTCATAGTGCTATCAAGCAACTCAAGTTTTTCTAGAGAAAAAGAAGACACTAAAATAATTGAATATTGTTTACAAGTAAAATATTTTATGAGTGCTGAAGAAAATACTTCAAAAAAATTAAGAAAAATTAAAAGTGTTATTGGAACCATTTACATCAATGATTAGAGTATTTGAGAAAACAATTAATGCAATTTATCACATGTGTATGAGGAATATTTAGGTTATGTGAAGTACGATTAAATCACCAGCATTACCCGCTTAAGTAGCAAAAAAATTTAAAAAAATCCACTCAAAAGCTAAATACAGAGATTAAATATAATATAATCTCTAATCTCAAAGTAAAAAAATTGCCCTTAGACCACTCGCCCAAAGTCGGTGGTTTGCAGGCCAGAGTTGAATATCATCTACCTTTAATCAATTCACACATTCATATATATATATATATATATATATATATATATATATATATATATATATATATATATATATATATATATATATATATATATATATATATATATATATATATATATATATATATATATATATATATATATATATATATATATATATATATATATATATATATATATATATATATATATATATATATATATATATATATATATATATATATATATATATATATATATATATATATATATATATACATATATATATATATATATATATATATATAGATATATATATATATATATATATATATATATATATATATATATATATATATATATACATATATATATATATATATATATATATATATATATATATATATATATATATATATATATATATATATATATATATATATATATATATATATTTATTTATTTATTTATTTAGAGATAAATGTGAAGCACGTATACAAAAAAAAATTGCACGGAGGGTTGAACTGACATGTTTCGATAGCTCCCGCTAATCTCAACAGAGTTCTCTTCCGCTTACACCACTCGACCACCAGCATTACCCGCTTAAGTAGCAAAAAAATTAAAAAAAATCCACTCAAAAGCTAAATACAGAGATTAAATATAATATATTCTCTAATCTCAAAGTAAAAAAATTGCCCTTAGACCACTCGCCCAAAGTCGGTGGTTTGCAGGCCAGAGTTGAATATCATCTACCTTTAATCAATTCACACATTCATATATATATATATATATATATATATATATATATATATATATATATATATATATATATATATATATATATATATATATATATATATATATATATATATATATATATATATATATATATACTGGCGAGCAAAAGCGAGTGCATGTTAATCATAATTTTAATTAATGTGTCGTAAAATGATAACTACATATGGAAATGTTCTGAAACTTGTAGCTTTTATTCTTTATTATAATAGCAAAAAATATGTGTATTCAATTTAATGATAACAGAACAAAAACAAAAATTTTCAATATAAAAATATAAGGTAACTCAATTAACTCAGTTTTGCACGCTTCCATGGGGCTACTGTAGGGTATTCATATTAGTATGGTATCCATAATCCCTTATTTTTTATGACCATTTTCATACGCTTGGACATACTTTCCACCAAGTTCTCCTTAAATTCACTTGGAATATTTTCCCATTCTGTCTTTACACGGCTCCAAAGTTCCTCTATGTTCGTAGGAGCTCGATTGTGTTGTCCTAATCTCCTCTTTAATATAGACCACAAATTTTCAATAGGGTTTAGGTCTGGACTTTGCGCTGGCCATTTCAACACCTCAAATTTTTGCGCAGACAACCAATTTTTAACAATTTTTGCCGTGTGCTTAGGGTCTCCGTCCTGTTGAAAAATAATTTCATCTTCGGGATAAGTGCTGTGGTCCACAAAATCAGGTAAATGTGTTTGTAGAATTTGAAGGTAGTCCTCTTTCTTCATTGTACCATAAATTCTTACCAGAGGTCCTAAATTCCACCAGGTGAAGCAGCCCCAAACCATCAAACTGCCTCCGCCATGCTTAACCGTTTGTTTCACGTGATGTTTTTGAATAGCTTCATTAGGTCTGCCCCAGAAATATTCCTTACCATCAGATTGAAAGCGGTTAATTTTTGTTTCATCGGACCATATAACCCGTTTCCAATCGTCTATGGTCCAATGCTCATGCTTTTTGCAGAATTCCAGACGCGCTTTTATATTTTTATCGGATAGAGCTGGCTTTTTCTTTTTGACTGCTGCCACTAAACCGATTTTATGAAGCGCTCTTCGAGCAGTCCATTCACTCACGTGTTTATTTAATACACTAGCAGCTTGTTTGGGTGTTATCAAAGCATTTTTTTTCATCTCTCGCACCATTAGTCGCGCGTCTGAATCTTTTAACAGCCTGGGGCGGCCTCCACTATTCGGCATAGAAGTTACATTTCTACGTTTTCTGACTGCAATCACTGTGCGTTGGCTTACTTTTAATTTATCACTAATTACTCTCGATGAATGTCCACTTTCAGTCAAAGCTACTATACTATTTTCGATGTCTATTTTGATTTTCCTCATTTTTGTGCTATATTCATTTGTAAGGCTCCAATTACTGATATAAAATAAAAACCAACTGCGTAATAGAATACTAACATCTAAAAGAAGACGAAAAATACCAGCAGCATAAATATAACGGTAAATTTTAAATTGCCCAGAGAAGAAAAATCTACATTTACTTATAGCATACGAAACGTGCAAAACTGAGTGGATGGTGTTGCCATAAGTTTTTATTTAATTATTTGTTTTTCTTCTTTTATCATCATATTGGCTATCCATATTTAATTTTTATTATATAATTGAGAGTAATTGCTGAAAGTTTCATAAAGATTCTTTTATTATTTACCATTTTATATCACTTTTAGTAAAACTATTCTAAACATGCACTCGCTTTTGCTCGCCAGTGTATATATATATATATATATATATATATATATATATATATATATATATATATATATATATATATATATATATATATATATACATATATATATATATATATATATATATATATATATATATATATATATATATATATATATATATATATATATATATATATATATATATATATATATATATATATATATATATATATATATATATATATATATATATATATATATATATATATATATATATATTTATTTATTTATTTATTTAGAGATAAATGTGAAGCACGTATACAAAAAAAAATTGCACGGAGGGTTGAACTGACATGTTTCGATAGCTCCCGCTAATCTCAACAGAGTTCTCTTCCGCTTACACCACTCGACCACAGTCGGTGGTTTGCAGTCAAACAGAGTTGAATATCATCAATTCGTACTGTTACTCTTAGAGCTGTATTTCATTTAATAGTTATTATTATTGATGTTTGTAAAGGTTCGGAACTTCACTAAGTGTTTTCTTATCATGATAAACTATTTTAAACTTTTTGACTTCTATCTTACCAGCGTGAAATGTCATCGATATTTTCAATGCTGCGATTTTTTAATGTTTATTTTGCCGAAGTTTTTGTAATAGTATACATCCATGTTTTCAATTAAGTGCCTTTAGAGTTTTAACAATTGCGTTACATTATTTTTATTTTATACAGAAATTCTAAAGCATGTAAGTATCGAAAATTCGAAGAAAAATATGGCTGTACGGAAGGAATTCCCGGGAAAATCGCTTATTTTTGTTTCCCGCTTTCCCGGCAATTTTATCCGGGAATTTCCGGACTAAAAATCTATTTATATACATAAAAAGTACTGATTTTTGCATCCAAAAATAGTTTTTATACTTTTTTTTAATTTCATTTACATTTAGTACAATTAGTGATGCCTCAGCGCCTTATAGGCATTATTGAAGCGAGTTGGTAATACATTAAAGCTTAGGAATTATTGGTTATGATTATGAATTCATTAAAAAAATAAATAAATAATATATTATACAAAACAACTTTATGCGATATTAATATATCACAAAAAAAACAAGATTATATAAGAAGATTTTCTACATTTTGATATAAGTACTCTATTAACGAAGATTTAAATAAGGAAATTCTGTTAAAGTTTTTTAAACGTTGCGGCAAGTTATTAAACTCATGACTACCCGCAAATTCAATTCTTTGTTTTGTTGTTTCTAACAACACCTTGCTACCGATAGATTGCTATTATATTATTATATTATTATTTATACAAGTTTGGTTCGTGTGGAAACGAATGGTGTGGTACCCAATATTGTTTATAAATTGTTATTTTGATCATAAAATAATTCTATGCAAGGGAAAAGATATCAATGAAGCCACAAAATGTACATTATTCTCGATTTAACTACCTTTTTAAGCGCACTTTTGATTTAATTGCACAAAATTAATCATTTATGTCACTATTCTTTAAAATCCCTTACAATTTGGTTTTTTAAGTGCACTTTCTATACATACATTTTTAGAATAAATGCCTTTAGTTTTCGACACTTTAAAACTATTTTCAAAAAAATTCAATCCTAGCTGCATTTTGACTTATAGGCACAAAATATTTGTTTTTGTGGTTATTTTTCAAAATCCATTTTTAATGCATTTTGTTTGAAACTAATCACGTACATACATACATACAAGAAACGCGTACTTGTATTAATTCTATCTGCGTACTTTAATCAATCCAGCCGGATACTTGAATCAAGCCCAAATTAGTTAGGCTAACTTTCACTTATTAATCCTTAAATAAAATTTATATATTTAGTTAATTATTTTAATTTAAAATTTATTTTTGTTCATTCCTAGTATTGAACTTAGCTTATTATGTTTGTAAACCAACGCCTTAGACCACTCAGCTAACAGTTTGGAAAAACCAGCAACTAAAATCCAGTATAAACCAGCAGCATGTAATACGACATTTATAGGCTATTAGTCGTCACTGAACGAATAAACAGAATAACCAACAACAAGACGACAACACAAGCACATCATGCGATCCAGGAAACAATATTGGTCGACATGTCTAACATCAGAAAAATCTGAAACTACCTCAGACATTTGGCGGAGCAGTAGGCAGTTTTCTGGTACGACGTTTGTGGACATTGTCTGAAATATTGTCTGATTAATATCAGAATAGTCTGCATATTATCCGAAGGTAATTTAATTTCCTTTAAGACAGAGTAGTCTGCACATTTTCTGATTTACGTATTACAACTTTTAGCAGTCACTTCTGCACATTGTCTGATTTTAGTATTTGTTACAATTCTCATTTATCTCTTGAGTTTACACGCACAAATATTTGAGTTTTTAAATTTATAAAATATGGGTAAATGTTTTCTGATGAGCTGCCATAAGCAGCACAATAAAGTATGGAGAATTTTAAACGACATTTCTGATAAACTTCTAATTTTAGCTTCGACTTTTCTCTGACATTAATACGCCAATCAGATAAATCGAAAAATTTTCTGATGTTTTGTCAGACATTTTTTCGACATTTATAAGGCATGTCGAAAATTCCTTTAGAATTTCTCTAGGAAATTCGTCGGAATTCGTACAGAATTCTGTTAGACCTTTCGGTATAGTTTTTAGAAATTCCTCAGATAAAGAGATCCGTTTTCTTGTGAACCACTCATATGATTTTCGGTGCGTTTTCTGACCGACACCGGATAAGAATTCGGCATCTTGTGCAGACTTTCTGACCTACTTCGAACCGAAATCGGCGAAAATTGTTTGCTGGGTATCAACAAGCAAACAAATACTAACACACTACCTCTGTGAAAAAAGTTTATACTAATAGTAGTACACATAATCAAAATTTTTGTACAGAATTTAAGAAGTAGAAAATACATGAATTTAGTTCGGCGTTTTTCTTTGTGTGTAGATATTAGAAAAATCTTTATGCACGTTTTCTTTTTTGATGCATTGAATGACGAAGTAAATGGGGAAATAGATACTAATTCAGATGATCAGATGACGTTTATGAAAGAAACGACTTTCGAGGAAACTTTAAACTCTGCTATTAACCCTTATGTGCGCGGCAAAAAAAAAAACACCTTATAATGCGCTGCAAGGTACCCGGGTACCTATATAAAAGTTACGTAGAAAACAAATATTTTCGCACTAAATATGTATTTATAAAATAAATATGGGATTGACAATATATATATGTAGCCAATCTCATATATATTTTACTAGGTTTCAACTTGATATATAGTGCGAAAGTACTTCTTTTCAACGTAACTTTTATATAGGTACCCGGGTACCTTGCGGCGCAATAGAAGGTGTTTTTTGTCGTGCACATAAATGATGCTTAATTTGATTAGAAATTTCTACGTCTACCACGTTTATATAGACTTTTATTTATTTATGCAGAGCTACTAATAACTAACAAGAAATATAAGTACTTACAATGGCCTCATTCCCATATAAAACACGTACAGGTGCCCGGGTACCTTGGTGCGTATTTAAGGGTGTTAAGAGTAAATTGGTCTCTAACGTAAATTACAAAATTTTTTTAACTATACGGCTGCAAAAATACAAACTTTTTTGAAAGTTAGAAGTTCTCAAAAAGTTTCAGATATGCAGATTATTAATTTCAATTAAAAATGTTTGGTTGAACACGCCAAAGGTTCCCGGGTACCTAGGTGCGTACATAAGGGTTAACAAAGCAGCTGCAATTTTTTGAAGACAGCGAAAAGGACAAAAGATATTGACAATTTAAACAACGTCCTCTTAACTATTCGGACAAACTTCTGTAGAGGGCGAAAAGCTCTTCTCAACAACTGAAAATTGTGCTACTTGAATAATAAACCGATTGTGAGGTGGAACGATTAGTACATTGACTGTTTTAAGAAGTAATTTGCAACAAAGAATATAAAAGTAAAAATGATCTAAGAACAGAGAATTTTCGTAAAATCACTGATGAATGATCAGAAATAAAACTACTTTGGTATCAGTTCTTCAGTAATTTTACTAATGATTTCAATGACCTATTTATATTGTTCTTTTCTTACCTAGTTTACTTTGAATCGTTTCCGTTTCTTTTTGTTATTTGTTAAGTTTCTTTGGTTTTTTATCTTATTTCCTTAGAATGGTTTTGTTTTTGAAATACTTTTAAAATGAAGGTCAGTTTAAAATAAAGAATGAGTTAACGATTCATTGTGTTCATATAAAAATCAATAAATTCCGGAAATTAAAGTTTTTAGTAAATATTTTATTACATTCTTCAATTCCCGATAGTTCCCCTGAACCCGGGAACTTCTTTTTTATTTTCCGCTCTCCCGGTAAACAAAAAAGCCCGGGAATAAAAAAAAACCTAATTCGCACAGAACTTTTGCAATTGGCATATCACACATAAAATGAATACACTAACGAACATATTGTTGGGAAAAAAATTTAAAATTTATTAGGTAGTTCCTGAGATATATGATAAACAACTTAAAATTTCAGCTCATTCTTTTTTTTACATTAAAAAAACTAAATTGCAAAAATTCTAATGATCCAGTTTTATATGGACATATGGACATGAGGAAAAGTTAGTTTCAGTGTTGAGTGGTGTATTTAGTTTTAATGCATATTTTTTGAAGGAGGTCTTAGCTTTAAGCTTAATTCATCTTTTTTTTCAAATCTTGCATCAGTTTATATTTATAAAAATATTTCTACTTTTAATTAATTTTTTAAAATATTAGCATTAATTTTTGGTATATCATTCCAAAATATAATAAAAATAAAAATATAAATTAAAAATTGAATTTGTTTTTCTTATATCTAATGAACTAGCTGATGGATACAAGCTTTTTTGCTCACAAATGATTGTTAGTATATAAAGTTTTTGTGCTGTATAACAAGTGAAAAAGTTATTTGCGAATATACAATTTTTAGGTTCATACCAAAAATAACTCAAAAGGGCGTTTCGATGAAACTCTGTTATCCTGACACAGACTATAAATAAAATAAAACTCAACTGACAGAAAATTTTGTTAAGATTAATGTGCTGTTTATAGAACGCAAACAATTGAATTAAGTGAACAATTTGTATTAAAAGCAACCGGTTTTTCGAGAGGTTTTCATAAAAATTTTCTACTCAAGTCATTTGTTTGAGTTCTAGAAACAACACATAAGATTCTATGAAAACATGAGCATTTCGATACTTAATTTTTAATTATATAGAGAGAATTATCAAAAAAAGTGCATATTTAGCCTAAAATAAAAAACAACATAAACTCAATTATGCAGTTTTATCCTGTTTAGTGTGGCCAATCATAGGGCACGTTGAAAAGTCAGTTTATTTTTCAGTGTTAAGTATTGTAATCGTGGTAGGACTGTCATCTACTATGTTGTTTAATTGTGATAACCAATATATAACAGCTCTTTCCCTCTAGAACAATTGATTAATCTCTAATAAAATCCTTCAACCACGCTGGATCTTGTCTCGCTCGTGCAGGCCTTCGGGATAAGTAATCAGCTTGTATTTCTTCCTGACTCGTGAGCATAGTCGGGTTGTTATCATTTGTTGGCTCTGGAAGTACGTTTGTGCCTATGGGCGATTTCGTGTGAGTGGTGTTTTCCATAAGATATCTTGGTAGTTCGATAATAAGGGCTTCTGCTGCGGTTGTTGGCTCGATTGGCATATGCTGGAACCTGTTATTGTTTGCTTGTTGGGTAATCGGTGCTTGGTCTAGTATAGGGTTTGCTCTATGAGTTTTTTCTGAAACAAATTTTTTTGTACAATTAAGCTATTTTGTTGTTATTCCAAAAAGAATCCTCAAATTTCATTTTCTATTTTTATCTATGGGACAAAGCACTGTGGGACGATTGTACTGATTGACACTCCACACAGTTTTACACAACATTTTTAATGTCACGATCAAGTGAAGACCACCAGCAGTAAGCTCTGGCTATCGTTTACATTTTTGTAATTCCAAAATGTACGAAATCCCGACTAGAAATTGTCCCAATACACATATTGGGGCCCATTTGGGAATGAATGGGGCAAACCAAAAAGGTTTATGCCATTCGGAATCTGGCCGGGAAGTTGTTGGGATAGCCCATCTACAGATTAGCGATATACCATCAGTTGTTCCCCAGTGGCAACCTACTGGGAACTTGTTGGGAAAATCTATCTATCTATTTTTTCAAAAATAATAAATTTTAGCTTATAATTATAAACATATGTTTTTCAACAAGACTAGCTGTCGAAATTCCTTTGGGATGTAGAACGGAATCTCTCTTAAAAAGCGCCCATGTTGTTACCCCAAACTCTGTTTGTTCTATATTGAAGCCATGCTTGCGACTGCATTCACGGTCAACTTTTAAACTTTCACGCACTATTTTGGTTTCAATGTCTCCTTCTGTTGGTTGCCCCTTGTAACTCAGCTACTGTAACTGATAAGGTTGTAGTTATGTTAATTTCTATAGCATTTATATCCTCCTGAGCAATTTTATTTTCATCAGCGTGTAAACTGTCTAATGTCTTTCCCTCAATCTCATTCACTGAAATATGTTGCTGTATAATTTCTGCCCAGTTCCACTTAATGGGACTCAACCAATCTCTCCCCAGCAGCTCTCAACGATTTCCTCACACGATATACAATTTCAGAACAGTATAACCCTTACTTGTAGATACCATCCGCCAAGCATAGCACAGACAGTCCACTTGTCGATTGCAGTAGCTGTATAATTTAGTGTTTGTATTGTATATTTTAATTTTTCAAATTTGAACCATCGATTATTCACTAAAAATTAATGAAATATTTTGGAACCAGCATATCTGCCCTGAATGTTGTTAATTAATTCCACACTGCCATACGAATCCTCCATTTCCTCATTTTCTCCAACCCCTTTTGTAGTTTACATATGTACTTGTTTTTTTTTCATACACACACGTGTTAAAACACTGCCGCAAAAATTACAAATTATTTCTTTGTGTCTGCATTGATGTGCAATGTGAGTAGCGCTGCTACATCTATAATAGTTTCTTGGTTTTTTTATGTGTTATAGTTGGGCAAAATCGTTCCTTTTGTGCAGAGATGTGAATTATTTGAAAAACTTTTATTTAAAATACAAATATAAAATACAAAATACCATTTTTATTTTCTATTTGAAATACTTTGCCTCAAGAGTATTTTATATTTTATTTTAAACATTTCAAAATACATATTTTACATTTATAAAATACGAAACTCTTTTTTATGTGATGAGGAGAAAAATCACAAAGTGAAAAGTGATAGTAAAGTACTAGTAAACAATATAACAACCAATTTTGAATCTCAGCTTTGTCTTCTTGCACACTCTTTTGATTATTTTGCAAAAATGACTAAAATTCCGCAAATATAGCATAAATCGATGTCAAGTACTGAAATTTATTAAAAGTCGCTCGAGCTATATAAAGAAAAATTAATATAAAAAATCACGCCTATTGCGGAAGTGGCAAAAATTTGCAAAAAAAAAATTGCAAAATTAGAAAGAAGCCCTAAAACTGAATAATGCTCGCTAAAACTGTAAGGAATGCCAAAAACCTGGACAAAATAGAGAAAATGACGAAAATTCGCTAGATCTTGCTAAAATTGGTAAGATTTCAAAGTGTAATATTGATGTAAAGTCCCTAAAATTTTAATATAGCCGAAAACCTTGGAAGAAATACTTCTGTCACGGATATGGCGAAAATTTGCGAAAAATTGCAAAATTTAAAAAAAGCCATTATATTGATAAAAAAAAGTTGCTAAAACTGTAAGGAATGCCAAATGTTCGACAAAAAACGCGAAAATGGCATAAATTCGCGAAATCTGGGTAACAGCGGCATGATAGCAAAATCTAATATTGATGAAATCGCTAAAGCTGTAAAGACGATGAAAAATTGCAAAAAATCGCTTCTATGGCAAACATTGCAAAAAATCGCGAGAAATTGCGAAATTGGAAACAAACTCTAAAATTGATTAGCAATCACAACATATATTGTATTAAATTGAACAAATATTTTAAATTAAAATTACAATTATAAAAGAAAATGTATTTTGAAAATAGGTATTTTTGTATTTTCTATTTCAAATACTTGTTTAAAAACTATTTTGTATTATTAATTTGAAATAGAAAAATAAAAAATACGTATTTTCCACAACTCTGATTTTGTGGAATCCTTCCGACCGATACGAAATATTAAAGGAACTAGGTCGGTCCTTTTTTCATCGTTCGGGTTTTTTTGTTTGAACACCCAACAAGAACAGTGACAGTCATTTTACCGGTCATATGAGTGGCATTGCTGATAGAAATATCCATCATTGCGTAGAACAAAGTTTATATCACATTCTTAAGGCCAATATGAAAAATATGATGGAAAATTTTGTGTACGTGTGATCTTTCATCCTTCTTTAACTTATAATTTTATCGTCCATAAAACATATAACCGAACTGCTCACTCTAATGTTGTTTACTAGTCAGCGTTGATGGATATACCAGTCACATTTGACTAGTCAAACTTGATGAATAATCCAGTCACAATTGACTAATCAAACTTAATGGGTATACCAGTCATAGTTGACTAATCACGCTTGATGGATATATTCATCAATCCTAACGGGTATATAAATACATATCTTATTAACAAAACGCGATTTATTATTTATTTTCTTCTAAACAATTCAGATTAGATTATGACGTTAAAATTTTAATTTTATTAAAAATTATGCAGAATATTTAATAACATATTTGAAAAAAAAACATAGTAAGACATTGAAACTCATCATATATTGTTCTCTTTGGTTGTTTTAAAAGCATGCGCAGAAGCGTCGGTAAATTGAAAATAGCGTAAATTATGATTCGTGATTGACTATCGGACTCATTGTTAGTTTTCTGATGGCCAACGTTATCCAAGACCAATGATAGGCATTTCATTACCAGTATTCATAACAATTGCCGGTGATTCACAATGATGATGACGAATTCCTGTCCGCAACACACAGTATAAGTTCTTTGCCAAATATTTTTAAAGGAAGTATTCATCGCGTAATAGTATGTTTTTGTAAATATTTAAACCTTGAAACATTTTTTGTAATTCTTTTTGTTAGAATATCCGAAAAAAATTTGAATGTTTTATTTCAAATATGTTTTTTATTCTTTAATAATGAACACCTTTTTATTTTTAACTTCAGGAAACAGTAAATTAGCTGTCTTTCTCTCTCTTTTAACGTAAAACAATTTCTAAATGTCGTCAACAATGACATTCATATATACAAATGTATTAGTAAAAAAATTGTATGTGTATTAGTTTCAGTCATACGTTTCTTGTAGGGCAGTGAATGAACGAGGAAGGAGAGAATGTCTCTGTTGCTCCTAAAAACATCAACAAACATTTTTCATTGTTTATTTTCATTTTCTGACATAATAACAGTAAAATTATTATTTTTTAAATATTTGTAAAAAATAGCCCTTAACAAGCAATAAATTTTTGAATATAATAAAATCTATCATGAACATAAATAACCATTCTCTATACAAAAAAGTGTACACAAATAAGTGAACGAAACAAATGTGTTGTCTAGAACGTTTGTCAAAGAAAATTAATTACTCCTCAAGAAGTTTTGCAATTGCGGAACGAGGAACGATAAAAAAGGAACGTTTGGATCGATCCGTACCGTTCCATTTACATTTAGGGAATCCATGAAACTAGGTCGTTCCGGAACGACACAACTCTAGTATGTGTTGCTGTTTAATTCTACCCTGCACTTGTCTGCCGTTTCTGCTGCTTCTGCCAGATTTAGCGCGGTATCCAATGTCAAATCTGCTTTCTCCAACAGTCCGCTCTGAATCAATTGGTTTTTTAATCCAAATTTGAAATCGTTGCGCAATGCCTTTTCCATATACTCACCAAAATTGCAAGTTGCTGTCATACGTTTCAGCACTACCATGTATTCAGAGCAAAATTCCATTTCTTCTTGCTTACGCAAATGAAAACGTTAAATTTCCAAAATTTCGTTTGGTCTTGGATGAAAATGCTCCTCCAAGACTTGTAAAGAAATTTGAAAAACTCGACGGGGTTTTCTTATCTCAAGTGATTTATTTAGAAATTCATAGAAAGATTAACCATATTCGTTCAATGATGGATGTAGAGTGCATGATTTAATCGATTTAAAATTTCAACTGCAGTCATTTTTGAAGTCTGTCCATCCTAAAATTTTTTGAGAAAACCGTCTACAAATTAATCTCTATATACGTCAAAATTTCAAAATTTTTTACCCTAATTTATGAGTATTGACTTTGATTTTTTTCACGGCTACCTGAATTGAGATAATTTAAAAAAATCCTCTGCATATTATCAAAGATTTTGTTATAAACCAAAATTTTGAAACTCAAAGCAAAATATCTCTGAAAATATTTAACATATCTTTTAAAATAAAGTGTATTGTATGTGTCCTTACAACAAGTTTAAATTGATTTCGACAATTTCGACACTCTCTGGCTCACCTTGTGTTTAAACAGGTTACTCCAAGTTTCATAATTTTTAAAGCTTAGGTCCTCGTCTATGATTTCTGCATACATCGTTCTGTAATCGGATCGCAAATTTCAGAGATACAGATTTATTACCATTTTTTCTAATTGGAAACACTGTCTGGTGGAAAGATATTTAACTGCACGATAATGATGAATTTTCATAGTAATTTTCTAAGATCACCACAGCCGATTGAAGACTTAGTTCGTCAAGACAATATTTTATTTTGTATATGCTTCAGACATGCCAACAAGTTGGCATGTATTCATACATCAGCATTCGCAGATAATACAGCTTTTCTAAGCGCCAACGAAAACTTTCAAGCAGCATCCCGAAAATTATAAGAATACATATCGCATTTGGTTAAATCAATGGAGAATAAAAGCTAATGCACAAAAATATGTACATATTAGTGATGTTACGAATATAAATTTTTAATATTCGCGAATACAAATACGAATATCTGAAACAATATTCGCCGAATTCGACTACGAATATTCGATCTAAATAGTTAGGAGGAAAGGAACTGACACAGAATATGTCACGTGACTAGTCCTTTGGGGATAGGGACCAGTTCGAGTACTTACACTTTGCATGAAGGGAACCTATCACTTTAATATGGCTTTGTCATAGGAAGGAGCAATTAATACCTTTTCGACACTTTGTTATGTGTCACTAAACTGATCGAAAGAATACTGCCGGTTACAGTTTCTACAACACTAGCCTCAATCCTAGTCCCTATGAAATTATTTGTAGAACTGACTGGTCGTAGGATCCAATAAAAATTTTTGTAAATAAAAATTAAAAATTTTTATAAACTTTTACACATGTTTGGAACATTTATGCCGGTTAATTAATAACTAGTTTCTGTTTTAACCGGTCACAGTACCTTCATGTCTTCACTGGTACTATATTCACAAGTTATGGGACAGGTACATTTGGAAAAACTGACACAAATTTCCCGCAGGGCACTTAATATTTCAAATTTAATTGAAAAAAAACTACCCTTTGCGTCAATAACAATTAATTGAGAAAAACTGTCACAATACTATAGGTATTTAACATTATTATGATATTCCCATGACGAAATTTGAAATTATTAACTTAGCACCTGAATGCCACTTTTTAAAATTTTTGGTGGAAAGCAAATAAGGGAAAATGCGAGCTTCTTTTACCAATACCCAGGCAAAATTTAGTGACACCAGCGGCGAGTGTACCGAGCGAGCGAATGTTTAGTGGTGCGGAGCTTATTTACACCCCGCGCAATAGGCTTGATGGAGAAAAGAACTCAGAACTTTTATTTTTGCAGTTCAACATTCCTCTACTGAGCTTTGAGTATTACTTTAACATGATTAATAAATTAATAAAACAGGACTTTACTTTTTCAATACCATGTCGTTGTGAAATATATTTTGTTTCTTTTTTCTTTACTAAAAGAAGATTATTGTTTTGCGTTATAGATAAATTTTTTTTAGTAAAAATTCATATTTTTGTTTAATTTTCAGAATTTTTTATGTATTATTTTTTGGAACGTATTCAAAAAATATTCGTGAAATATTCGCTTGCATCTGGCGAATACGAATATCATGGGAATATTCGTAACATCACTAGTACATATTACATTTGCATTACGCAGAGAAACATAACAATTTCAATGTATTTTATTAACACTTCAATATATTACTTAAAAAAATATTAATTTGGGAAAAATTACATTACAAAATTAAAATTAATGTAATTCAATAATTCCAAAAAAAAACTTTTTAATAATAAATATGCGAGTGCCCTCGAAAAAATACATATTGGCAACACAGCTCGTTATTGTTTGCGAAAACAATTTGTTGCAGTTGTTGATTTTTCATTTATTTTCAATTAGCCTTACAACTACAATTTAGAGTTGGAAAAAATCCAACCGGCTGTCGTATGCAAGTAAAAAAATAAAAAAACATGGTTGCTTATCGAGCTGATTTTTTAACTTTGGTATTATATATATTCTTATTCGTAGTATTTGAAGTTTAACATAATATCTTAAATTTTTCTATGAGATTTTTCGGTAAAGTTTCCCTGACGATTTGCATTAGCCACAATGAAATTGGCATAAGAACTAGCTAATACCCTTCAATATCAATTTTAATATATTTTACTAAAACTACAATATTTTACTAAAAAACTAAAATATTAGTTTAAGTAAAAGTACGCTACAAAATTAAAATAAATGTAATTCAATAATTCCCAAAAAAAAGCTTTTTAATGAAAGAAATGTTAATTAAAATTTTAATCGAGAGCGGCTAGTTATGTTTAGTTTCCATTTTGCCTTAAATACATACAGAAAAAATTCATTCTGCTTTTTGATAGTACACTCTAAAACATTACTACAAATTTAGGATCATATATTGTCTTAATTTGTGTTGAAAATTTCTTCTTGTCGAAAATTACATCGATTTTATAGTTATTTTATTAAAGTAAAAACCTTTCAAAATAAACATATTTAGTCCAAGTGAAAAAAATTTAACATAAAATATAATACGGCTATGGCTGAATGGTAGATAATTCAGACTATCAGTCAGGAGGCCGGGGTTCAAACCTGCACGCAGCCAATCGCTTTTTTTAGTAAAAACATTTTGTTCAAAGACAATGCGTGTGTAATTTTAGGTCGATAATAATCGGTAAAGTGTTGCCCACAATTATCGACCTTATTTTCAACAAAAGTGTTTTAGAGTGTAGTTATGCTCTACTGAAAATTTTGAAAATTACAGTTAGTTGTTTTGTCAAAAGCCCACAAACATTAATAGGGGGTAAACAATACAAAACTTGAATTTTGGCAATACGACACAGCTATGTTTGTTTTAATTGTTATTGCTTACACAGTTATTATTTAGGTAGTGTGTCACGCCAAGCTCCACTTACTCATGAAACCTAATACATAAAATATGGAAACCTTAAAGAAAATGTAACCTCATAGGTGAAGTTTGGTACACAGGTAGATCTTGGTGAGAAAATATCGTTAGTAATAAAAAAATCTGAAAACGGACTAGGGTGCGCCTATGTGTACGTGGCTCTTCCACTATAGTTGGAAAGCTTAAATTCGATATAGAGTTAGGCCTCGGTGAGAAAGTAATAAGAAAAATCTGAAGACTGCTGGGCACTACGGCTCCACTTATATGTATGGCCTAAAATGTTTTTCAGATTTTGATTGTTAGTCCTCCTGGAAATGTTCTTCTTAGTATAAAACTGAATTGTACTTAATAACCAACTGATCAACAGCATTGCCAATTTAGTATTTTCGAGGCTAAATTTAGGCTTTTATTTTGTCTTTTAGCCTCGAAATTTGGGTTTTAGCTTCGCGGCTATTTTTAGCCTTTTTTGTTTTTCATTTAGCCTCAAAAAGGCTACATTTGTTCTTCGAATTATAAAAATCTATTTCTACTTTTCTTTTTGTTAAGGCATTTTAATGTAAAATTTTGCAAAAGAAAAGAAAGCACGGTGTCGTGGGACACCGTGCTGGAACTTAATGCCTTACTCTGTTGATTTTCTAAACTTTTTAAGCCAATGAGGCCTATGTTTCCAAGTAATTAAACATTATAATTACGAATTTTCCCGACGTTTCGTCGATTATTTGTCGACCTCTTCAGGGGTATGTCTGTTTTTTATTTTCAAAATATAAAAATAATATAAAATAATTGTTTAGTTTTTATGTACATATTTAAAATTAAGAAATTTATAATAAAATAAAACCAAAAACGTTTAAAACACATTAAACTATGTTACACTGTTTATTTAATCGTAACTCTGTAGCTAGCGTTGATATTGTCTGTATCTTCTTTGAGATTCATAGTTTTATTTATTTTCTTTTTTATGTGTAAACTTTCTTTGGTATATCTCTTTCTCGTCATTTTTTTCTAGTATTTTGACTTTTTCAAAATCAGCTCTGTATCCTGTTTCGAGTATGTGTTGTGCTGTTGTCTCTTTTCTTTTGCTGATATCCATTTTCTGCTCAGACATTCTTGTTGCTAAATTTCTCTTTGTTGTTCCTATATATATTCGGTCGCATTTTTGTTTATCGTTACCCTTGCATGCTATTTCGTAAACAACATTGCTTTGCTGTTGGTTTATTGGAGCTTTACTTAGCGTTTACACGTGCAGGTGCAAGTTCGAAAAACTCAATACAGTCTTACTTTTTTACTAATACACTTGCAGCTCATTTGCAAGGGATTTTAGAAGATAGTGTTTTTTTGACACTTGCAGCAAGTAAAATGACAAGTTAAATAACAGTGTTACTCTATCAACAGTTTACTACACATTTACTGGATTGCAATATAACGTTATTGTATTTTTACTGATTTTAAATAAATTTTAAAGTTAATTTGATATTATATTCCTTAAATATACGTAAATGAAGCAGTTAATGAAGTTTAAAAACATAAATATCGTAGAAAAATACAAATAAAATTCAATGTTATCTGGTTCCCTTAAAATTAAATATTTTTGTATTATTGGCAACTCTGCCTTAAAAAGTAAACAAAATCAAACACTTTTTTTAGCTTCAATAATAAAGACATTTTTTTAGTTGTTCTGCTCTCGCCGACATTTTAAAATGAACTTTCACCTGCCCGTGTAAACATTCAAGTAACTTGCAAGACATTTGGGAATTTTTTCGAAATTTTCGTTGATAATACGTACACAGAACGTGCATGCAAGTATTATTTATTATTATTATTTATTTATTTTGGAACCTTCTACAGCAAAACTTAAGTCTTAAAGTAGCAGTAGTATACTAATAGTTATGTACTTGCACGCTTAAACGCAGGGTTAATGTTATTGAATATTGAGTTTAATGTGTAGTTAGGCTTTTAAGCAAAGCTGGTGTTGTTGTATGTAAATACATTATTTTACACTATAGAAAATTCGATTTTTGTTGTTAGCAGTGCTGATGTTTTTCCCCTTTGTTGTAATCGATTTTTTTTAGTTTGTATTACTGTTACTAATGAGTATATTATAAATTTTTTTAATATTTGCTTTTTGAAATTGTGGGTCGCTGATCCTTAGGACTCTTTCTATTAAATTTTTGGCTGTATTTGTAATTTGGGATTTTCTTTGTTTTGTGTTGAAATTCATTATCCTGCCGGACGCTGTTTCTTTTGAATGCCAATCAAAATTGATTTTTTCCGCATGCGTAATAAGTTTCGAATCCAAGTAAGTAATGGTACCCTCATTTTCTATTTCCATCGTAAATTTTAGCTAAGTGTGTTGGCGGTTTAGTGTTTTGAGGATTTCATCCCGATCGTCATAGTGAATTACGGCCAAAATATCATCTACATATTTTGCATGGTATTTGATGGTTATATTTTTATCTTCCAGATATTGCGTCGTTCAATAAATTGTCAAGAACTATTTTGGCTATGTTTGGTGACAACGGATTTCCCATTGGCATGCCAAATATCTGATTACGTTACTTACCTTAGAAATCAAATTATTTTGCTTAATAATTGTTAGCTTTTTAGACTAATTTTGTATTAAATGCAGACAGAAATATTGTTTGATTTTTTTTAGAAAATCCAGTAAATATTTTTGTTTGATTTAGTAAATTGTTTGGCTACAATTTGTAAATATTTTTAGACAAATTGTTTTATAGATTTAAACAATTTGTTCACTGAAAAAAAAAGTCTTTTTTCAATGAAATTGTTGAGCTATTTTTGTCAATATTTACAAATTCGTTTGTAGGTCCGTTCATAGACAAAATATTTACTATTTCATTGAATTCCTTTACAAAAAATTAAATTTAGTTTTTTCTATGTAGGAAACCTATTAGTTCACACAGACCACTTTTTACCTTAAAAATTGTAGTTTTCACTATTTTTTTAGGCTAAAAAAATATTTATTTTAATAGTCTATTTAACTGCATACTTTTCTGTTGTATTATGTTTTATTTAATTAACATTTTGTGCACAGAAAAATAATATGTTCCTGTACATTTTTTGAAAAAATATTGAAAACAATTATTTTATTCACTTTTTTCAGCATAACTTATAGGGACTCCAAATTTTTCCTATCAATATTTGACAAAACAACAACAAGTGGAACAATAACAAAGAAAGTACAAAAATGCAATAGAAATATAGCCTAACTCGTAAAAAACGAAAAAGGTACAAATTAGTTTTTTAGTCTGTTTAGTGTGCCCATATACGTTCAGATTGTATTGACATGTTGACAAAAATTGTTCAGCTTTAGCGTAGCTACAACTTTGCCAAATATTGTGAAAAAAGAGAAAAACAAATTTTTCCTTAATTATTTAAAAAAAAAGTGCACGAAAAAATAATTTTTGGCACAAAATGTTAATAAAATCTGTTTAGCGAACTCTTAGCTACATTATTGTCACATATAGTTAAGCCAAGTTTGAATTAGCTGTTGGCCAAAAACTGATGACACCTTTTTTTGAGGGCCAGCTGATTTTCCAGAAGTTTGGCGGTCCATAAAACGAAATTGGTCATCAAATTCGCCAAACTAAGTATAGGGTTTTACTACCCCGTGTAGTACAATCGAACCTATACTGTCAAGTCCGTGTGTTTTTTGGACACTTGCACTGTGTTACCAGATCCGCTTTTATCTATTCAGTATCCACTAAGGTATTCATTCGGTTAACCGTTAATCGGTTAACCATTTAATTACTGCCGGTTATTTTTAAATTGGCTATTTTCGATTAACGGTTAAACCAGTTAATTTCAGTCGATTAACTGACGTAACAAATATGTTCATATTTTGTAGTATGATAACGTATTTTTTGAGTGCAGTTATTTATTTCGCCTCATATACAAAAGGTATGTGTTTAGATATTATTTTTCATACAAACAAAGAAGTGCGTTCAGCGATTTTAACTTAAGTAAAACATTATAATCTTTGGACGTGGCTATAAAAGAGTTTAGTAAATACTGCTAGTCTATTTGAACTTGGGAGAGTTAAGTTTTTGTTTAATAATTTAATAAAAGCCAATAATACTGTTGCCAACGATTTAATTAAAAATCTAAGGATTAGTGTTTTGAAATGCAGTACAAAAACGGAATCTAAAGAACTCGGAAATAAACTTTTTTGCAGAATGTTCGTCGCTGAGCTCTGCCAGTATGAATCAGATGATGATCTGACAACAGAAGAAACTATCGATAGTAATACAAGAAATGTTTTAACAGAATTAACCGAAACAGTTAAAAGTGTTAAGAATTTGAAAAAAAATTAAAACCGGAATCTAATGCCATAATGGCAGATTTTATATGTTTAGATAAATCCAGGAAAAGAACTGAGAAAGTAGATATTCTGTATTATGGACTGCTTTCGATTTCTTCAACATCTACGATAAGTGAAAGAATTTTTTTCAAGTCAAGTCTTATCAAAACTAAAGAAGAAAATCTAATAAATCCGAAACATTTTTCTTTGCTTGCTTTAGTTCAAGAATTTCTATGTTTGTTATATTGTTTTTTACTAATAAACTCAAAATAATAAATAATTTATTAATTTTTATTTGTTGGAATTACTTGATTTATGAAAAAACTTTATTAATCGGCTAACCGGTTAGTATCCACATATGAGTACATACCTTTTATCACTGGTAGGCCTTTTGCACTTTTCAGTTGCTGTAAAAATTTTTATTTTGTGC